>OZ024750.1:43465264-43467764 GCA_964016885.1 Eledone cirrhosa
AGAGAGATAGAAAGATAGATAAAGAGAAGAACTTCATGTAAAGAAACAGAGAGAGATATATAGAGAGAGGAAAAAATAGAGGGAGATAGATAGAGAGAGAGAGAGAGAGAAAAGAGAGAGAGAGAGAGAAAGTATAGAGAGATAGATATAGATAGAGAAACTAGGTAGTTGAGCACCAGTTGAATGACGTATCAATGATACATTTATTTATTTATTTATTTATTTAGCTCTAGTATTAATGTAAAGAGAGATATATGTGGTTAGGGGAGAAAAAACAGCCGTTATATAGAGAGAAAAAAAAAATAACCAGACATAAACGAGGCAGATTTAAAAACACTATGTTTCATTAATGTAGAAATATTAGTTCGTATAAAACAGGCATTATAAAGTAAATATCAGTATTCATGAATGAGACACGTATCTATAATGTGTGAAAAAATAATGATCATATGTCTAGTTTAAAAAATTCATATGTTTATATCAGAGTTGAGATAAAATAGAAGGTTATCCCAGATTTAAAACTATAAACATCGATGTGAATTTACGTGATCACCTCTGCAAATTCCTATATCACACGAAAACATTCTCATTGTGCTATAAAAATTCTAGTATACATATATGTGTATATACACACATATATATATAGAGTCTATATTAATTTTAACAATACTATTCTTGTCTTTACTCTACAAGATTATCGATCAAGCAGAGATAGAGAACAGATTTCAATATATTAATAAATTAATAAAAATATCAGAAACAAAAAATAAATAAATAAACAGAAAACTAAATATTAAAAATAAATATTAAAAATAAAAATATTAAAAATATTAAAAATAAAACATAGTATGCCCCGCAAATCCATCACAGAGATCAGCCCGTCAAAGTTAATTGACAATATATTGCCGAGTTCATTATAAGCATCAGAATCAAAACAAATAAAATCAAAAATTATTTACCAAATCCTGTCTAGCAGAAAACATTCCAAAAGTTTAGGATACCCATTTGGTCTACAGATGTTCTTATATTTAATATAGAAATTTATCTAGTGTAAAATTTATTCGATATATTTGGAGCATCAGCTTTTAGGGTAGTGTAATTATTCATGAAGAATGTTTAAAATAAAAAAGAAGAAATCAAAAGATTTATCGGCGAGTTTCATAAATAATTACAAATCAAACTAAATATACTAGATTTTAAATTTAAATTTATATTTAAAAGTTGAGTTCAATCTATGTCTGCAGCAACTGAATAAATTTGTCCGTAGATTAAGGGAATTTTTAGATTTTAGTATAAAGAATATCTCCTCCGCGCAGAGGTCACATGTCTCAGAGGATGAATTAAAAGGAATCCCTCTTGAGACTATATTCCAAGCCGTTGAATATCTAACGTTATCATGCCTAAGTTGCCAGAGTACGCCTGATAGTGCTGTTGAAGATTTTTTGCTTGGATCTGTGAAAGAATTCTTGTGGTTATTATAGCGAAGTTTAAATTCCGTCGATGTGGAACCAACGTAGTTAAAAGAATTAAAGTCCGTTTTTACATTACAGTTGTATATTATATTTTTAACTAAGCAATTGTTATTTAACGGACATTTAGATCTATCTCTACAGTTACATTTGTTAACTTGGATATTATTTATGCTATTATCGCTAGGTTTTAAGTTCCTATTATTTATTCTATTAATATTTTGTGCAAAAATTTTTGGTGGATGAGTAGGTTAATTTTATAGTATATCTATTGAAAATTGAGTGATACCTATGTGTTCTAGGGAAGCGATTATCAAGAGCTTTAAAAAATAGTTTAGCGATGTGGGTTTTAATGTTTAGTGAGAAAGGGGGGGCAAACCATATTATATTCCTAGTTCTATTTCTTTTTTGGCTTTTGGAATTATTGTAATGCTTTCTATTATAGTTGTTAAAGTTGTGGCCGTAATTAAAATAGTTGTTATTTTGTTTAGTTTGTCTATTATTATCTATGTACATAATTTTATAACTATATCCTGCTCTAGCTAACGCTTCATTGTAATACTCTGAGACATGTGACCTCTGCGCGGAGGAGATATTCTTTATACTAAAATCTAAAAATTCCCTTAATCTATGGACACATTTATTCAGTTGCTGCAGACATAGATTGAACTCAACTTTTAAATATAAATTTAAATTTAAAATGTAGTATATTTAGTTTGATTTGTAATTATTTATGAAACTCGCCGATAAATCTTTTGATTTCTTCTTTTTTATTTTAAACATTCTTCATGAATAATTACACTACCCTAAAAGCTGATGCTCCAAATATATCGAATAAATTTTACACTAGATAAACTTCTATATTAAATATAAGAACATCTGTAGACCAAATGGGTATCCTAAACTTTTGGAATGTTTTCTGCTAGACAGGATTTGGTAAATAATTTTTGGTTTTATTTGTTTTGATTCTGATGCTTATAATGAACTCGGCAATATATTGTCAATTAACTTTGAAGGGTTGATCTCTGTGA
>OZ024750.1:43472764-43492764 GCA_964016885.1 Eledone cirrhosa
TGGTGCAGTATAGTGTCGTGGCTGTGTGGTGTGTGTTATAGTGTCGTGGCTGTGTGGTGTGTGTTATAGTGTCGTGGCTGTGTGGTGTGTGTTATAGTGTCGTGTCTGTGTGGTGTGTGTTATAGTGTCGTGTCTGTGTGGTGTAGTATAGTGTCGTGTCTGTGTGGTGTGTGTTATAGTGTCGTGGCTGTGTGGTGTGTGTTATAGTGTCGTGGCTGTGTGGTGTGTGTTATAGTGTCGTGTCTGTGTGGTGTAGTATAGTGTCGTGTCTGTGTGGTGTGTGTTATAGTGTCGTGGCGTGTGGTGTGTGTTATAGTGTCGTGGCTGTCTGGTGTAGTATAGTGTCGTGGCTGTGTGGTGTGTGTTATAGTGTCGTGTCTGTGTGGTGTGTGTTATAGTGTCGTGGCTGTGTGGTGTGTGTTATAGTGTCGTGGCTGTGTGGTGTGTGTTATAGTGTCGTGGCTGTGTGGTGTAGTATAGTGTCGTGGCTGTGTGGTGTGTGTTATAGTGTCGTGGCTGTGTGGTGTAGTATAGTGTCGTGTCTGTGTGGTGTGTATTATAGTGTCGTGGCGTGTGGTGTGTGTTATATTGTCGTGGCTGTGTGGTGTAGTATAGTGTCGTGGCTGTGTGGTGTGTGTTATAGTGTCGTGTCTGTGTGGTGTGTGTTATAGTGTCGTGGCTGTGTGGTGTGTGTTATAGTGTCGTGGCTGTGTGGTGTGTGTTATAGTGTCGTGGCTGTGTGGTGTAGTATAGTGTCGTGGCTGTGTGGTGTGTGTTATAGTGTCGTGGCTGTGTGGTGCAGTATAGTGTCGTGGCTGTGTGGTGTGTGTTATAGTGTCGTGTCTGTGTGGTGTAGTATAGTGTCGTGCCTGTGTGGTGCAGTATAGTGTCGTGGCTGTGTGGTGTGTGTTATAGTGTCGTGGCTGTGTGGTGTGTGTTATAGTGTCGTGTCTGTGTGGTGTAGTATAGTGTCGTGTCTGTGTGGTGTGTGTTATAGTGTCGTGGCTGTGTGGTGTGTGTTATAGTGTCGTGGCTGTGTGGTGTGGTGTAGTATAGTGTCGTGGCTGTGTGGTGTGTGTTATAGTGTCGTGGCTGTGTGGTGTAGTATAGTGTCGTGGCTGTGTGGTGTGTGTTATAGTGTCGTGTCTGTGTGGTGTGTGTTATAGTGTCGTGTCTGTGTGGTGTAGTATAGTGTCGTGTCTGTGTGGTGTGTGTTATAGTGTCGTGTCTGTGTGGTGTAGTATAGTGTCGTGTCTGTGTGGTGTAGTATAGTGTCGTGTCTGTGTGGTGTGTGTTATAGTGTCGTGGCTGTGTGGTGTGTAGTATAGTGTCGTGGCTGTGTGGTGTGTGTTATAGTGTCGTGGCTGTGTGGTGTGTAGTATAGTGTCGTGGCTGTGTGGTGTGTGTTATAGTGTCGTGGCTGTGTGGTGTGGTGTAGTATAGTGTCGTGTCTGTGTGGTGTGTGTTATAGTGTCGTGGCTGTGTGGTGTGTGTTATAGTGTCGTGTCTGTGTGGTGTGTGTTATAGTGTCGTGGCTGTGTGGTGTGGTGTAGTATAGTGTCGTGGCTGTGTGGTGTGTGTTATAGTGTCGTGTCTGTGTGGTGTGTGTTATAGTGTCGTGTCTGTGTGGTGTAGTATAGTGTCGTGTCTGTGTGGTGTAGTATAGTGTCGTGTCTGTGTGGTGTGTGTTATAGTGTCGTGGCTGTGTGGTGTGTAGTATAGTGTCGTGGCTGTGTGGTGTGTGTTATAGTGTCGTGGCTGTGTGGTGTGTGTTATAGTGTCGTGGCTGTGTGGTGTGTGTTATAGTGTCGTGGCTGTGTGGTGTGTGTTATAGTGTCGTGGCTGTGTGGTGTGTGTTATAGTGTCGTGGCTGTGTGGTGTGGTGTAGTATAGTGTCGTGGCTGTATGGTGTGTGTTATAGTGTCGTGGCTGTGTGGTGCAGTATAGTGTCGTGGCTGTGTGGTGTGGTGTAGTATAGTGTCGTGGCTGTGTGGTGTGTGTTATAGTGTCGTGGCTGTGTGGTGTGTGTTATAGTGTCGTGTCTGTGTGGTGTGTGTTATAGTGTCGTGGCTGTGTGGTGTGTGTTATAGTGTCGTGTCTGTGTGGTGTGTGTTATAGTGTCGTGGCTGTGTGGTGCAGTATAGTGTCGTGGCTGTGTGGTGTGTGTTATAGTGTTGTGGCTGTGTGGTGTGTGTTATAGTGTCGTGGCTGTGTGGTGTAGTATAGTGTCGTGGCTGTGTGGTACAGTATAGTGTCGTGGCTGTGTGGTGTAGTATAGGGTCGTGGCTGTGTGGTGTAGTATAGGGTCGTGGCTGTGTGGTGTGTGTTATAGTGGAGTTCAGGTGTGATGTGCTATTTTGCTGTAGTATACGAGTGGTGTGGTATGGTGTGGTGTGGTTTGGTGTGGTGTGGTGTAGTGTAGTGTGTTGTGGTGTGGTGTAATCTGGTGTGGTGTAGTGTAGTATAGTGTGGTGTAGTGTAATAAAGTGTGTTGTAGTGTGGTGTGGTGTGGTGTAGTGTAGTGTGTTGTGGTGTGGTGTGGTGTGATGTAGTGTAGTGTGGTGTGGTGTAGTGTAGTGTAGTGTTGTGTGTTGTGGTGTGGTGTAGAGTGGTGTGGTGTAGTGTAGTGCGGTGTGGTGTAGTGTAGTGTGTTGTAATGTAGTGTAGTATAGTGTAGTGTGGTGTAGTGTAGTGTCATGTGGTGTAGTGTAGTGTGGTGTGGTGTGGTGTTGTGTAGTGTAGTGTGGCGTGGTGTGGTGTAGAATAGTGTGGCGTGGTGTGGTATAGTTTGGTGTAGTGTGGTTTGGTGTGGTGTAGTGTAGTGTGGTATGGTGTGGTGTAGTGTAGTATGTTGTAGTGTAGTGTGGTGTAGTATAGTGTAGTGTAGTGCGGTGTGGTGTGGTATGGTGTAGTGTAGTATAGTCTGGTATGGTGTGGTGTTGTGTAGTGTGGTGTAGTGTAGTGTCATGTGGTGTAGTGTGGTGGGGTGAAGTGTGGTGGGGCGTGGTGTGGTGTAGTGTAGTGAGGTGTGGTGTGGTGTGGTGTAGTGTAGTGAGGTGTGGTGTGGTGTAGTGTAGTATAATGTAGTGTAGTGTAGTGTAGTGTAGTGAGGTGTGGTGTAGTGAGGTGTGATGTAGTGAGGTGTGGTGTGGTGTGGTGTAGTATAATGTAGTGTAGTGTAGTGAGGTGTGGTGTGGTGTAGTGTAGTGAGGTGTGGTGTGGTGTAGTATAATGTAGTGTAGTGTAGTTTAGTGAGGTGTGGTGTAGTGAGGTGTGGTGTGGTGTGGTGTAGTGAGGTGTGGTGTGGTGTAGTGTAGTATAATGTAGTGTAGTGTAGTGTAGTGAGGTGTGGTGTAGTGAGGTGTGGTGTAGTGAGGTGTGGTGTGGTGTGGTGTAGTATAATGTAGTGTAGTGTAGTGAGGTGTGGTGTGGTGTAGTGTAGTGAGGTGTGGTGTGGTGTAGTATAATGTAGTGTAGTGTAGTTTAGTGAGGTGTGGTGTAGTGAGGTGTGGTGTGGTGTGGTGTAGTATAATGTAGTATAGAGTAGTGTAGTGTAGTGAGGTGTGGTGTGGTGTGGTGTTGTCCGTGGCCTGTGTCTCAATAATTTCCTTTGTTCTCAACCCTGGAGAATTCACTATGATGACGATAACGAATATCTGGTGATAAAGATGATAGTGATGATGGTACTGATGGTGGTAGTGGTGATGGTAGTGATGATGGTGGTAGTGGTGATGGTAGTGATGATGGTGGTAGTGGTGATGGTGGTAGTGGTGATGATGGTAGTGATGATGATGGTAGTGATGATGGTAGTGGTGATGGTAGTGATGATGGTAGTGGTGATGGTAGTGATGATGGTAGTGGTGATGGTAGTGATGATGGTAGTGGTGATGGTAGTGGTGATGGTAGTGGTGATGGTAGTGGTGATGGTAAAGGTGTGGATGAGGAAGATGAAAATAATTGTTTCTACTTTAGGCACAAGGCCAGCAAATTAACCAGTGTATTACTGGTACTTTATTTTATCGACCCCGTAAGGATGAAAGGCAAAGTTAACCTCGGCGGGATTTGAACTTAGATCGTAAAGGGACGTAAGAAGAAGAAGCAGAAGAAGAAGATGAAGAAGAAGAAGAAGGGGAAGAAGAAGAAGCAGACGAAGCAGAAGAAGAAGGGGAAGAAGAAGAAGCAGACGAAGCAGAAGAAGAAGAGGATGAAGAAGGAGAAGAATAAGAAGAAAAAGAAGAAGAGGAAGAAGAAGAAGTAGTAGAAGAAGAAGAGGAAGAAGAAGAAACAGAAAAAGAAAAAGAAGAAGGAGAAGAAAAAGAAAAAGAAGAAGAAGAAGGAGAAGAAGAATAATAATAAGAAGAAGAAGAAAAAGAAGAAGAAGAAAAAAAAGAAGAAGAAGGAGGAGGAGGAAGAGGAGAAGGAGAACAAGAGGAATATAAAAAAAAAACAGAAGGAAAAACGAAAGAAAGGAATCAGTAGAACAATACCCTCCCCCCACCTCCACAAAACCCCGAAAGAGGATCTGTGGTTAATCATTTGGTGGTTTTAATAGAGATTTATCCCCTTACACCTGTCCCACAGGTGTAAGGGGATAAATGTAGGATGGTGGTGGTGGGGGGAGGGGACGTTGGAAGACAATGACAATAATCCCTGCTGCAGGGGCGTTCATCTTTACTACTACTACTACTACTACTACTACTACTACTACTACTACTATACTACTACTACTACTACTACTACTACTACTACTACTACTACTACTACTACTACTATAATACTACTACTACTACTACTACTACTACTACTACTACTGCCACTACTACTACAACCATCACTACTATTACTACCACCACTACTACTACTACTACTACTACCATCACTACTATTACTACCACCACAACTATTACTACCACCACAACTACTACTACCACCACTACTAACACCACTATTACTACTACTACTACTGCTACTACTACGGCCACTACTACTACTACTACCACTACTACTACTACCACTACCACCACTACTACTACTACTACTACTACTACTACTACTACTACTGCTACTACTACTACTGCTACTATTACTACTACTACTACTACTACCGGCATCACCATCATCATCACCACCACCTCCACTGCCACTAGTACTATTACTACCAGCATCACCATCACCACAACCACCACCTCCACTGCCACTACCACTACTACTATTACTACCAGCATCACCATCACCACCACCACCACTACTACTACTACTACTAAAACAATAATAATAAAAGTGCTGATGATGATAATGGTGCTGCTGTTTATGATGATAATGATGATGTTGTTGATGATGATGACCATGCTGCTGTTGCTGTTGGTAATGCTGCTGTTGCTGCTGCTGCTGCTGCTGCTGCTGCTGATGATGATGATGGTGGTAATCTGTGATTATGTGTTCCCCTAACACCTACTCTGGTCTAGCTCAAGTAAATGATACTTGAACCCAAGTCGATTATAAACCTCTTAAATCTCTGAACAACTCATACAAGGCTTCTTATAAGGGAGGCTCTTTAGTTTCTAGGAAATTAAAGACCCCTTACCCCGCCCAAACCCCCCAAAACAAACAAGCAAAAAAAAACTAACAAACAAAACAAAACAAAAAAGCTAAAAAGGCCATAAAAAATCAGAAAAAGAAAGGGTCTAGAACAAAGGGTAAATATTGATAATGATAAAGAAACAAAAACTGTTTCGTCCATTACCCCCCCCCCCTACACTCTACAAGACTAATTAGAAAAATTGGATTAAAAAAAGTCAACTGATTAAGGATCCTTTTATATTATTTTCTTTTTGTGTGTAAAACCACACGTGTTCCGCAACTTATGTGTACTTGCCAGACCTTTCTAGGGCTAATTTCACTCTCTGCTCTCTCTCCCTCTCTCTCTGCTCCCCCTCTCTGCTCCTTTCTCTTTGGAAATATCTCACCCCTCTCTCCGCCTCTCTCTCCTCTCTGCTTTTTCCTCTTTGGAACTCTCATCCCTCTCTCTGCTCTCTGTCTCTCTCTTCTCTTTTCCCCCTCTCTGCTCCTTCCTCTTTGGAACTCTCTCATCCCTCTCTCTGCTCTCTGTCTCTTCTCTTTTCCTCCTCTCTGCTCCTTCCTCTTTGCAACTCTCTCATCCCTCTCTCTGCTCTCTGTCTCTTCTCTTCTCCCCCTCTCTGCTCCTCTTCTTTGCAACTCTCACACCCCTCTTTCTGCTCCCTCTCTCCTCTCTGACTACACCTCCCCCCTTTGCATTCAGTGTTCCCATCTATCCCTCTCTGCACCCCCTCTCTGTCCTCCTCCTACTACTATCTGCCTCCCTTCCCCCTCTCTCTCTATGCTCCTCGTAGCACTCCCTCTTCTCCTCTATCCCTCTGCTACTCCTCTCTATCTTCCCCCTCTTTTCCTCTCCCACCCCTCTTTGCCACACTTCATTTCTTTTCTTGTTGCTTTCATATTTCTCGTTTTCTTTCATGTTTTCTGTATTTCCACCTCTCCCCATCACTCACCCCTCCCTCCTCAAGTACTTCCCTCTTTCTCCCCATTCACCTCCTCCTCTCACCCTCTTCACCTCCCACCCTCATCCTTCACCTCCCACTCTGTCTTTTGTTTCCTTAATTGCATTTGTTGCTGCTATTGTCTTTCTCTAATGTTACCCCCTCCCCCTTAACCTCCCTCCTCTATCTCCCCCTCTCTCCTTCTCGCACCATCTCTGCCTCTCTCTAATACTATCCACCCTCTCTACCCCCTCCTCTCTTCCTCCTATCTCCACCTCTCTTTCTCCTATCCCCCTTCTGTATCTCCCCATCTCTCTTTCTTTCACCATCTCTGTCTTTTTCTAATGCTATCCACTCTCTCTCTCCTCTCTGTCTCCTAACTCCCCCTCCTATCTCCCCCTCTCTCTTCTTTCTCTATCTCTGTCTTTCTCACTTCAACGCTAGATGTCACTGTTAGTTTCCAATACAGATTAGACTGCGGCAGTAACAGGAGAAGGAAGGACTAGATACATATTTAGGGTAGAGTTGGGACTGAACACCTGTAGAGTTGGGAGAGACGGAGGGAGAGCGAGGGAGGTAGAGGGAGAGGGGGAGAGGGAGAGGGAGAGGGAGAGAGGGAGAAGGAGGGAGGGAGAGAGGTAGAGGGAGATAGAGAGAGAGAGAGTGGGAGGAAGAGAAAGAAAGAGAGAGATAGAAGAAAGGAGAGAGAGAAAGAGGGAGAGAGAAAGAGAAAGAGAAAGAGAAAAAGAAAGAGAAAAAGAAAGAGAAAAAGAAAGAGAGAAAAAGAGAGAAAGATGGATAGAAAGAGGGAGAGATAGAGAGGGAGCGAAAGAAAGAGAAAGAGAGAAAGATGGAGAGAGAAAGAGGGAGAGATAGAGAGGGAGAGAGAGAAAGAGAGAAGTAGAGAGAGAAATATATATATAGAGAGAGAAAGATAGAGAGATAGAGAGAGAGAGGGAGCGCGAGAAAGAGGGAGAGAGAGAGAGAGCGCGAGAAAGAGGGAGAGAGGGAGAGATAAAGAGAGAGTAAGAGATAGTTTATATCAATGACACAGGTGAACAGCTCAGTGAAGTATTTTAATATTATAAGATGTAAATTATCATCTGTTACTTAAGTCCAACGTGAATTATTGAGAGAAGGAGAGGGTGAGAGGTGAGTGTGGTTGGGAACAGGTAACCCTTAGTTCTTGGATCTAGTGTTGGGACTTTATTTTATGGAACCCAGACGTTAAATCTGGTATTGTTGTCTACAGTAAGATTTGAACCTGATATACAGATATCACGAAACTATAAAACGTGTAGCCCAACACCTTAACCTATTGTTGATTCTATAATATACTAGCAGCCACACCTGGCTTTGCCCGGCTTTGTTAATACCTAAATTAAATAGATTCCAACAAATTCATTATATTTTTGATAAATTTCTTTAAAAGATGCTGAAAATCTTTAGAATTGTTTATTCCATCAATCTAAAACAAAGGTTCTAAAACAAAGTGGGCTCCACTGCGCCGCGGGGGGCGTTGAGTAGGTCCAGGAAGCGCTGGGGCTTAGGGGGGCAGTGGGAGAGGAAGAGCGGTAGAAATGATGTAATAGTATATTAAATATCAAATTATACATATATCGTATGGTAAAATAAAAAATATATAATATTCATTTATACGTAGTATATATTATATTATTTGTCATATATAAATTAACGATTTTATTTATATATTATTTACAATTTGCGTGTAGTCAGGTCTCTCTGGAAATAGGGTTAAGGGCACTGGGGATATTACGTGGCCATGAGGGGCATTACGTGGCCATGAGAACCTTTGAGCTAAAAGATGATTCATCAAAAGTTGCGCGACATAAAAATGCCTAAAAAATAAACAAATAAATACAGAACCTGAAATACATTTTCCTCTGGGAAAATATTTGTTTTTCAAAATACTGTAATAATTTATATGATTATTCTAAATTAATTATTTTTCTAATCAGTAATGTTTATTGGTAGGCTTGAAGTTACACAATATTTGAAACTTTACTAGGAGGGGTTAAAAAAAAAGAAATTTCATTAAAAACTCATTTAACCAACATTCTCCCTGTTAAAACTCTGGCTTATATGTTGGGACTTACATATCTACATTTATATTTCCTGAATATATATAAGGGCGGTGAATTGGCAGTATCGGTAGAGGGTTGGACGCCATGTTTTCTAGCATAGTTACGTCCCTTTACAGTCTGAGTTCAAATCCCGCCGAGGTTAACTTTGCCTTTCATCCTTACGGGGTCGATAAAATAAAGTACCAGTAATGTACTGGTTAATTGCTGACCTTGTGCCTAAAGTAGAAACAATTATTATATACATATATATGATGGACTCTCCTGTCGTGTATCGACGTATTAGGGTTCAACAGTTTTCCTCGTTCAATTTTTCATGTTTATGCCTTAAACAGCACTTCAGTGCAGCTGCTGGGCTGCACAAAAAGTCGCATTTAGTGCAGATGCCAGGACTTTGAGCCGAGCAGAATAGCACACTTGATCGGATCATGGTGTTAGATGTTAGATCACGAAGTGGGATGAGACGAGATTTTTCACAGTTCTGCATACCTTCCTAGCAGACAGTTCTCCATTCCCCATGGTCAGCAGCTAGGGCTTCTAAAGAAATGAAAGGTATATTCACATCTTTAAGATTGTACCTTAGTTTGCCGTTAAATCTGAGTAATGGTCTTCCTGCATTATGTGCACCATTAAGGAGTTGACTGTATAATAGTACCTTGGGTATGTGGTCCTCTGTTATCTGTAGGACATGACCAGCCCATCTGAGTTGGGATTGCATCAGAAATTACTCAATCCGGCTAATGTTGCATTGCATGAATAGGTCGCCATTGGAGATTCTATCAGAAAGTGTATAACCGCAGATAGAGCGAAGACAATGTTTGTGGAAGACATCAAGCCTGTAAATGTGGTGCGATTAAATGTGTTTTCAGCACCTCGGCCCGATAAATTGTAACTTTCGTTTTCAGGGATATTCCTCTGACACCCCGTAGACGTTGATGAAGTTTGTCACAGGCTTCAGGTGCTTTAGAGATGCGATTGAGGATCTCATCATCCAGGGACGAGGAGCTACTTAGCTTGCTGCCATATATATATATATATAGTTTCAGGAGACAACGAACGGAGGTACAAATTGTCTTATTAGTTTGACGCTTTATATCAGAAATTTCGACGTGTCGGCCTAAGCCTTTCTTCAGGGGGACAATATATATACGTATATATATATATATATATATATATATATATATATATATATTAAGGATACTATTTATGGTTATGTATATACTAAAACTTTTTATAGTTATATATATTTTAAACCCTAAACAGGGAAGGTCAGTAATTTATTATTGCCTTATTACAAGTAAGATAAATAGCTCGATGTAATAACATCAGTTGTTCTACAGAGCAGTTATATAGAATTCACAAGAATCAAAGCTATGTTCAAAGCATTTATTCACTTACAATTGTTTCATCCAAACCTAGGCTTGGAGTCTTCGGAGCATTTTTCAATGTTTGTACACATAATAGGTCAATTATGTGTACAAACATTGAAAAATGCTCCGAAGACTCCAAGTCTAGGTTTTGATGAAACAATTGTAAATGAATAAATGCTTTCAACATAGCTTTGATCCTTGTGAATTCTATACGTATATATATAATATTATAATGAAATGACAGGAGGCAGGACTTGTGTAAATCCTTGAAAGGTTTATTATACTATGATCATTTCAATGACCGGGTTCCGTATGAATCCGGTGATATTATCAGGTATGATACGGAACCCGGTCATTGAAATGATCATAGTATAATAAACCTTTCAAGGATTTACACACGTCCTGCCTCCTGTCATTTCATTATAATATTTAACTCCGTACTAGCACCACCAACTACAAAAACAAAGACGGTTGAGCTGCTTTACGTTGAGTACTCTCCATATTATTACATTAAGAGTGACCATACGGAATTGACCAGCTCTATCTAGTGGTGAACCTCAAACCTAAATATATATATATATATATATATATATATATATAAATACATTATCGGAGAAAGCTAATAGCGATACTCCGGCCAAATACCAACTCACTCAACAAACGTTAGGAAATAAGTGAGTATATTCCTAATTAAACGTTCGGGGTGCTAACTAATTGTATTGTGTGGAAAATTGGGTGTATTATTTCATATGAGATATATCAAATAATATATATATATATATATATATATATAATGTCCGTGATCTCGTGCAGACAACTGAAGAAGGGATTGTCCCCCCGTTTGTGCTTTCCTTTTATTTTTAAATACAGTTTATCAAGTAACCATACAGCCCCCTGTTTCTTCCAAAATGTTATATATATATATATATATATATATATATATATATATATATATATATATATACGTTATTCCGGGTTGAATTGGAGGTAACCACAGTAAGTAAGGTACTCAATACATAGTAGAGTATAAAAGTTTTAATAGAGATTCCTGATGATTTCTAAAGAATGAAACAGTTCTAGTCCTGTAGAATCTCATATATATATATATATATATATATATATATATATATATATATATATATATATATATATATATATATATATATATATATATATATATAAAGATATGTTTACAACAAATGTCCTCTCAAATAACAGCCAGTTGACTTAAAAAAGGAAAGATACATTAAATTAAACAGGATGGTTGATTACACATAACTAACAAAATATATATAATTCTACAATTGTTGCTATAGAAAAGTATATTGACATCTGAAAGTTGTGATTTGGCTATTTAATTTTAAATAGTTCGATTTGTCATGGACCCTTGACTCAATGGTCTTAAGCGCCAGGCCTGTATCTTGGAGATATGGGGTTCGATTCCTCATAGTGGCTGATGCCAATATTTTCCCGTCTTTAAGCCTCATTTATAAGTCATATCATAGCATCTCCGTGCATGAACATATTCTTTATATTAACAATAAATTATAGTTTTGTTTGTTATTTAACGTGATATATAATACATTATCATGTGGGTAATAAATATATTTCTAATTTTCCCAACAAGGACGGGCGACAACTCCTGTCATGTTCAAGTCTTATTCTCACCTCGTCAGTAAAACACAACCTTCACCGTACTTACCGAAGTAGTGACAAACAAATAATCATAAAGCTATACACAATTCTACATTTGTTGTTACATAGAGAAGTATATTTTCTAAATGACAATAAATATACATTTGTTTACCATGTAGTACGGTAGGACGGTGGACAACTCCTGTCATATTCCAGTCTTATTCTCACCTCATCAGCAAAACAACCACAACAATATACACAATTCTACATTTGTTGTTATATAGAGAAGTATATTTTCTAAACGCCAATAAATATAGATTTTTGTATTATGTTCTACGGTGGAAAAATCCTGTCCTATTCCAGGCTATTCTCACCTCGTCAGTAAAATATAACCTTTACTGTACTTACCGAAGTAGTGACGAACAAATAACCATAAACATATACAGTTCTACATTTGTTGTTATATAGAGAAGTATATTTTCTAAACGCCAATAAATATAGATTTTTGTATTATGTTCTACGGTGGAAAAATCCTGTCCTACTCCAGGCTTATTCTCACCTCGTCAGTAAAATATAACCTTTACTGTACTTACCGAAGTAGTGACGAACAAATAACCATAAACATATACAGTTCTACATTTGTTGTTATATAGAGAAGTATATTTTCTAAACGCCAATAAATATAGATTTTTGTATTATGTTCTACGGGTGGAAAAATCCAGTCCTACTCCAGGCTTATTCTCACCTCGTCAGTAAAACATAAACTTTACTGTACTTACCGAAGTAGTGACGAACAAATAACCATAAACATATACAGTTCTACATTTGTTGTTATATAGAGAAGTATATTTTCTAAACGCCAATAAATATAGATTTTTGTATTATGTTCTACGGTGGAAAAATCCTGTCCTACTCCAGGCTTATTCTCACCTCGTCAGTAAAATATAACCTTTACTGTACTTACCGAAGTAGTGACGAACAAATAACCATAAACATATACAGTTCTACATTTGTTGTTATATAGAGAAGTATATTTTCTAAACGCCAATAAATATAGATTTTTGTATTATGTTCTACGGTGGAAAAATCCTGTCCTACTCCAGGCTATTCTCACCTCGTCAGTAAAATATAACCTTTACTGTACTTACCGAAGTAGTGACGAACAAATAACCATAAACATATACAGTTCTACATTTGTTGTTATATAGAGAAGTATATTTTCTAAACGCCAATAAATATAGATTTTTGTATTATGTTCTACGGGTGGAAAAATCCTGTCCTACTCCAGGCTTATTCTCACCTCATCAGTAAAACAAAACGTTTACTGTACTTACCGAAGTAGTGACGAACAAATAACCATAAACATATACAGTTCTACATTTGTTGTTATATAGAGAAGTATATTTTCTAAACGCCAATAAATATAGATTTTTGTATTATGTTCTACAGGTGGAAAAATCCTGTCCTACTCCAGGCTTATTCTCACCTCATCAGTAAAACAAAACGTTTACTGTACTTACCGAAGTAGTGACGAACAAATAACCATAAACATATACAGTTCTACATTTGTTGTTATATAGAGAAGTATATTTTCTAAACGCCAAGAAATATAGATTTTTGTATTATGTTCTACGGGTGGAAAAATCCTGTCCTACTCCAGGCTTATTCTCACCTCATCAGTAAAACAAAACGTTTACTGTACTTACCGAAGTAGTGACGAACAAATAACCATAAACATATACAGTTCTACATTTGTTGTTATATAGAGAAGTATATTTTCTAAACGCCAATAAATATAGATTTTTGTATTATGTTCTACAGGTGGAAAAATCCTGTCCTACTCCAGGCTTATTCTCACCTCGTCAGTAAAACATAACGTTTACTGTACTTACCGAAGTAGTGACGAACAAATAACCATAAACATATACAGTTCTACATTTGTTGTTATATAGAGAAGTATATTTTCTAAACGACAATAAATATACATTTGTGTACTATATAGCAGCATAACCAATATAATATCATGTGATGTTCTGGCTGACAAGCGATGTACATCAGAAACTACTCAAGTGGAAATTATTTCAACTTATTTCTACAGATGAAATCATGGCGAAGAGGTAAATTGATACATTTTTTCATTCTTTTCGTATGCTCATTCCGATTAGAAATGAAATATATGTATGTATGTATGTATGTATGTATGTATGTATGTATGTATGTATGTATGTATGTATGTATGTATGTATGTATGTATGTATGCATGTAGTGTGTTTATGTATGTATGTATAATATATATATATGCATATATACATACACATATGCTCTCTCTCTCTCTCTCTTTCACACACACACACACACACACACACACACACACACACACACACACACACACACACACACATATATATATATATACATATATATATATATATATATATATATGTATATATGTGATATGAATTTCGGCTATACAATCACAAGTTTGTCAAAATATTGCATTTATGTATATTTATATGATTTTTAGCTCCTCCTCCCCTTCCTCCTCCTACTACTACTACTACTACTATTGCTACTACTATTTCCTCACCACCGCCACATTCTTTCATCGTCATCATTATCTTCCTTAACTTTCTTACCCCCACCATCACCACCACCCACCACCACCACCATCATCATCATCATCACCATCACCATCATCACCATTACCACCATCATCACTTCCACCTCCAGCACCATCATCATCATCAACATCATCGTCACCACCACCACCACCACCACCACCACCACCACCACCACCACCACCACCACCACCACCACCACCACCACCACCATCATCACCACCATCATCATCATCATACTCATCATTCTCATCATCATCATCATCATCATCAACACCACGACGGCCATCATCATTATAACTTTTTTCTTTCATTTTTTTTTCTTTTCTTTTACTTTTTCCTCTCTCATTATTATTATTATTATTATTATTATTATTATTATTTTAATTTTTACCTTTCATATTTCAAAAGGTATTTATGCTCGAATCAGTTAAGTGATGTCAATAAAAAATGAAACATCTTTCAGTAAAAGGGGCAAAGGAATGACGAAATGATCTTAGAAGGTTATCACATCTTTATGTGAAAGAACAACTTAAAGGGAAAGCGGCTGTGTACTAAGTTACACTGACAAAAAATGAGAAGATAATGGTAGCACTTTGAGTAAGAGTAATTCGGCAATTTGTTCAGTGAATCGGCTCCGATGACATTCCATGTCATACGAATGAAAAATGAAGAAAAAAAACTTATAGAGAAAGAGTCAGAGGAGGTATATATATAAAAAAAAAGAATGCTTTCACGCGATTAAAGACAATTTTCGACAATTTCACACACAATCCTAATTCACACTATTATTCTTCTTATTATTATTAATAAAAATATCATTGTCGCCATTTTTTTTTTTTACTAGATCTTCAAAATAACATTATCGGCCGTCTATTATAACGAAGCGATTTTCTTTTATTAATGTTGTTGGTATTGATGTTGTTGTTTTTATTGTTGATATTGTTGATATTGTTGATATTGTTTTATTTAAAATTTTCCATATAGACACAATATGTATGATTATCCTTATTGTTGTTGTTGTTGTTGCTTTTGTTGTTGTTATCGTTGTTGTTTATTTCTTATTCTATCCGGATACAAAATGGCGATTGTTGTTTTCTGCAATACATATTTAGTTAAAACGCCATAACGACATTTTGGGATGGTTAAATAATTTGAAACTAGTTTTTATCTGTGTGTGCTTCGTAGTTTTTTCCTCATATTTGTTTAATAGCTTAAACTGACTTCTACCACCATGAAAATTGCTTATGATTGTATAAGTTATATATAGTTTTTGTTGACACTTTGCACACTATTTGTTCATTTTGTTAAATATATTTATTTATTTATAATTTTATATATATTTTTGTTTATGTAACTATAAATCTTAAATTTATTATTGAATATTTTTATTTAAATATTTTATTAGTTGTCTATGTGATTTTATATTGTTTGTTTATATTTTTATACATTAAATTTTTTATTTATTTTCTTTATTATTAAATGTATTTATTCATTTATTTAAAACTTTATATATTTTTGTGTATGTTTCTATATATTTTGCATCTTTTGTTAAATATATTTCTTTGAATATTTACTTATTTATTTATTTATATTATTTTATATAGTGTTTGCCTAAATTTTTATATAATGTTTATTTTTTATTTTGTTAAATATTTATATATTTAAATATATATATATATATAATGTATATATATATAAATATTTATATATATATATATATATAATGTATATATATATAAATATTTATATATATATATATATATAATGTATATTGTATATATATAAATATTTATATATATATATATATATATGTAATGTATATATATAAATATATATATATATATATAATGTGTATATATAAATATTTATATATATATATATATATATATATATATATATATATATATATAAATATTTATATATATATATATATATATATAATGTATATATATAAATATATATATATATATATATATATATATATATATATATATATATATATAAATATTTATATATATATATTTATATATATATATATATATAAATATTTATATATATATATTTATATATATATATATATATATATATATATATATATATATATATATATATATATATATATATATATTCATATATTTATTTATCGATTTCAATGTGAGCAATTTACGGCTGGATGACTTATACACCAAAAACACAATAATGTCAGATCTGATGAAGAAATAAACAGTCCTGAAACTACACACACGCATATATATATATATATATATATACACATACATACATACATACATATATACATATATACATACATATATAAATATATATACATACATACATGCATAGATACGTAGAAACATACATATATACATACATATATACATATATATATATATATATATATATATAATATATATATATATATATATACATACGTGCATGCATAATATATGCATACATATATACATACATTCTTACAAATATACATTGGTACATACATACAAACATACAAACATACATATATACATACATATATAGATAAGTACAAACACATTCTCACATATATAGATAAAAACATATATACATACATACATACACGTATACATACATAGATGTGTATATAATACTTAAATACATATATAGGCATACACGTGTTTGTGTAGTGAATTTCATGCATGAAGATTTAAACGGAAACCAAAATACAAAAGAAGAAGAAGAAGAAGAAGAAGAAGAAGAAGAAGAAGAAGAAGAAGAAGAAGAAGATATGTTTGTTTTAAACACCAAACATAAATGAACAGATATGTCGTTGTTGTTGTTGTAGTTGTTGTTGTAGTGGTGGTGGTAGTGGTGGTGGTGGTAGTGGTAGTGTTAGTTGTTTTAGTGGTGTTGGTGATAGTGGTAGCGTTAGTTGTTGTAGTGGTGGTGGTGATAGTGGTAATTTTTGATGGTTATGTGATGGTGGGTGTAGTGGCGTTTGTGGTGGTTGTAGTGGTGGTTGTTATAGTGGTAACGTTTGATGGTTGAGGTGATGGCGGGGGTAGTGGTGTTTGTCGTGGTTGTAGTGGTGGTGGTGGTAGTGGTTATGTTTGATGGTTTAGGTTATGGTGGGGTTAGTGGCGTTTGTGGTGGTTGTAGTGGTGGTGGTGGTAGTGTTGGGGTTGGTGGTGGTGGTAGTGTTGTGGGCGGTTGTGATGGTGGTAGTGTTGTTGTTGTTGGCGGTAGTGTTGGGGTTGGTGGTGGTAGTGTTGGGGGTGGTGGTGGTGGTTGTGTTGGGGTTGGTGGTGGTGGTAGTGTTGGGGGCGGTTGTGGTGGTGGTAGTGTTGTTGTTGGTGGTAGTGTTGGGGTTGGTGGTGGTGGTGGTAGTGTTGTTGTTGTTGTTGTTGGTGGTAGTGTTGGGGTTGGTGGTGGTGGTGGTAGTGTTGTTGTTGTTGGTGGTGGTGGTAGTGTTGGGGTGGTGGTGGTGCTGGTGGTAGTGTTGGGGGTGGTTCAGTTATTTTTTATACTAAATAAACTAGACTTGAAGAACAATCCAGATGGAAAAAAGAGAATATTCTGTTTGAAAATATTGAGTTTTGATTGGTTCATTTTAAAAGTTTTTTCTTGAATTTTAATAAAATAAATGATTAAATTGAATTAAGTTATATGGATTCAACTGTCCCTCAGCCGATGTCTGCTGTCATAGAAAATAGAAGAGGGAGACCAATTGTGCATCTGTGAAAGTTTAGCTCCCACCCTCGCCCCACTCCATCTAGCTGCAATTAACAAAAAAAAAACAATCTATGCAAAACTTTAGCCCAAGCAGACAACTCAAGGCGATCCTCATCAACCGTGAAATTTTGAAGTTTTCGCCTGGAAAGCCATTTTTTCAGATAAAAACTTTTTATCTCATATAATTTTCTCTTAAATTAAAAACTTCTTCACACTTATTCTTGGTATTAGAAGGATAAGTGACAATAAATATAATGGGGAAGGCAACTTGCAAAGCTGGAGACAGAGCGCAGGTAGAGGGCAAACACCTATTTTACGCCGTGAGAGCAGCAACATTTTAACTTTCGGAAAATTACCTATTGCTAAGGGCCACCCTAATATACATATATCCGTATGTGGTTGACAGCTGAGAGAAATGAGTACTCGGTATTGAGTAATATATATATATATATATATATATATATATACATATATACATATGATATGTATGTATATACTCTCCTTACTATCCTTGCTTTCGTATTTGTCCTTGCTCCCTTTTTCTCATTGTATTTGTATATAAACAAGTACATAGACACAAGGAGGGAGGGAGTGAGAGGAGAAAAGGAGAGCAATGAGAAAAGGAGATCAGGGAGAGCAAGAAGATAAGGAGAAAAGGAGAGCAAGGAGAGGGAGGAGAGCAAGGAGAACAAGGATAAAAGGAGAGCAAGGAGAAAAGGAGAGCAAGGATAAAAGGGGAGTAAGAAGAACAAGGAGAGTTTAAGCCAAATATTGCTCAAGTTATGCTGGAAGCAGACAAAGGTGAAAAAAATCAATTGAAGACGTACATTCCGCACCAAAATGACTTTTCTTCCTGTACTAACATCGAGTTTTCGTCTTTTGTAACTCCTGGTTCAAAAACTTTCTTCACGAGAGTTTCTATCAGCGCCGATATGCTCGACAAAGACCCTTCAACATGGAAGGATGATCCTGGTTATAAAAGTGGACTTGAACAAATTGAGAAGACAGTTGTTGTGAATGATGTTGCAGAAAGAGGTGTCAAACTCATTCAGGATTACAATAACATTCTCACAAAAGATGAAACTGAGAAATAATTTGTTTTACAGATCATTACCGAAAACCGTAAAACATACCCAACTGCCATTAAATCCTCTCTTCTACAAAAATAATTGTTTCTACTTTTTGGCACAAGGCCAGCAATTACCCAGTACATTACTGGTACTTTATTTTATCGACCCCGTAAGGATGAAAGGCAAAGTTAACCTCGGCGGGATTTGAACTCAGATCATAAAGGGACATAACTATGCTAGAAAGCATGGCGTCTGACCCTCTACCGATACTGCCAATACAAAAATAATTGTTTCTACTTTAGGCACAAGGCCAGCAATTACCCAGTGCATTACTGGTACTTTATTTTATCGACCCCATAAGGATGAAAGGCAAAGTCAACCTCGACGGGATTTGAACTCAGACCGTAAAGGGACGTAACTATTCTGGAAAGCATGGAGTCCGAACCTCTACCTATAATGTCATCAGTGTTCACATTACGTTTTTGATTCTATAGAAATTATTGTTGCAAATAAAAATGCGTTTCTCTTATAGAAGTTGTGAACTCTATCAAGAAAACCTAATATGTCTTCAGTTTTTCATGTTATTTCAGGAATTTTTCAAATTAACTATTGGTAAATTTGATTCAGAACGTTTTTAAACATTTGCTGGGGTTGCATGGATGTGTCCACATAAATTTCTCTAAGAATAAAAAAGAAAATGGTCGAGATTGGGAACAGTATACCGCTTTTGAACAGAATCAATCGTTGCGTGGACTGTGTTCTAACTTCAAGGTGTTTGAGGGTCGCCTAACAGTTGTCCGATTGAGCTGAAATTTTGCACACCCTGTGTTTGTATTGATTGAAACAAGATTAGTGGGAGCAGCAATTTAACTTTCGGAAAATTACCTATTGCTAAGGGCCACCCTAATATATATATATATATATATATATATATATATATATATATATATATATATATATAAGGTATTAATATAACAAT
>OZ024750.1:43502764-43507764 GCA_964016885.1 Eledone cirrhosa
CAGAAGATAGCACTACTAGGTACTGTATATATATTATATAGAGTACCACAGGACTTACAAATATATACAACATACAAAAGATAGCACTTCTAGGTACTGTATATATATTATATAGAGTACCGCATGACTTACAAATATATACAACATACAAAAGATAGCACTTCTAGGTACTGTATATATATTATATAGAGTACCACAGGACTTACAAATATATACAACATACAAAAGATAGCACTTCTAGGTACTGTATATATATTATATAGAGTACCGCATGACTTACAAATATATACAACATACAAAAGATAGCACTACTAGGTACTGTATATATATTATATAGAGTACCACAGGACTTACAAATATATACAACATACAAAAGATAGCACTACTAGACACTGCACACATATTACGAAAAGTACTATCAATACAATAGAAACAACACCAAAGACTACACTGCACATACCCAAGGCACACAGAGCTGTGCTCGGTAAAGCACTAATGGTGTACAATAAAAATAATAGTGGAAATAATAATAATTGTTTCTACTTTTGGCACAAGGCCAGCAATTATCCAGTGCATTACTGGTACTAATAATAAAAGAAGAAAAAACATTAGAGACGGCACAGAACAGTACAGGACGATACAAAGTGGGTTTTGATCGTGTAAACAGGTTCTAACAAAATTGGGCTGGATATAAAAAAAAATTCAAACAACAAAAATTCCCCCAAAAGGTTGAAACCTCCGAGGGTCACCATTGAACGGCTTTCGTCCCCTCATGTCTTAGAGCACACGCTCTAGCTCTGACAACGCAGCCTTCATGCTTTGCGTTGAAGAATTGGTCGAGTGCCAATCTCGCCGCAAGCACGTCGGTTGCGATGCTTGTCCTAAACGCCTCTTCTAGCTTTCTGACTAGCTCTCCCTCTACTCTATTTTCCTCTATCACTACTCCTTTGCTAAACCTTATCTATTCTAGTCTAATAGCCCTTTTCAGGGTAAACTACCACCTGTTGTTGACGATCGCACCCGTCAACGCACGCTTAACTAATTCGCTCATCCAGTCTCTGTAAGCTTTACGCGCCGGGAACTACGCGTTCAGCTTCCAGTAGCCGGGCCCTTGCCTATAGAGTCCATATAAGGCAACTTCACAGATCACAAATTTGTGGTCCGTGTAGTCGACTACTTTAAATTGTGGACAGCCTACACTAGCCTTATCTGTTTCGCTACAGAATACCCTATCTAAATACGATCTGGATGACCCGATGCGGTTTGCCCATGTCCACATTGGCACATTCGAACAATCCATTCTATACCTGTCAGACAGTTCAAAAGTTTGAGCAGGTTGTTGAGGCTTTTACACCCTCCTGCCCTGTCTACTAGCCACACATAATCCCAGCGTGCATCTAAGATACCGTTCCAGTCGCCCACTAACACTAAAGAGTGTGACGTTCCAAGAAAGGTCACTAGACGTCTGAAGAAATCTGGCCGTCCTGCCCCTGTTGGGGCGTAGACGGCTACTAGCCTGAAAGCATTACTTTCGCTGCCGGTCACGTCCAGCACCACCAACTTACCTTCTGGGTCCAGGAAGATGGCCCGTATTGCGAGATCCAAGCCTCTCCGAAAAAGCACGGCAACCCATCCCCCGATCCCGGACGGCTGGTAGATGCGTATACATCGTAGCCGCCGAAGATCGGCATGAAGGCTCGTGCTTCGGAGATTCTGGTCTCGCTGATAGCCACCACATCTATATTTAGTGACCTGACGTCGTTGAGCAGGTGACCCTGCTTCCAAGATGACCCCAAACCATATACATTTATACTGCCTATTCTAAGTACGGCCATGTTGGATGAGAAACGGGGTAAATGAGAAAGGAGCACTTACCTCGGTCGTGTGGCTGGTCATTGGTGTTTCCTAGAGGATGTCTGTGTATATCCTCTTGGTAACCGGCCCACTGAAGTCTCCAACTGCGTTGGGAAATTTTTGTTTTAAAAGTTTGTAATGTTCTATTTTGATTTCAATGATGCTTATGTTTGTCGGGAGAGTTCTTGGTGTTGGTGGGGTGTAGTAGTTTTTTTTTTCTGTGACGTCTGTGGGCTGTTTATATGTTGTAAGAGTTCTTTATTTGCCATGTTTATGGCTGTGTACTTTTTGCGGGAAGGGGTGATTTTGTTGCTGTTTTCTTGTTCTTGCTGTTAGGTGTGTGTGCTTTGTTGTGTTTGCGATGTTGGGGTGTTTGGTGATGCTGGTGGTGGTGTGGTTGTTGTTGGTGGTGATGCTTGTGGTAGTGATGGTGATGGTGGTGGCATTGCTGCAAGTCTCCTTGCAGCCTTTACGCCTCTTCGTTTGCCTTCGCTTTGGAGGGTGAAGCTAAGGGGTTTTTCCTTTCTTGTTTTTTGTGGCAGACCGTTTGCCACTACCCACCCGCCTCATACTCCACATCGGATTCCGTGGCGCCTGTGAGGGGTATGAGCTTCACTGCTGTTGGTGGTGGTAGTAGAGCCCGCTCCGGCGATTTTGCCGCCGGTGTAGCTACTGCGACTGTTGGTGTTGCCGCCACTGCTGCCGCTGTTTTAGTTGTCCGTGGCATTGGTATGGGTTCCACTGACGTTGCCCTTCTACTCACTATGGAAGGGTCTTCTGCCTAAGTTGCCTGCTCTGCTCTTGGTAGGAGAGGATCCGCCGTCGGAAGGAGGGGCGCCCTCTTCTTGGCTGTTTTTTGCGGGCAGAAGGCCTTGAGGTGACCCATCTACCCATAGAGATAGCACTTTGGGCGCCTTCCTTCCACGCTTATAGGGAGTTGGCGTCCTTCTTCGAGGTCTATGATATCTGGGATGGCCTCGATGCACTCCTGGTCAGTCTGTATTACCATTCGCATGCCTATTCCTGACCAGTTCTCTCTTCCCATTCTCTGTATTTGCAGTATGGTGGTCTTCTCCTAGATTCCAGCCAGCACAGACGCGGCCAGCCAAGGTATGCGCACGTCGGGCGGGACCTGGGTCACTTTGACCCTCACAATTTTCTGCCCGCAGTAGGAGGGTACCAAGACTATCTCCTCACCCTTTAGGGTTTCCAAAGAGTAAGACTTCGTCTGTTGGGGGGGGGGGGGGGACAAGTACGTTTACTGTGGTGTACTTTTTGCCTCAGGTGATGTGGGTTTTGCGCGCCTAGACGCACCCCAAGGCCTTTTGGATTTGACCCTTCGTGGCTCTCTCCACCCATTTTGTTTACGGTGCGGTAAGTCACCGTGCTCAGCTGCTGGTCTTTGAAGAAATCGGGTGGAGGTTTCAGGGAAACTCTATTTTCATTTCTAGTCACCATGGCTCTTGCGACTACCATCTCCTCCTCCGTGACTAGCACTGTCTCTATATTTCGAGCCACGCCTGCGAAAGAAGTGGCCCCTTTTTCAGTGGCACCATTATTGCTGCCGCTACTGGTCTTCTTGTTGGTGCTGTTGCTGTTGCTACTGCTACAAACGGTGTTGTTGGTGTTGTTGCTGTTATCACTGTTGTAGTTGGTTGTGCTTTTGGTGCCACCGTTGTTGTTGTTTTCGGTGCAATTTGTATTGTTGCTGTTGGTGTTGTCGTTGTTTATTTTCCTGTTAGTGGTGTTAATATCGTTGTTGCGTTTGTTGTCATTTTTTTCTGTTGTCTGTATTTTGGTTGACGCTGTTATTGTTGTAGTTGGTGTGGTCACTTTTTCAAAATTAGTGTTCTCAGTGTTGTCTTTGTTCACGTTGTTTGTGGTGGAGTTTGTTGTATGAATTTCACCAACCCTCCTCTCAACTTTTACGTCGTTGTCACACGACAGCAGACATATTGCTGGGGGCGTGGCTCAGCTATGTTTTTTTTTTTTTAATTTTCAAAAGTAAAATGTTCAAATATTGTTCAAATATTTGGGCCAAAAGGCCTAAATATTATACTTTCTCCTTCACAGGGCAAAGTCCAAGGGCTTATATCCCTAACACAACAAGAACAATTTAACAACAAATAATTATAACAAGTACATAAAGCGACTTACTGGGAGCGATCAAAAAGGACGTCCGAAAAGATGGTAGTAATTAATAATTGTTTCTACTATTGGCACAAGGCCAGCAAATTACCCAGTACATTACTGGTACTTTATTTTATCGACCCCGTAAGGATGAAAGGCAAAGTTAACCTCGGCGGGATTTGAACTCAGAATGGCAAGGGCCGTAACTCTATGCGTCAAAGCATGGCGTCCGACCCTCTACCGATACTGGTAGTAATTAATAATATTAACTATTATTACTACTGCCAGCATAGTTACGTCCCTTTACGATCTGAGTTCAAATCCCGCCGAGGTTGACTTTGCCTTTGATAAAATTGATAAAATTGATAAAATTGATAAAATAAAGTACCAGTAATGCACTGGGTTATTGCTGGCCTTGTGCCAAAAGTAGAAACAATTAATATTATATTAACTATTATTACTACTGTCATTAATAATATAATGTCAAGTAAAGTGATGTTACTGTTGTTGGTTATGTTGATATAGTTGCTTATATTAATTATTTCTACTTTTTGGCACAAGGTCAGCAATTATCTCAGTATATTACTGGTACTTTATTTTATCGACCCCGTAAGGATGAAAGGCAAAGTTAACCTCGGCGGGATTTGAACTCAGACCATAAAGGGCCATAACTCTATGCTGCAAAACATGGCGTCCGACTCTCTACTGATACTGCCAATCAACACAATAATGATAATAATGATGATTAACCTAGTGTATTACTGGTACTTTATTTTATCGACCCCGTAAGGATGAAAGGCAAAGTTAATTCCGGCGGGATTTGAACTCAGACCATAAAGGGCCATAACTCTATGCTCCAAAACATGGCGTCCAAACCCTCTACTGATACTGCCAATCAACACAATAATGATTATAATGATGATGACGATGACAATGTTGATGATATTGTTTATAATTGTGTTCATGATGACACTAATTTTGTTGATGATGTTGTTGTTGTTGTTGTAGTTGTTGTT
>OZ024750.1:43510264-43517764 GCA_964016885.1 Eledone cirrhosa
AAAAGAAGACAGAGACGGTTTATAATATAGCCCTGAGACATTTTACATGAAAACAACGTCAAAGATTCATCAAACGTATTTAATTATTTTGTAAATAAATTGGAGAAAACAGACGTTTTGTGTTATTGAAAGGGTTAAGACGATATTAGAATAAGTTTGAAATAATATATAAATAGTTAATTGAAGTGAATATGTGGAGTAGAATAAAGAGCTTTGTGTATCCAATGTTATATCTAATGTTAGATATACTTTATAGAAAAATAGATTATTAAACATGGAAGCCAAATATACCGTAGGGAATAATCGCTTGATAATTAGAGATATAATATACATATACATATATATAAAGTTATAAACACACACACACACACATATATATATATATATATATATATATATATATATATATATATATATATATACACACATACATATATACACACACACACACATATATATATATATATATATATATATATATATATATATATATATACACACTTTACAAATTATTCCCGGAGATTGTTTTTAGTGTGTTTATATATATATATGTCAATCTATTTCTAGTTGATATAAAATGCTCGGAACTATTCATTGGAATCTTTGAGCTTATTCTGCAGTGAATATGGCGCATGTCTCTCAGACATGACAACCTTACCTTAATTTAATTTTGGATATATATATATATATATACACATAGATGTATATATAAATATATATATAAATATGTTTCGAAACAGCGAGCGAATTTGAAATTAGAAATAGAAGCTTTCGCCGTATTTTTATATATATATATATATATACATATATATACATACATACAGGCTGTCCGAATTGATGTGGGAAAGACAGGTACACATGTTGTTGAAGTGTGTTTTACTCCGTCAATACATCGATATGTCCAGCTCCTGGTATTGTTGTTATTCCTCTGAGGAACTGGAATCATACTAAAAAAACTATCAGCTCTAGGGATACGGGAATGAGTAGACAGGACCTGGGGGCAGCGATGGGCGACAGGGAATTCTGGGGCACGAGAGTGAGATCCATCATCTCGACAGTAGTCGACGAATGATGATGATGATAGTGCAAGCGCCCCCTGATCTCATCAACAGTCGAGCCGAAACCGTCATCAATTGCGTCCATAGACTACAACAGTCGTTCTACAGATGGACCCCAGATAATACTCAAACACCATAATACTAGGGCATTTTACACCGCGCTCTGGCTTGTCTTAAAACGGTGGGCTAAAAATTAAACATCAGTGAACAATACTATTATACAGCCCCCCGTCATCCCTCAAGTGTGTTGCCATACATGTGCCTCGTCGTATTCCTTCACACTATCGGAAAAAATCTTGAGTATCTCTGCAGGATCGATGATTGTACCATTTAAACACGATGGGCGTATAATCATGTGCTTGTGCAGGGCCTGATGTTTATGATTTACACTTCTCGGCGTTTAAACCTTTGTTGAAATTGCATCCGGGTGTCTGTGTGTGTTTTTAGGACAGAACAAAAGAGAGGCACAAAACAAAGAAAAGAATCCCCAGTCACTGACTGAAGAGGTCACAGAATGTGTGACGAAAGAACTTTGACAATATATGAACAACCGTCCGGTTATGGAACCAACCAACCAACAAATCGGAAATTTATAAATTCTTAAATTTATAAATATAATTTATAATAAATTGGAGTGAAAGCAACTGGTGCGTGTGTTTCTTATTGAAACACACGCATAACAATATCGGTTTCAACACACGTTTTCAGATAAATAATCTTGCTAAACAAATTCAGAAACGATATATATATATATATATAATATAAGATCAAAAGATGGTTAAAAGAGTTCCATGTATTTTATTATGCGCATTTCAAAAACAAATATCATCATGAGATGACATTTGCGTTTTCGTCAGATAAAATAGGGAGACATGATATGAAGGTTAAAAAACACTTGTGAATAGTGCAGTTTTAAATCAACATATGAAAAGTAATTTAAGATTGATGTGTGATATTGGGAAAAAAATGAGGGGGGGGGGGTGGAAAGGATGAAAAAGAGGAGGAGATGAGAGTAAAGAATGGTGGGGGGAGGAGTATAATAAGGAAGGATGAGATAGGAGGAGAGATGGGCGATAGAAAGATAGAGATAGCCTTTATAACTGAGAAAAATATATTGTTTAACAGAGAGAAGTTAAAAAGCCGTTGGAAGATATATAATTATATATTATCTTTTAACCGTCTTTTGATCTTATATTATTTATACTCCAGTCCTACAAACTGTAGAGTGCTACTTATCCGATATCTGCATTGCTTTATTGTACTACAATAAAACTCACCTCCTACATATATATATATATATATGTATATGTATATATATATATAATATATATGTTGATTTAAAACTGCACTATCCACAAGTGTTTTTAACCTTCATATCATGTCTTCCTATTTTATCTGATGAAAACACAAATGTTATTGCATGATGATATTTGTTTTTGAAATGCACATAATAAAATACATGGAACTCATTTAACCATCTTTTGATCTTATATATTATAATATATATATATATATATATATATATATATATATATATATATATATATATATATATATATATATATATATATGCGTGTGTGTGTGTGTGTGTGTGTGTGTGTGTGTGTGTGTGTGTGTGTGTGTGTGTGTGTGTGTGTGTGTGTGTGTTTGTATCTGTGTGCAATATCTAGGAATTAAATAAAGAGTCTATTATTCATAAAAAAATGGAGGTATGTTGTTTGCTCGTCTTTTATCATAGAGAAACACAGAGAAAAATGAACCATAACGACAATAGTGAAGTTTGGCCAAGTCTAAAAATGAAGATCATATAAGAAGTAGAAATGAAAACATATGTTATTGATGTATAAAACCAGGAACAAACAGGAACAGGAGTGCCATGTTGTTTTTATCTAATGATCTAAGAACGCTACATGTTACGTCCATTGCATATTAGAACGTTAAAACTTAATGTTATTACCCGTGGCGCTTCTTGTACGACAATTTAAAAGAGTTCCACATACTTTAATGCTTCTACACACACTCACATGCATACACCCCCACATACACACACATATACACACACAGATATGCATACACACGCACACACATATATATACGCACACACATATATATACGCACACACACATATGCATACACACACACACAGACACACATATACGCACACACACATATGCATACATGCACACACACCACACACATATACGCACACACACACACATATGAATGCACACACACATATATACACACACACAAACAGATACACACATACACACACATATACATATAGGCGCGTGGACACACGTACACACACACATATACGCACACACACATATACGCGCGTGGACACAGGCACACACACACACACACACACACACACATACGCGCGTGTACACAGGCTCACACATATACTACACATACACACACATACACACACACACATATACGCGCGTGGACACACGCACACACATACACATATATGATCACGCATATGTATAAACGCTCGAAAAAGATTGATATATAATAATATATATTGATATATATTATTATATATAACACACACACACACTCACACATATATATATATATATAATACACATATATTTATATATATATATGGTATATACATATATTTATATATATATGGTATATATATATATATATATATGCATATATATACGTATATATATATAATATACATATATTAATATATATATGGTATATATATATATATATATATATATATATATATATATATATATATATATAATATACATATATTTATATATATATGGTATATATATATATATAATACACATATATTTATATATATATGGGTATATATATAAAAACAAATAACGAAACGAAATTAAATTTCGTTTCGTTTGTAACTCACTTTTGTATGACTGACGCTTAAACAATTAAGTTAAAAATGTACATCCACATATGTATACTGAAATACTAGTATGCATATGAATACACACACGTATACATATGTAGATGTACCGAGTTTTTCACTGGTCACTTTACTGTGAGTGTCCAGCTATTCTGTATGTAAACACACAGACAAACCGGTTTTTAGAGTCATACTGGTTTTTGAGGAAACACCTTTCCTCTATTCTCCAGAAAGCCAGACAAGGAATATTGAACTAGTTTCGATGTTGTTACATCTCATCAGCAATATTTACCTATCTTCCGGCCTTTCTAGAGAATCGTAAAAGCACATATCGTTATATGCTTTTTCTATGAAAATTAGTAGTGGGCAGACTAATTTGCATAGAGCGTGAGTACGTACCGGTTCAACGGAGACGATAAAAACAAATAACGAAACGAAATTAAATTTCGTTTCGTTTGTAACTCACTTTTGTATGACTGACGCTTAAACAATTAAGTTAAAAATGTACATCCACATATGTATACTGAAATACTAGTATGCATATGAATACACACACGTATACATATGTAGATGTACCGAGTTTTTCACTGGTCACTTTACTGTATATATATATATATATATATAATATACATATATTTATATATATATGGTATATATATATATATATATATATATATATATATGCATATATATATATATATATATATATATGCATATATATATATATATATATATATATATATATATATATATATATATATATATATATATATATGCATATATATATATATATATATATATATATATATATATATATATATATATATATATATATATATAATATACATATATTTATATATATATGGTATATATATATATATATATATATATATATATATATATATATATATATATATATATATATATATATATATAATATACATATATTTATATATATATATATATATATATATATAATATACATATATTTATATATATATGGTATATATATATATATATATATATATATATATAATATACATATATTTATATATATATGGTATATATATATATATATATAAAATATACATATATTTATATATATATGGTATATATATATATATATATATATATATATATATATATATATATACAAACTTAAATGTGTATACAGAAGTGTATGTAGATAGTTAACGAGACAAGTGTAATTAGAAAAGAGAAGGTATATTGTCATGATCGTATATTTAGTGAATGGTCAAACATATATTTAAATGTCTCATACACGACTCTTCCACACGCTGCATATCTCTCTTCTTCGCTCCCTCTCTCTCTCTCTCTCTCTCTCTATATATATATATATATATATACAGAGAGGGAGAGAGAGAGAGAGAGAGAGAGAGAGAAAGCGAACCATATATAATATAGAATACACAATGGGTATTCTATATTATATATACGGTTCTTTATTCTCGCTCTCTTTTACATTTGATATATATATATAATATATAATGTGTATGTGTGTGTATATGTGTGCGCGTATAAGTGTGTGTGTGCGTGTGTCCACGCGAGTATATGTGTATGTGTGTGTATGTGTGTATCTGTGTGTATATATATATATATTTTTGTTTAACCTGTTTAGCTTGCTTTCTTTTTTTGGCTCCAGTGACTGATGGCTTCATGGCCGCCGTTTTCAGTTTGTTTGGCCTCTATAACCTATGTTTATTGCTCTGGTCTTCTTTTAGTCCATGGAGCACTTGCCGCATATCTCGAAAATTTATATATATATATATATATATATATATATATATATATATATATATATATATATATATATATATATCCAGATAAGCAGAACAAGTAAAATTAAACCAATTTTTCAAAATATATCAAAATTAATTTACAATTAGAATTAATCAAAATTAAAAAAATATAATATAAATATTTACCTATTCAAGTGGCTCTTACTGTATAGTTTCACTTTGCAAAACATTAGATATCACATGGATATTAATGGAAAAACAAAGATCATCAGAGAAGCATTTTCCTTTCCTAGGGTTAAACACCTCAGGAACGATAAAATATATTACTTCGTCTCCTACTAACACAGGTCTGAAACCACCTTGAATCATAGACAACCTATATATATATATATATATATATATATATATATATATATATATATATATATAAGGAAAAGGAATCGAAAATGCAACTGGAGTCTTTTTTAAGAATATTTATTTGTTTCTTTTACCGGTTTCCCAGTTCTTATGCTTTTCAAAAAGTAGAATTGAGAAGGAGGGTTGGTGGTTTATCTCGTATCTTTAAAAAAACCTACCAATTCGAGCGACTTTTTTCCACATAAAACAGAAGTAACGTTCGAACACCAACCAGATGAGAGAAAAATCACATACCCCCCCCCCCCCCCCATCTCAATTCACTCGTGTAGGACATCTCGTTTTCTTTTTCTTTTAATAAATACATCATCTTGTTATATATATATATATATATATATATATATATATATAAATTAGTATTGGTGCTCTGAAATAGCGATGTATACATGAATGTATGTATAGTATATTTGGCAATATACCATATGTTTAATTAAAAACATTTTGAAGACCTTGGGTATCATTTTTAAAGTAGTGACTATGTCACTTACTTCTTTTTTGACGGAAAACGAAGGCATAGAAGCTGACAGATTCTGTTTCACACTGTTGGTGATCCTCAGAGCAACGTACTCTGCCGAAAAAATTATAGTTTTTAATTAAACATACGGTATATTGCCAAATATACTATAAATACATTCATATATATATATATATATATATATATATATATATATATAAAATTAGAAATATAAACTATCGCCGTATTTTGACTAAAGAAATTACTTAGCCTGATAGTGGGGTTAAGAACCCTCGGAGAAATGGTTCTTAACTCCACTATCAGGCTAAGTAATTTCTTTAGTCAAAATACGGCGATAGCTTATATTTCTAATTTCAAACTCGCTCGCTGTTTTGAAAATATTCTTACTTGATATATATGTACGGTAACACTCATCTTTTTCCATTTCTCCGAGAGTTATAAACCCCACTATCAGGCTAGAAATTTCTTTAGTCTAAAATACGGTGAAAGCTTATAATTTCTAATTTCTAATTTGAAACTCGCGCACCGTTTCAAAAACATACTTACATGTTTACGTTCATAATTTATTTCTTTACATATATATATATATATATATATATATATATATATTCGTTTCATTATAAAGATGATTTCTGCACTAGAAACCACAAGGCGAGTGATGAGACAGTTCTAGCCTTGGAGAAGTCATTTTCATAATAAAATAACTATACTCTACCTTTACTCCACTAACTTATCAAATATCCTTTTTTTTTTTTTGACACTGGTCGCCTTTCGATTTACATCGGGAGGCGACCAGTGTCTTACACACACACACACACACACACACACACACACACACACACACACACCCATATATATATATAATAAATATAAAATAGTAATAATAAATTTAAAGACCAA
>OZ024750.1:43522764-43535264 GCA_964016885.1 Eledone cirrhosa
ATCCAGTATCCAAGATACACCTTTAGCTTCATACCCATCATTATTGGAGCTACGGGTTATATACCAACCCGCTTGGACCAAAGTATGACTGAACTTGGATTTGCAGACAAAGAGCGCAGCTCCCTAATTCATAGTCTACAAATGGCTGCGATACCTGGCACCTTCAAAGTTTGCAAAACATTCTTGCGATTCAAGGGATGACAATTTCTTTTCTTTTACAACCTTGCCACCAGGAAGGTGGCCGGTCAAAAAATATACTCGAAATTAAGAGAAGAGAGACATACATGAATACATACACACATACATGTATACATACATATACACATACATACAAACATACATACATACACACATAGTACATACACACATACATACATACATACATACATATATACATACATACATAAATGGTGGCTGCCAACTCGTTTTCGAGTACGGCCACTACTTTATATCCATGTAGGAGAACCCCTACCGATGCGCTGAACGAGTGTGACTTTTTAGTCCAGCCAGCGACTTGAAAACTCTGGTACAAACACTACACTTGTGACAATTATTAACACATAGTGCTGAGCCCATGGTAACATGTGATGACAAGTGCAGAGAGATCTCCAGATATAAAGCAATGCCTGTGGCGTGAAGCTTTTATAGTGAGCAAAGGCACTGCACAAAGCCAGTCCCACTCTCTTAACCAAGATGATATTTACCAAAAAGAAGAACGAGTCAACATCATTGGAAACCATCAGGGTTGCAGGTGTTATATCAGAGTTTTCCTTCTCCTAGAATTCTGCCTTGACAAAGGCTAAGGGGTCATCTCTCCCGGTGATTTTGGATGGCCATTGACTCTTAAGAGCTCCTTTGCCCTTTGACAGGTTTTGTTTTTAGTCCTGCAGGATGTCCAAAGTCACCCTCCTCACCAAGAAACCTTGGTGGGGTTGTCAGTTTAGTCGCCAACGACCCGACCATGAGACAGGTTGTACTGGGATACATGTTACCAGTAGCACCAACTAGTGACCTGACATACATACATACATACATACATACATACATACATACATACATACATACATACATACATACATACATACATACATACATACATACATACATGCATCTATGCCTACATATACATGCATAGATACCACCTCACATATAAACCTAGATTTGATCACGTGTTACAACAGTATGTGCGTGTGTGTGTGTATCTACACAGTATGTGTGTGTATGTGTGTGTATCTACACACACACACACATTACCGGATTGGTATTTGTGCGATATGTATTTGTGTGTGCATGCTTGTCTGTGTGAGTGTGTGTGTACGTATGTGTGTGTCTGTGTGTCTGTGTGTGTCTGTGTGTGTCTGTGTGCATGTGTACATGTGTGGATGTGTGTATGTGAGCATGTGTGTGTCTGTGTAAGTGTGTAAGCGTGTGAATGTGTCTATGTGTCTGTGTGCATGTGTGTATGTGTGTCTGTGTGTCTGTGTGTGTCTGTGTGCATGTGTGTATGTGTGTCTGTGTGTCTGTGTGTGTCTGTGTGCATGTGTGCATGTGTGCATGTGTGCATGTGTGCATGTGGGTCTGTGTGCATGTGTGTGTCTGTGTAAGTGTGTAAGTGTGTAAGTGTGTGAGTGTGTCTATGTGTCCGTGTGCATGTGTGTATGTGTGTCTGTGTGTCTGTGTGTGTCTGTGTGCATGTGTGGATGTGGGTCTGTGTGCATGTGTGTGTCTGTGTAAGTGCGTAAGTGTGTGAGTGTGTCTATGTGTCTGTATGCATGTGTGTATGTGTGTCTGTGTGTGTGAGTGTGTGTCTGCGTCTGTGTGTCTGTGTGTATGTGTGGATATGTGTGTCTATCTGTGTATGTGATTCTGTGTGTCTGTATGTGTCTGTGTGTGTCTGTCTGCGTCTGTGTGTCTGAGTAAGTGTGTCTGTGTGTATCTGTGTGTGTCTGTGTGTCTGAGTAAGTGTGTCTGTGTGTATCTGTGTGTGTCTGTGTGTCTGTGTATGTGTGTCTGTGTGTGTGTGTCTAATGTGTTTGTGTGCATGTGTGTGTGTCTGTATGCGTATGTATGTGTCTGTGTGTCTGCATGTATGTGTCTGTATGCGTCTGTATGTGTCTGTATGCGTATATATGTGTCTGTATGTGTCTGTGTGTCTGTATGTATGTGTCTGTGTGTCTGTATGTGTGTGTCTGTGTGTCTGTATGTATGTGTCTGTATGCGTATGTATGTGTCTGTATGCCTATGTATGTGTCTGTGTGTCTGTATGTATGTGTCTGTGTGTCTGTATGTATGTGTCTGTCTATCTGTATGTGTCTGTGTGTCTGTATGTATGTGTCTTTAAGCGTATGTATGTGTCTGTGTGTCTGTATGTATGTGTCTGTCTGTCTGTATGTATGTGTCTGTGTGTCTGTATGTATGTGTCTGTATGCGTCTGTATGTGTCTGTATGCGTATGTATGTGTATGTGTGTCTGTCTGTATGTGTATGTGTCTGTGTGTCCCTGTGTGTGTGTTATCAGCAGCAGTGTCACCACAACAGCAGGGTCACCTCCCAACAGTCTTTAAGTATCTTAACATGTCAACAGGGTTTATATATTGATTAACGTCCTTCTTCACCCTCTTCATCCCTTATACACTGACACGTGTACAAACCCCATCGTGGCCAAATTATCTTTCCTTCAGCCCCTCTATCTTCTCCTATCCCTCCATCCCTCTCTCTCTCTGTCTATCTCCTCTCCCTACACACTCACAAACTCACACACGCACACTGACACACACACGCACGAACACACACACACACATACACACACGCACATACACACAAACACACGCACACACATATATATGTATATATATATATAGTACTAAAACTCTGTGAATGTGTACTTGTCTATAATTTAATTGTTTCTACTACTGGCACAAGGCCAGCAAATACCTCAGTACATTACTGGTACTTTATTTTATCGACCCCGTAAGGATGAAAGGCAAAGTTAACCTCGGCGGGATTTGAACTCAGACCATAAAGGACCGTAACTCTATGCGTCAAAGCATGGTGTCCGACCCTCTACCGATACTGCCAATCCACCGTGCTTGTCTATAATTTAATACAGCCAAAATGGCGCATAATGGGAAAAATACGTTGAAATTTTAGCTAGATACAGTAATGCAGTATTCGATTCTTTAAAGTCACCTGTTATAATTTCATTCAACAACAGCACCATCTCTCTCTCTCTCTCTCTCTCTCTCTCTCTCTCTCTCTCTCTCTCTCTCTCTCTCTCTCTCTCTCTCTCTTACTCTCTTTCTCTCTCTGTCTCTCTCTCACTTCTATTTTCCTTCTCTGTCCCCTTCACTCTCTATGTCTTTCTTTCAATCTACTCTCTCACAACCACTATCTCTTTCTCTCTCTCTATTTTTGAAGGGACCCGGAAAATACTCGTATCTCGCGAACTCGTGCTCCGATTTATGCGAAACCCATTTTATTTTATTTTTTATTGAGGCGAGATCGTTTGGTATCTCTTATGTGAGACGAGACATGGAGGAGAGATAGTTGGTGTTTTATATGGGACGAGACATGGAGTAGAGATAGTTTGGTGTCTTATGTGAGACACCAGACATGGAGGAGAGAAGTTTGGTGTCTTATCTGAGACGAGACATGGAGGAGAGATAGTTTGGTGTCTTATGTGAGACACCAGACATGGAGGAGAGAAGTTTGGTGTCTTATCTGAGACGAGACATGGAGGGGAGAAAGTTTTGTGTCTTATCTGAGAGGAGACATGGAGGAGAGATAGTTTGGTGTCTTATGTGAGACACCAGACATGGAGGAGAGAAGTTTGGTGTCTTATCTGAGACGAGACATGGAGGGGAGAAAGTTTTGTGTCTTATCTGAGAGGAGACATGGAGGAGAGATAGTTTGGTGTCTTATGTGAGACACCAGACATGGAGGAGAGAAGTTTGGTGTCTTATCTGAGACGAGACATGGAGGGGAGAAAGTTTTGTGTCTTATCTGAGAGGAGACATGGAGGAGAGATAGTTTGGTGGCGTATGTGAGACACCAGACATGGAGGAGAGATAGTTTGGTGTCTCATGTGGAACGATCCATGGAGGAGAGACGTTTGGTGTCTTATATGAGACGAAACATGGAGGGGAGAAAGTTTGGTGACTTATCTGAGGTGAAACATGGAGGAGAGATAGTTTGGTGTCTCATGTGGGACGAGTCATGGAGGAGAGACGTTTGGTGTCTCATGTGGGACGAGCCATGGAGGAGAGACGTTTGGTATCTTATCTGAGACACCAAACAGAAGAATGGAGAAGTTTGTGTTTGCTTACCTGATAATTGTGTTAATCAATGGAACTATAAAATATATAAACGGATGAAACAAAAACACAGGTGAGGTTGGCATTGATTCAATATTGGAGTTGTTTGACTTAGAAATTGGCGTGTATAATAATAAATAGGAGGTGAGGGAGACAGAGAGGAAGAGAGAAAGAAGGAGAGATAGGTAGAAAGAGAGGGAAAGAAAGAGAGATAGGGAACAAGAGAGAGAGAGAGAGAATGGGAGATAGGGAGAAAGAGGAAGTATAAATGTATGTATAATATTATGAGAGAATGAGAAAAAGAGGTATAGAGAGGGGGAGACTGAGGTGGAGGGAGAAAGTGAGAAGGAGAGAGAGAGAGACAAAGAGAGAGTATAAACGCATATGTATATATATATATATATATATATATATATATATATATATATATATATATATTGAGCGAGTGAGAGGAAGAGTGAGAGAACGAGTAAAAAGAGGTAGATAGAGAGGGATAGAGTGAAGGGGAGAGAGAGAAAGAGAGTAAGAGAGACAGAGAGGAAGAGAGGGAAAGCTAGATAGATAGATAGATAGAGAGCGAGAGAGAGTTTAATAAAGTCAGTAAATATACTACAAATACTTGAGTTGTTCTGAAACCCTTCGTGAATTACAGTTGAAAGACGTCTGTATAAGATATACATGAGAAGTTAAACAGGGGATGTTATCCGACTGTTATCTTTAAGACAGGCTATACAATGTGTAAGCTAAGTGAATTATTGACAAAGTTAGATGACATTTGCCGTGTTTTCTCAAACAGGGAATAATTTTACGTAAATCTTTCACAGGAAATATGGACGTTTGCCCAGTTTCTGATCTTCGCAGCTTTACAGTAATTATAAAACTACAGGATTATATTAGATGTGGTTTTCTTTGTCTAAATTCGATAAAATTAGTTTTATTTATTAGATTTATTCTCAGTACATCAGATTAAAGTTTCTCGTTCGCTTGTTTCTCTCTCTTTTGTTAAAACAAAAGTAAGAACAATTGAGGATGACTTGGCAGCATGTACCATACCTTTGCGAAGGATTTTAAGGGCCTATGTGATCTCGAGTAGATGTAAAAACCCTTACAAAACATGTTTTTTACTTGGTGGGGTTTCGAGGAATAAATAATACCCTTGATCTTCACTGGAGAGATTGATGACTTTAACGCCTCTTTTAAATATTGTTGCAGGTCCACTCTTTTGGGAATGACATGTGTAATGGAGGGTTTCAAGATGGTCGACTTCATGGGTAAGAATGACTGGGTATAATGATTAATAAGGGGCATAAGGAGTGGGGGTGGGGGTGAAGGATGAAACATGAATTAATACGACTGTGCTGAAAAGTTCCTGGCTACAGAGGCCTGGTTGGTGACCCAACCTTCCAAGTTCTTTTTACAGGGCTTAGAAAACCTGAAGGACCGCTACAATATTTGTGTGAATCTGATAAAGGAATATCTTGAATAAAATCATAATCAACTGATCCTCCTGTGTTTTGTTTAACCCAAAGCCAGGAACTTTTCAGCACCCCTCGTATGGTAGAACATCCAAGATGTGGCAGCTAGAGGCAGAGAAGAGGGCACACATATGAGACTATTATTTTCTTTATAGATCCCCAAAAGAATGAATGATGGGTTTTGAAAGCAAACCACAGAGAACCGGAAGCAACAATGTCTGTCTATCGGACTGTCTAACGACTCCATTAAGTCGTCTGCAATTGGTAAGATGTAAGTATAATCGAATTATTTCATGAAATAGAAGCACACTATAAATGATACAAACAACAGATAAAAACCATATAAAGGGAGCATTCAGTGATGCAGGTGTAGGGTTAGCTACAGCTTCTAGTGATGAAAAAAATATCTCTGTTGTAATCTTGTAATAGGTCGCTGCTATATTGCTGGGCAGACATTGCGAAACCTCGGAAGATTTGTGATTTATTTTCTATTAACGTAAGAAAGATAAATAGACAGCTGTCAGTTTTGATCATGAGTAATCCAGTTAACAAATTAACAGAACACCTGACCTCTAAATTACTCTACAAGAGGCTAAATATTCTACGGATACTTGTTAAGGGGCAAAGGTAAAGACCTCCTTCTGTCACGAATTACCATGGGATTTGCACCAAGAAAGTTTCCCTTCTGAGGCACAAGTCCGGGAAGGCCAGCAGTTGCCCATACATACCAGTCTCCACTTTCCACGCCACCGATGTTGTCCAAGGGAAAGGCAATGGCTGATACAGCTTGGCACCAGTGATGTCGTAACTTATTTCTACAGCAGAGTGAACTGGACCAACGTGAAATAAAGTGTCTTGCTGAAGAACACAACACATCACCCGGTCTGTGAATAGAACTCACAACCTCACGATTGTGAATTCGACGATTTAACCACTAAACCATGCTCTAACCAGGCACCTGTACACTTCATGTAATTCTTAAGTCTGGTTAACATGACATGCTGAGTGTGGGATGGCTGACCATTTGAGTTATAAATACAATCTACTTGGTCGACTTCCAAATATTTTCTATCCAATTTCACTAACAAGACTTAGATGAACTCAATGTTATGGATAAAGATATTTGTTCAAAATACTGTCTCGAACAAGAAGCCACATCTTTGTTGTTAAGCAAGTTTCTTAACCATTCAACTATGCTGCATCTACAGTTAACAACGTAAATATAAGAATATCAAATAATGTGTCTTGTCTAAAGAGGAAAGTGAACATACCGACCAAGATATGAACTCATGACCCATGAGATGGAAGTTCGACATTACCTCTACACCTATCCAGTCTTACCATCTCTGTCAGAGGTAATGTTGTTGAAATAGCTTCCTCTCCTCCCCTTCAATCTCATACTCCTCCTCTTCAATATTATATTCCTCCCCCTTCCTCATTTCCTCTCGTCTCAATTCCATCCAGTTAATCTATTTAGAATATCTTCATTTCCGCCCCCTTCTTATCAATCCTGGTTCCCTTTATTCTACTTTACTTCATACATCAGGTTGAAAATAAATTCAAAGTATGTTTTTTTCCCGGGGTATCACATGGGAAGACATTCTCAATCTCCCCTAACTGCGAGACCCAGCATGAAATATCGCAACTAAAAATTCCCCGCCATTGATCTTCTGCTTAATATACTGTCGGTCACGTGTGATGTGTAAACTTAATATTACAAGGGAGTGTGGCAATGCAGGAAAATGGACGCTGTTTACCCAGGAGGAAAGACAACTGCTTTGTGTGACATGTAGATAGTCGACTAAAGACTGCAGGCGTGGTTTGTGATGTATGGTGGTAGCTAGTCGAATCCATCAACACAACAGCTACCTTAAGCAAAGAACATACTGGTTGGTGATAGAACGATTAACAACGCTTCTAGTGACTTTAGTAAAGTCAGAGTTTGTTCCGTTTATCAGTTGATGAAAGAGATATACTTTCGTAAGATTCAGTATGTCAATTTGGCATCAAAACAACTGACCAATATATCTAATATTGCTCCATTAAAGAACTGAGCAGCGAGGTTTGTACAAAATAAATATTAAACCCTCAGCGGAGACTACACTCTTTCGAAATAAATCATTTAAAACTTTGTCTCTTAAGGAAATTACAGAATAATTTTTTAGTTGATGGTTGTCTGTAATTATTTTTACAATATATTTACTATAAACACAGCAAAACATACGTTAAATGTTTATCTGCAAGTCTGTCTGTCTGTATGTATGTATGTATGTATGTATGTATGTATGTATGTATGTATGTATGTATGTATGTATGTATGTATGTATGTATGTATGTACGTATGTACGTATGTATGTACGTATGTACGTATGTATGTACGTATGTATGTACGTATGTATTTATGTATATATGTATATATATATAACAGTGTATAAATATTAAATTCACTTTACATTTATCATCTCTTTCCTGTTGTTAAATAGTTTCGTCATACTATAAGCACCCCACCACACCCCCACATATTCATTATATAAACACACGCACACACACACACACACACACATGCATCACACACACACACATATATATATATATACACTTACACACACACACAAACATATATATATTACTTTTACTTCATATATAAAACAGTATGTATAAGTATGTTTTTATATACCTATCTATCTATCTATCTATCTATCTATCTATCTATTGTTATAAATTTTATTTTTTGTTATATTTTATTTTATTTTTATATATTGTTATTGCCTCCTCCTTATTGAGGACGCCTTGTTTTGTAAACTCCCCCCATTGTACTTGCCCACTTTTCATGCCCTGGTGGCAAATAAAAGAAACATATCTATCTATCTATCTATCTATCTTTTTTTCAAATACCACTTTGGAAGAAGAATCAGGATGGAGAGAGAGGTGCTGTACCCCAGCAAGTTTTATGAAAGGTGGGTGAAAGTGGCGAGAATGGCCCGAGTGAATGGGCCTTCTCTCTATATCAGCCTGTAGGTTGAGGAAAAGGAGGAGGAGAGGAAAGGAGTACAAGCTCTTCGTACTCCTGGAGATGAGGGTTGCACATTTTTTTCGGGGGTCTGTGTTACCCATATAAACTGTCTCCCTCTATTGGGGAAAATCGACTAACTTTTAAATTCCATCTGTGATAACATTTTACACGTTTTTATTGTATGTAAACTTCCCCCTTTGTATTTGTCCCCTTCTTTTGTGCCCCTGTGGCTAATAAAGAAATATATCTATCTATCTATCTATCTATCTATCTATCTATCTATCTATCTATCTATCTATCTATCTATCTCTCTCTCTCTATCTCTCTCTCTCACTCTCTCGCCCCCTCTCTCATGCTCTCTCTCTCTCTCTATATATATATTTGTTTTGCAAGATTTTTGATATGAAATCGTGTGTCGAAACAAATATTGTTATACAAGTATACCAATATATCTATATCTATATATATATATATATTACTTATAGATATATAACAGTATGTATAAGTATGTTTCATATATATCTATATATATCAGTATATATATGTACATATTATATATATTTATATACATCAATTAGTCTGCATAACTACATCATATATCTATGAGTATATCTTTTGTTGACGATCTGCGAAGAAACCGAAACTTGGTTCTTAGAAGAAACTTGGTCCTTTCCAGAAATCTCGTTCTTTCGAGAAATATCGTTCTTTCGAGAAACCTGGTTCTTTCGTGAAACCTAGTTGTTTCGAGAAATCCGGTTCTTTTGAGAAAAAAAAAGAAATAAGTCCAGTTCTAGCGAGAGGACTTCTTTTTATTCTTGCCACCCAAAATACACTGAACAAGACAGTTGGCAACCTGTAACTAATGGCGCCATAGTTCATTCATGGAACTATAAAGTCAATATTCATAATATATATATATATATATATATATATATATATATATACGTTTACATAAATATGCACATAACAGTTTGTGTATATATATATATATTTATATATATATATATATATATATATATATATATATATATATATATATATATATATATATATATATATATATATATATATATATACACACAGAAACTGTTATGTGCATATTTATGTAAACGTATATATATATATATATATATATATATATATATATATATATATATAACGAAGGAAATGTGGTAAGGAACCAGGCGGACCATAACGCACCAAAGTACTCAATACTTAGGGTAGTAGAGTGGGTAATAGGAACAAGTAGGACCCCGACGGCTGAGCTCAAGCCGTTTCGACTGTCCAGAATTAGCCGTCGAAACGGCTTGAGCTCAGCCGTCGGGGTCCTACTTGTTCCTATATATATATATATATATACGGGATAACATGTTATCGTTATGGCAGTCCACTTAGATGTAGCCCAGTTGGAGTACTCCGTGTAGTAGATAGTATTAACGTGTGGCTTAGTTTGACTCAACAAGACGTTTCCATAGTGATGTTGCGAGTTCGCAGTGATTTCTATGTAGTTTAAGAAAGAAGAGTGACATGGTTCGCTATACAATAAGGGCTTTATTCTCTCTCTCTCTCTCTCTCTCTCTCTCTCTCTCTCTCTCTCTCTCTCTCTCTCTCTCTCTCTCTCTCTCTCTTTCTCCCCCCCTCTCTCTCTCTCTCTATATATATATATATGTATATATATATATATACATAATATAACAGATTAAAGTTTAAGCAAAGAATCGCTGCTTTCACCCTTAACAGGATCTTCCAACTTTAATTTGTTATTTTAATAAATATTTGTTCTATGGGTTTTATATATTTGATATATATATATATATATTATCCTTATCGAGCTCTCTTCGGATTTTAGTCTTCAGATTTATTATTGTTACTATATATATATATATATATATATATATATATATATATAAACGGGAGAAGAATCAGAAACCTCGACGGCTGAGCTCCGGCCATTTCGACAGCTGGATCCGAGCTATTACCAACTCTACTACCCTAAGTATCGAGTACTCTGGTGCGATATGGTCCACCTGGTTCCTTACCATATATCCTTTGTTATATATATATATATATATATATATATATATATATATATATATATATATATAAATATTTACACATACACCAATTAAACAAAGTCACAGGTATATATGTGATTTGGCAACTATTCACGATGTGGCTCAATGAAGAATTAATAAATTAAATAATCAGAGCAAAATACTATAGAGTAAAGCATGTCCAGAGGATTATTTGATAATATATATACATCATCTCTACTCCAAATCACCATAATTAACCACACAAAAAATCAATTAGACCAGGCTATAAGAATAAAAGTCACCTATGAAGAAACAGTAAATAAATACGCCACAGCAGCGTCTTCGCGTCCAACCGCTATAGAATATTTACCCAACATTTCAACAGCACGTGGAAATTAATTAAATATACGGTCAACCATACATAATAAGATATCTCAAAAGTGAGCGAAACCCATGGGTCAGGATTTAGTGATTTAATCCTGGTATGTATATAAGCATTTCTAACTTTAATTTTTACCTAATTATGTATGGTTGACCGTATATTTAATTAATTTCCACTTGCTGTTGAAATGTTGGGTAAATATTCTATAGCGGTTGGACGCGAAGAAGTTGCTGTGGCGTATTTATTTACTGTTTCTTCATAGGTGCCTTTTATTCTTATAGCCTGGTGTAATTGATTTTTTGTGTGGTTAATTATGCTGATTGGGAGTAGAGATGATGTATATATATTATCAAATAATTCTCTGGACATGCTTTACCCTATAGTATTTTGCTCTGATTATTTAATTTATTAATTCTTCATTGAACCACATCGTGAATAGTTGCCAAAATACATATATACCTGTGACTGTTTAATTGGTGTATGTGTAAATATTTATATTTAATAATCTCCCATAAGGTTGAGATACAATTCGGGCAATATTGGGCTGCGCTTTCTAACAAACAACCCACTCACCGTAAGCAACCAATCACACCCTTCCTGACTTGACCACAGCCACGTCACAGTTCTCAACCATTTTGAATTCGTGTTTGGCGGGGGCCACTTCGGAAAATAAACTGTCCTAGCGAGTTTGACCTCTGATGAGCTCTAAAACTCGAGATATCCAAAATAAGATATCTCAAAATGTGAGCGAAACCCATGGGTCTGGATTTAGTGATTTAATCCTGGTATGTATATAAGCATTTCTAACTTTAATTTTTACCTAATTATGTATGGTTGACCGTATATTTAATTAATTTCCACGTGCTGATGAAATGTTAGGTAAATATTCTATAGCGGTTGGACGCGAAGACGCTGCTGTGGCGTATTTATTTACTGTTTCTTCATAGGTGACTTTTATTCTTATAGCCTGGTCTAATTGATTTTTTGTGTGGTTAATTATGGTGATTTGGAGTAGAGATGATGTATATATATTATCAAATAATTCTCTGGACAGGCTTTACTCTATAGTATTATATATATATATATATATATATATATATATATATATATATAACTTTGATAACTTTGATAGGTGTCGGCCACATGGAAAGGTTTGATCTTGTCTGGTTAGTCTGTGAAAAGATGGCAAAACTCCAAAGTAACAAGACACCCTATATATATATATATATATATATATATACATACATTATATTCATACACACACACACACACACACTCACAT
>OZ024750.1:43542764-43557764 GCA_964016885.1 Eledone cirrhosa
CGCCTGATATAGGGGTTGCCTCCGTTGGCGATACCCACGTGGAGTCAGCAATAGTCAGTCCTTGTATTAACATTGAACTAAAACCTGTTGAGAAAGTGACTTCCTTGTTCATTATCTTACCATAAGCCTGACATTATTTATGTAAGCAGACGGTACTTGATTTAGGAGCCGCAGAAACCCAAATACTGGATTTTACCAACCTTCCAGGGGTCTGGGTAAATTTTCAATACCCGAATTACTTGATCGTTTTTTTGGGGGCTATGCGAATGATTGTTTAACCATCGTCTCAGTGTGTTTGGCCTTTAACGTTTGTTATAGCTCTGGTTCATCTGAATCATTGAGTACTTGCCGCACATCTCGGAGGTTGTTTTTCGTTATTTCGTGGCCCGAAATGCGAATCTCGATAATTTATGTTTATATATATATATATATATATATATATATATATATATATATATATATATATATATATATATATATATAAGATATTATATAAATGGAAACTATATTTATAAAACCATATTTATTCTATTATATATATTTCAAGGGTACAACAAATTTTGGTACGCATTCATCAGATAAAATACAAAATGTTTTATAAATATTTGACATGACCAAGGATGATATACCTTAACGGTTCAAGTTATCCCTGGAATAAATATCTCTTATATATATATATATATATATATATATATATATATATATATATATATATATATATATTATATATGTATGTATATATATAAATATATATATGTATGTATATATATATGTATATATATATATATATATGTATATATATATATATATATGTATATATATATATATATGTATATATATATATATATATATATGTATATATATATATATATATGTATATATATATATATATATATATATATACATATATATATATATATATATATATATATATATATATATATATATACGTATATATATATATATATATATGTATATATATATATATATATATATATATATATATATATATATATATATATATGTATGTATATGTATATATATATATATATATATATATATTAATATATATATATATATATGTTTATCCCAGGTTCAATCGGGGGTAACCACAGTAAGGTACTCAATACATAGACACACACACACATATATACATATATATATATATATGTGTGTGTGTGTGTGTGCGCGCGTTATATCACGAAAATGTATACATATATGGCGTATAGATAGAATATATGATTTATTTTACAAGGTAAACATTGACAATAAATAATACAACATGGTTAATGAAATGTATGTCATCAACACCACAGCATCAGATTATCCCTAATTATCTCCCCTTGCCCTTAATGATCTCACCTTGAAGATTTCTCTATTATTTGTCCTTGTTCACTGTTTCTTTCCAGGTTATTGTAAAGTTAATCTATATAATCAACACACAATAAATATTATTGCTTTTGTCCCAGGTGATTCCAAGGTACCGTTCTGTTAAAGAGAGACAATTGTAATGTCGGGGTCACCGTCCTTGTTTACAGACATATGTATTGACACAAGATCACAACCCTTTGAAGTTATCACACACACACACACATAAACACACACACACACACACACACACACACACACACACACACACACACACACACACACACACACACACACACACACATACACATGTATATAAATATGGATGTATATATGTTTATATATATATGTATATGCATATATGTATATAAGTATATAATTAATATATACATATGTATGTGTGTGCATGTATATATATATATATATATATATATATATATATATATATATATATATATATATATATATATATATATATATATACATATACATGTGTGTGTGCGTGTCTGACTGTGTATGTGTGTGTGTATGGAGACGCGTATAGGTATGTGCATGCGTTTCTGTGTATGCGTATATTGTATAGACATACTAATTTACAACATATAATAATGCTTATTAAAGAGAAGAAGAGTAGACAACAATATTGTATGAGGTTCTGCAGTGCACAACTTACAATGTTACTATAAAAAAACAGATCAGTTGAGGCTTGATATTGTAGGTAAAGAGTCTTTACATTTCGGGCACTAGTCCTTCATCATACAGCATTTCTTGGGTATTTTAACTTCAAGTTCAATGAACTCATAATATGAAGTTCACATGAAGATATGTCTTTATATTTACACCAATTATTGTATTGTATCTGACGAAAGCGTTCTAAAATATTAGTACCCTTGAAATACGTATAATAGAATAAATATGGTTTTATAAAGATATTTTCCATTTATTAATATTATTGACATTATATATATATGTATATATATAACCAAAAGTTAAACAAGGTTCACTGATTAATCAATGAATATAGTTTTACAATAGATTAGAAGCACTCAACAGTCTCGTTTTCTAGAGTTATTAATATTAATTCAAAATATTAATAAATATAGACATTCACGTAATCAAAATATATTTTATTATATATATTTCGGTGGTACTGTGTTGTTTTCTCAATACGTCCTCATCAGATAAAATATATAAATTGATGTATGACATACCTCAAGTGTGCTGATGGTTAAATTCCAGTCCTGCCAAGACTGTAATTTAACCATCAGCACAGTTGAGGTATGTCATACATCAATTTATATATTTTATCTGATGAGGACGTATTGAGAAAACAACACAGTACCTCCGAAATATATATAATAAAATATATTTTGATTACGTGAATGTCTATATTTTTTAATATTTTGGATTAATATATATATATATATATATATATATATATATATATATATATATATATATATATATATATATATATATATATATATATATATATATATATATATATATATGTATATATATATATATATATATATATATATGCATATATATATATGAGCCTTCCAATTTCATTTTACAACATACACATGTCAGTGTATATTTTAATTATTAAAAGCGCCATTTTGAGAAGCTCTGGTATAGATTAACGTTCAAGGAAGGTTTGACTGCTATTCCTAGCCGCTCCAGTAATCATGTATATATTCCCATATAAATAAATTCTATAAGAACCAAGGGGAGTTGCTGAGGGACGCCATCCGCTAGAAAGACAACAGTTAAGTTAGGTCGATAATGTAATGAGAAGAAAACAATGAGATTAATTAACAATTATTAATAATTAATTATAATTCGACATTACTGATGGTGTTGGTGGTGATGTGGTGGTGGGGGTGTGTAGTGTGGTGGTGGTGGTATGGTAGTGTGGTGGTGGTGGTATGGTGGTGGTGATGTGGTGGTGTGTTGGTGGTAGTGGTATAGTGAGGACCTGGTGGTAGTGTGGTGGGTTTGTGGTGGTGGTGTGATGGTGGTAGTGGTGTGGTGGTAGTGGTATAGTGAGGACGTGGTGGTATGGAGGTGCTGATGTGGTGGTGTGTTGGTGGTAGTGGTGTGGTGGTAGTGATATAGTGAGGACGAGGTGGTGGTGTGGTGGTGGTGTGGTGGTATTCGTAGTGTTTTAGTTATGGTAGTGGTGTTTGTATTGGAGGTAGAATGATGGAAATATAAATAATAAAGTATAAAAACAAAATTAAGTAATGAAAGGAGGGAGGGATAAGAAGGGGGAGGGGTAAAGAAGGGAGAGGGATGTGAAGATGGTGTAGAGGTAAATAAGGGGATGGAGGTGTAAAAAAGGGAAGGGAGGGTAAAGAAAAGGGGTACAGAAAGGGTGAAGAAGGGGAGGGAGGAGTAAAGAAGGGAGAAGGTGTTAAGAAGGAGGTGAGAGAGGCAAAGAAGGGAAAGGGAGGGGGAAAAAGGGGGAAAGCGGGGGGAAAAAGGGGTGGGAGGGGTAAAAAAGAGCAGACCTGGTTTTAAAGGAAAGTAAAGGAAAGGAATAAGTAATAAAAAGGAGAGAAAAAGTAAGGACGGTTGGGTTAGGGAAGGGGAGATGGTGATAGGGTCTTAGAGCAGGGACGGTTTCGGCTGCACCCCAGGGATAAAGCTGCAGAGGTATTTCCGCAGACAACGGCCAGCGACACCCGCTACATCAGCCACCCCACCCAGCGGGCTCATCTACAATATGAAATTGTAGCAAATACTGGAATACGAGGGAGAACTAGATTTGTCCACCATGTACTTGAGTGTGTGTGTGTGTATGTATGTATGTATGTATGTATGTATGTATGTATGTATGTATGTATGTATGTAGAAATAAATGTTTCTACTTTTGGCACAAGGCCAGCAATTACCCGGTGCATTACTGGTACTTTATTTTATCGACCCCGTAAGGACGAAAGGCAAAGTTAACCTCGGCGGGATTTGAACTCAGGATGGCAAGGGCCGTAACTCCATACGTCAAAGCATGGCGCCCAATCCGCCGCCCTATATATATATATATATAGTAATAATAATAAATGTGAAGACTAAAATCCGAAGAGGGCTCAATAAGGGTAATATATATATCAAATATATAAAACCATAGAGCAAATATTTATTAAAATATTTTTTAGTTTCAGAAGATCCCGTTAAGGGTGAAAGCAGCGATTCTTTGCTTAAACTTTAATCTGTTATTTTAATAAATCTATCTATATATATATATATAGTAAAAGAGTCAGGACCCCCAAGACAGTTTCGTATCTAACTATCGAAGCAGCCGGAGCTCAGCCGTCGGGGTCCTGACTCTTTTCCTACTACCCTCTCTACTACCCTAAGTATTGAGTACTCTAGTGCGTTATGGTTCACCTGGTTCTTTATTACACTTTCTTTGTTGATATTTATATATATATATATATACATATATGCGTGTGTGTTCGTGTATGTATGTATGTATATATGCATGTATATATGTATGTATATATTTATATTTATGTATGTATGAATGTATATATATATATGTATGTATGTATGTATGTATGTATGTATGTATGTATGTATGTATGTATGTACGTATGTATGTATATGTATATGTATGTGTATATATGTGTATGTATGTGTGTATGTATGTATGTATGAATGTATATATATATATATATATGTATATGTATATACATTCAAGGTTTCTTGGTGAGGAGGGGGACTTTGGACATCCTGCAGGACTAAAAACTAAACCTGTCAAAGGTCAAACGAGCTCTTAAGAGTCAATGGCCATCCAAAATCACCGGGAGAGATGACCCCTTAGCCTTTGTCAAGGCAGAATTCTAGGAGAAGGAAAACTCTGATATAACACCTGCAACCCTGATGGTATCCAATGATGTTGACTTGTTCTTCTTTTTGGTAAATATCATCTTGGTTAAGAGAGTGGGACTGGCTTTGTGCAGTGCCTTTGCTCACTATAAAAGGTTCACGGCACAGGCATTGCTTTATATCTGGAGATCTCTATGCACTTGTCGTCACATTGTACCATGGGCCCAGCACTATGTGTCAATAATTGTCACAAGTGTAGTGTTTGTACCAGATTTTTCAAGTCGCTGGCTGGACTAAAAAGTCACACTCGTTCAGCGCATCGGTAGGGGTTCTCCTACATGGATATAAAGTAGTGGCCGTACTCGAAAACGAGTTGGCAGCCACCATGTATGTGTATATATATATATGTATGTATATATGTTTATGTGTTTATATGTATGTATGCATGTATGTATGTATATATGTATATATGTATATATGTAGATACGTATATATATATATATGTGTGTGTGTATGTGTGTGTGTGTATGTACGTATATATCTATATATATATTTCTTCTCGTGTCTATATGGTGTGTTTGCTTGTGAGAGTGTCAACGAAAGTATATCGAGATTTGGACACAAACGCCATATTGGCGTACTTGTGAGGGTGTGTATGTGTGTGTGTGTGTGCGTGTGCATCTGTGTGTGTGCGTGTGCATCTGTTTTTATGTGTGTGTGCCTGTGTATATATATGAGTGTGTGTCTGTGCATGTGTGTCTCTTTATATGTGTGTGTGTGTGTGCATCTGTTTTTATGTGTGTGTGCCTGTGTGTGTGTATATAATATATGAGTGTGTGTGTCTGTGCATGTGCGTCTCTGTATATGGGTGTGTGTGTGTGCATCTGTTTTTATGTGTGTGCGTGTGCGTGTGTATGTATGTGTATATGAGTGTATATGTGTGCGTGTGCGTCTCTGTATATGTGTGTGTGGGCATGTGCGTCTGTTTTCATGTATGTGTGTGTAAGTGGGTGCCTCTCTGTATATGTGTGTGTGATTGGGTGCGTCTCTGTATATGTGTGTGTGAGTAGGTGCGTCTCTGTATATGTGTGTGTGAGTAGGTGCGTCTCTGTATATGTGTGTGAGTGCGTCTCTGTATATGTGTGTGAGTGGGTGTGTCTCTGTATATGTGTGTGTGTGACTGCGTCTCTGTATATGTGTGTATGAGTGGGTGCGTCTATGTATATGTGTGTGCATGTGCGTCTGTTTTTATGCATGTGTGTATGTGTATATGAGTGTATGTGTGCATGTGTGCGTGTGCGCCTCTGTATATGTGTGTGCGTGTGCGTCTCTGTCTGTGTATATATATGTTTGTGTATGTGTATATGTCTATGTGTGAGTGTGTGTATATATGAATGTGTGTGTATGTGTATATGAATGTGTGTGTGCGTATTTGAATGTGTGTGTGAGTGTGTGTATGTATGTGTGGTAATATTTAAAAGGCTGCGTGTGTGTGTGTCTATGTATATATATGTGGTAATATTTAAGAGGCTGTGTGAATGTGTGTGTGTCGTTATGTGTATATGAATGTTTGTGTGTGTATGTATATATGTGTGGTAGTATTTAAGAGGCTGTGTGTGTATGTATATATGTGTAGTACTATTCAAGAGGCTGTGCGTGTGTGTGTGTGTATGTATATATGTGTAGAACTATTTAAGAGGCTGTATGTGTGTGTGTGTATGTATATATGTGTGGTACTATTTAAGAGGCTGTGTGTATGTATATATGTGTGGTAGTATTTAAGAGGCTGTGTGTGTATGTATATATGTGTGGTAGTATTTAAGAGGCTGTGTTTTTGTGTGTATGTATATATGTGTGGTACTATTTAAGAGGTTGTGTGTGTGTATGTATGTATGTGTGGTACTATTTAAGAGGCTGTGTGTATGTGTGTGTGTGTGTATGTATGTGTGGTACTATTTAAGAGGCCGTGTGTGGAGCAACACCTTCTGGTTTGGACGAGAGAGAGGCTGGCAAACAGCAAAAACCTGCTCAGAACACAAATCAAATCAACTTGGTACACAGGGGAGGATGTTCACTGAACAGAATGGTAGATTTATAACCACTGTAAAGTTGATGTAATGCCCTGGAGATACACTGGAGATTAGACGATTAAGAGAGAGGGGGACGTGAGAATGAGAGGGGAGGAGGGGGAGGGGAGGGGGAATAGGAGGAGAGGGACGGAGAGGGACGGAGAATGAGAAGGGGAGACGTGAGAGGAGGGGGAAGGGGAGGAGGAGGAGGAGGACGGAGGGGAGACGGAGAATGAGAGGGGGAGACGTGAGAGGAAGGGGAAGAGGAGGTGGAGGACGAAAAGGGATGATGGAGAATGAGAGAGGGAGACGTGAGAGGAGGGGGAGGAGAAGGAGAGGAGGCGAGGGGAGGAGGAGCAATATGGAGAATGGGAGAGGAAACGTGAGAGAAGGAGAGGGAGAGTAATAAGTACGAAGAATAATATTAAGAAGGAAAACGGAAGAAAGAAAAAGAAAATGAAGAATTGGAAGAGGAAGAATGATAAACGTAAGAAGTAGAATTGGATGAACGAAGTGGATAGAAGAAGAGAAGAAGAAGAAGAAGAAGAAGAAGAAGAAGAAGAAGAAGAAGAAGAAGAAGAAGAAGAAGAAGAAGAAGGGGAAGAAGAAGGAGAAGAAGGGAAAGAAGAAGAAGAAGAAGAAGAAGAAGAAGAAGAAGAAGAAGAAGAAGAAGAAGAAGAAAAAGAGAAGAGGAAGGAGAAGAAAAAGAAGAAGAAGAAGAAGAAGAAGAAGAAGAAGAAGAAGAAGGGGAAGAAGAAGGAGAAGAAGGGAAAGAAGAAGAAGAAGAAGAAGAAGAAGAAGAAGAAGAAGAAGAAGAAGAAGAAGAAGAAAAAGAGAAGAGGAAGGAGAAGAAAAAGAAGAAGAAGAAGAAGAAGAAGAAGAAGAAGAAGAAGAAGAAGAAGAAGAAGAAGAAGGAGAAGAAGGGAAAGAAGAAGAAGAAGAAGAAGAAGAAGGGGAAGAAGAAGGAGAAGAAGGGGAAGAAGAGGGAGAAGAAGGGAAAGAAGAAGAAGAAGAAGAAGAGAAGAGGAAGGAGAAGAAGGGAAAGAAGAAGGGAAAGAAGAAGAAGAAGAAGAAGAAGAAGAAGAAGAAGAGGAAGAAGAAGAAGGAGAATAAGAATAAGAGGAAGAAGAAGAAGAGAAGAAGAGGAAGGAGAAGAAGGGGAAGAGGAAGAAGAAGAAGAAGAAGAAGAAGAAGAAGAGGAAGAAGAAGAAGAAGTGGAAGGAGAAGAAGGGAAAGAAGAAGAAGAAGAAGAAGAAGAAGAAGAAGAAGAAGAAGAAGAAGAAGAGGAATGAGAAGAAGGGAAAGAAGAAGGGAAAGAAGAAGAAGAAGAAGAAGAAGAGGAAGAAGAAGAAGAAGAAGAAGGAGAATAAGAATAAGAGGAAGAAGAAGAAGAGAAGAAGAGGAAGGAGAAGAAGGGGAAGAGGAAGAAGAAGAAGGAGAAGAAGAGGAAGAAGAAGAGAAAGAAGAAGAAGAAGAAGAAGAAGAAGGGGAAGGAGAAGAAGAAGAAGGGGAAGAAGAAGAAGAAGAAGAAGAAGAAGAAGAAGAAGAAGAAGAAGATGAAGAGATGAAGAAGAAGAAGAAGAAGAAGAAGAAGAAGAAGAAGAAGAAGAAGAAGAAGAGATGAAGAAGAAGAAGAAGATGAAGATGAAGATGAAGTAGAAGTAGAAGTAGTAGGTAAAAAGAATGAAACAATAAAAAGGAGAGATTAAAACAAGATTCCAACTGAAGTTTATAAGAGAGTCTGATATCTCGTCTAATATTTAACCTGGAAACAGTTGTTGTCATATGGTAAAACTAGGGATGTTTGGCTTATAATCCTGGGCTGTTGAGTTCGATTACCAGGGCTGGTGTGTTGTGGTGTTGTCATATGGTAAAACTAGGAATGTTTGGCTTATAATCCTGGGCTTGTGAGTTCGATTACCAGGGCTGGTGTTGTGGTGTTGTCATATGGTAAAACTAGGGATGTTTGGCTTATAATCCTGGGCTTGTGAGTTCGATTACCAGGGCTGGTGAGTTGTCATATGGTAAAACTAGGGATGTTTGGCTAATAATCCTGGGATTATGAGTTCGATTCCCAGGGCTGGTGTGTTGTGGTGTGGTCATATGGTAAAACTAGGGATGTTTGACTTATAACGCTGGGATTATGAGTTCGATTACCAAGGCTGGCCTGTTGTGTCGTGTTATTGTCATATGATAAAAGTCGACAAGTAGGTAGAGATGAACCTTTATGGTGTATATATATTAATTTATTAAAATAACAGATTAAAGTTTAAGCAAATAATCGCTGCTTTCACCCTTAACGGGATCTTCTGAAACTAACAAAGTCAATCTGTGAACGCAGAAGTGAATATTTCAAAAAATCTTGCAACCGGAGGAAGACAGGAAGACGATACTTTGGTTCGTGGAAACATTCCCTGGCAAAGAACGGGAAAAAACGAATATAATACGTCATTATTTGGAGCAGTGAAAAACAATTACACGCAAAGACAAAACCCCGTTTATGGTATAAAAGAAGTCGTAGACTAATATTTTTTAGGTGGTTCATAGAGACGTTCTCTGGCAATGAACGGAAAAAACGAAGATAATACGTCATATGTGGAGCGAGGAGAACAATTGCACGCAAAGACAAAAACCACGTAAATGGTATAACTGAAGTCGTAGACTAAAATTCTAATTAGGAAACCGAATGATTCTCGGCTTCAGAGTTAAGAATAAAGTAAATAAAATACAGAGGTAATTGAAATTAAATAAATACATACACGCATCCATATACGTACATACACAAGCATACGCGAAAACACTCGCCATAGGTATACAAATACACGCACGTCCCCCCCCCCCCCCAAAAAAAAAATCCCCCCTCCCCCCCGCACGCACATACAGAACCCACGCAACGCCTGTAACCGCACGCATACGAATGTATACAGCAAATACACATAAAAATATATATAAAAAATATGGCCTCAGCCGGATGGCTGAAACAGGTAAAAGAGTAATATATATATATATATGTGTGTGTGTGCGTGTATACATATAATTAAATAAACGTATATAAATAAATAAATACGTATATAACAAGCAAACACCCATACCTACATGTAAATACACATATGTTCGGAGACGAACGTCAACCAAAACACAAAGTACACATATACACACACCCTACATACATACGAACCCGCATACTCACACAGACGCAAAACTCACGTATACACATAACCAAAAGCATATGTACCAGAATATATAATATATACGCCATAACATATACAATCAAATATACGTACGAGAAAGTATACGTACCTTCACAAAACATACAGGTCATATATACTTACCTATACAAATAAGTAATGGCATAAACATAACATACCATAAACTACCACACCAAGACGTAAATATCCGCGTGTAGTTCGTACTATCCGTTAGGGTATAATGTGGGGCTGTAATACAGGAAAGTTTTGTGCAATTTATGTTTACAAGCCGAAATTGCCTCAGATTTTTTGTTTAAGATGTGGTCTTTGGCGTAGAGTGTTTCCAGGGCTTCAGCGGCGCAGAGGTCACGTGGTCTTTTATTTCCGTTATACGATCTAGCCCTAGCTAGGATCTCCCAGTGTAACTTATATTGGGTGTGGTTGTCTTTTAGACTCCAGATATAAGCTGAAAGTGACGTCATATTCCTTCTTAAAGGGTAACGAAAAGAATGGGTATGCATGTAAAGACGCTGCTTGAATCTATTGGCAGTTAACCCTATGTAGGCCCTACAGTCGTAGGGGCGCCGTATTATTATATAGAGTTCCCTGGCCATTTTAAGCCTGGTGCAGTCCATCCCTCTCCAGGCCTGAATACTACAGATTTCTTCCAGAGAAAGATAGAAAGTGAGAGAGAGTTTGTAAGTGAGAAAGAGTTGTAAAGTAAGAATCGCCTCCAGTACTTGACTGGTACGTTTTTATCCTCGAAAGGATGAAAGGCAAAGTTGGCCTCACGTAGTCATATAAAATATTTCCGATTACATATCCTCCCCAACCGGTAATTGGCCTAGCGTAGTAAGTATGGTCGACTAAATCAAAACGGTGCTCCATCATGGCCGTAGTTAAATAAGGGAAACTAATAAAAGAATAAGCGAATAATGGTTTCTGATTTAGGCACAAGGTCAACAATTTGGAGGGAAGGAAAAGTCAATTAAATCGACCCCAGTGCGTCACTGGTACTTTATTTATCGACGCCGTAAGACTGATAGGCAAAGTTAAGCTCGGTGGGATTTGAACTAGAGAAAGTAAAGGGCCGTAACTCTATGCCACGAAGCATATTGTACGACGCTTTACCGATACTGCCAATCCACCGTCCTAAATATGTATAAATAATTGTTTCTACTTTTGGCACAAGGCCAGCAATTACCTCAGTGCATTACTGGTACTTTACTTTACCAACCTCGTAAGGATGAAAGGCAAAGTTAACCTCGACGGGATTTGAACTCAGACTGTAAAGGGCCGTAACTGTGTGCTACATACATGGCATCTGCCGATAATGCCAACCCACCGACCTAAATATGTATAAATAATAATAAACCTGAGCAAATGTGTAAGGTCAGAGAAAATCACTTTCACATACATCCAGTAAAAAATTTGAATTATTATGTTAACTTAAAGATTGTGTATTATCATCAGGGACGTAACTCTCTGCCACGAAGCATGTTGTCAGGTGCTCTAGCAATTACTGCTAATCAACCAATGAATAAACACTTAAAGGAAAGTTAAGTTGGTTTAATATTGTCACAATCTGCTCGACTACGTGACAATAAACTACAGAGAGATGTTTATAGTTGGTTTGTTGAGGTTTCATGTCTCTTTATGGTTACATTAGCTAGGAAATCATAAAAGGTCGCACGTGCATGTGTGTGTGTATGTGCGTGTGCGTGTATGTGTGTGTGTTCGTGTGTGTGTGTGTGTGTATTTGTATCGACGTAATGAAATGTATTATGTAAACATGCACATAATAATATACTAGTATCTATACAAACAGGCACACTAGTATATATACATACACGCACGCTATATATATATATATATATATATATATATATATATATATACACACACACATACACACACATATATATATATATATGTGTGTGTATGTGTATAGTGTATGCGTGTGTGTGTGTGAGACTTCTCATGATGTTTCTGTCATTAGCTCGTTATTGATGTCATCAAGAACTAAGTTCCCATATTGGTGATAATTTCTCACATTGATTAGAGAACACATGTGGTATAAAAGTTCACCAGTACATGGACATGGACATATATGTTTTGGTATTAGAGAACACATGTGGTGTTAAAAGACCAGTACATGGGGATACATACTTGTTTAGATATTAGAGAACACATGTAGTGTTAAAAGACCACTAGTACGGTGGCATACATACATACTTACATGTATACATACTTACATACACACATGGTGGCTGCCAACTCGTTTTCGAGTACGACCACTACTTCATATCCATGTAGGAGAACCCCTATCGATGCGCTGAACGAGTGTGACTTTTTAGACCAGCCAGCGACTTGAAAACTCTGGTACAAACACTACACTTGTGACAATTATTGACACATAGTGCTGGGCCCATGGTACCATGTGACGACAAGTGCATAGAGATCTCTAGATATAAAGCAATGCCTGTGCCGTGAAGCTTTTATAGTGAGCAAAGGCACTGCACAAAGCCAGTCCCACTCTCTTAACCAAGATGATATTTACCAAAAAGAAGAACAAGTCAACATCATTGGATACCATCAGGGTTGCAGGTGTTATATCAGAGTTTTCCTTCTCCTAGAATTCTGCCTTCAAAAAGAGCTTAAGAGCTTAAGAGCTCCTTTGCCCTTTGACAGGTTTTGTTTTTAGTCCTGCAGGATATCCAAAGTCACCCTCCTCACCAAGAAACCTTGGTGGGGTTGTCAGTTTAGTCGCCAACGACCCGACCATGGGACAGGTTGTACTGGAATACATGTTACCAGTGGCACCAAGTGGTGACCTGACATAATACATACATACTTACATACTTACATACTTACATACATACATACTTACATACTTACATACATACTTACATACTTACATACATACTTTCATATTTACATACTTACATACTTACATACATGATGGCTGGCCCCTCGTTATCGAGTATGGGCATTGCACGAAAAAAATAAAGAGATATATATTAACAATTATGCTATTATAATTAGTATTCGATCTGACAAGTATTTACTATTATTTCGATAAACTTCCAAACAAATCATTGGAAACAATTGATTTGCCTTAGGTTAGCTTTGATCAAGTAAACCAATCAATGATTAAAGCAGCGAATTGGTAGATTCACTAGAGACAACAGAATAAATACCTTGTACTAGTTGTAGTTCACTGCAATGTGGATTCAAATCATGTTATTTATCATTTCGAACTCGATAGAGTACCAGTTCTGTACCGGGGACAATTCTCTCTTTATCACTTCTCTCTCTCTCTTTCCTTCTCTGGAATGGAAGAAATCAGTTCAGTTTAGATCTGGAGAGAAATGAGCTTCGCCAGGTTTTCAAAATGCCCAAGATGTCACCTCCATTTCAACATCAAGAATTAAGGGTCCGATGCTGGTAAAAACTCAACTTTGAGGCGGTGGATTGACAGAAGTGTTTTCTGGTCTTCCACAAAACATCTTGTTCAGGTTTGTAAATTGGTGAGGAACCTTCCAAGTACAAAGGCGGGTCAGTCGGTGTTCTGCCCATCTAGCTGTATAAACGTATGTTTTCCCTTAGACCAACGGTCACCAACCAGTGGTCCGAGAGAAAACTTTGGTGCTCTGCAGAAAAACTTGGAGAGCAATTTTTATGTTTTCTTAATAATAATAAAACAAAAATAATATTTGGGTAAAATATATTTTATAATCGCCCTAAAAATGTTTCTCCTCAGTAAAGAACTTCCATGAAAGAATCATCATCATCATCACCATCATCATCATCACCATCACCATACTCACCATACTCACCATCATCATCATCATCATCATCACCATACTCACCATCATCATCATCATCACCACCACCACCACCATCATCATCACCATAATCATCATCATCAACATCATCACCACCATCATCACTATCACCATCATCACCATCATCATCATCATCATCATCAACGCCATCATCACCACAACACCATCATCAACAAGTTGTTAGATTAGCAGACTCGGTAGTATGTCAGTTAAATGTAATAACTGATCTTGTCTCTGGTTCTTTTTCCATTCCGAGGTCAAATCTCGCCGAGGTCGACTTTCCTTTTTGGTCCTTCCTAACCTAAAGGGGGGACCTTCTTTCTCTCCCTCCATATATCGTCTAATACTATCTACAGTATTAGTTACAGCACGAAACCTCGACTTACCGCAATTTTTTTAATTCGTTATGTTTGAAAGATATTTTAGTGAGGCGGGTGTAATGGCGTAAAATATGAAAATGAATGAAATTATATAGAAATAAAATGAAATGAAAATAAGAAAAAACATTTTCCCTACTTTAATATTGAGCAAGAAAAAAGAGAAATGTCTAAATGAGGTTGTAATTAGATGTGAACGTCATTTTGTCTGAAATTGGCAAGAATTATCTGAATTTCTTCTACAACTACAGATGGTATCTCACCTTTACCAACACACATAGATACACACACATACACACGCACATACAGACATACG
>OZ024750.1:43562764-43582764 GCA_964016885.1 Eledone cirrhosa
CTGACATGGTTATAAAATTGAGGCTTGTTTGCATAATTGCAAACGAATCGAATGTTTTCTGCTGGTTTAAGTAATGGGTTGTTATAATACACTGTCTATCCTCCCAAATTTCTGGCTGAAACATAATCACTTATTTCTATAGAGTTATGAAGTGTGGACGGTTTAAAGGTAGAATCGGTAGAACCTTGAGGTTTTAAGCACAACTCTTTTCATTATATATTCTTTTGTGTCACCATATGTTCCTCTATCTATCTATCTATCTATCTATCTATCTATCTATCTATCTATCTATCTATCTATCTATCTATCTATCTTGATAGAGTAAGACACGCTTCACATCGGCTCCGCTATTCCATCGGGATTTACCCTTACTATTGTAAGTACCGGATAAATTTTTCAGTGCAACACATTTGGAACACTAACCCCTGTTATTTAGGGAAACATTTTTGCATTTACCCCCTTTTTAGGGGGTAAAATAAATATCTATTTTTGCCGAAAAATTTCTTTCTTGGCAGCATGGCGGAAAAGATGGCAGACATGTCTGCCATTAGCTCTGCCACGCCCCCCAAGTCTGAAGAACAAAAAATAATTACAACAAAATTAGACAATGAAACAAACAAAGAAAATGAAAAAACAAAAGTTAAGGAAAATGAGCAAACAGAAAACAAACAAACAGAAAATAATACAAATAACAACAGGGCAACTTTCGCCCAGAAAACAAAACAATCCATTACATACACACCAATTGACCTAACTGCCGCCAGAGAAAAACTGGCCGAAGCAAAGAAACACATTGTTTTGGGGGAGAACGGAATGTTTTCCATTAACTCCCCCCCCCCCCCCTCAGAATTCAAGAAAGAAAGAACAGAGAACACAGTTCTCTTCAGAACTATACTGAACCAGACAAGAAAGCCAGCACAACCCAGCCAAATGGAAATAGAGTTAGTCCTAAAAGACTATATGAAGAATATTCTCTTCATACGAAAGGACCGACTCTATGGCAGCATTTCGGTCCTAACAAGAGACAAGGAAACGGCAGAGAAGCTTTCCTTAAGCCCACTCTCATCGACAACATACAGCTTCTATCCCTCCTACATGGGTAGAAGAACACAGAGAGTAAAAGTAAAAACAATGCTGCCCACAATGGACTTCTGGTGGGCTATTGCTGGCTTCATAGACATGGGCGAAGACACAATGCTGTCAATGGGGAAGGCAACTGGAGATGCGTTCCTGGGAATGGGCCTCGACATACTAGTCCAAATGAGGCCCGAAAGAATAGCACAAATCCCGGATCGCATCTGGCTGGATGACCTTACCCCAATAGACATAATTGTAGAGGGGAGAAGACCAGCATGCTATTTATGCATGGAAAGGGGACACGTTAAGGCTAACTGCCCGAAACGTATCCCCCAAAAAGGACTATTGCCCACACCCACCACAAACAGTACACCAACACCACCCACCTCCAAAAATACACTAATACCACACACAGCAAACAAAATACAGACACCACCAACCACAAACACAACACAAACATCACCACCACCACCACCAAACACAAGCACGACACAAAAATCACCACCACCAACCACAACACAAACATCACCACCACCATCACCAACCACAAGCACGACACAAACATTACCACCACCACCACAAAACCCATTCCAAACAAATAATAAAAAAAACAGTAACAAATCTACCCCTCCCGCAAAAAAAACAACCACACAACACGTCCCTCCCACCTAGCGCTGAAGAGTTTCCCCCAACTTCTGAAGAAGAAGGAGGAGAAGCCTTCAGACAAGTTAAAAGAAAAAAAAGAAAACACACACCCAGCACACCACAAATAACCCACACACAAACACCAACTCCAATCAAAAACACCCCACCCTCAACAAACAAAAATAAATCTGCGCCTCCCCTCTCCGAAACATTGACAGCATCACAAAAAAAGACGTTGCAATACACATATATAAATAAAGAAAACAAAAAACTGGTTAAATTAATAAACAATAACCCTATGGTGCAGACCGAAGGGCCAAACTTTATCTCAACAGAGAACTTCACCCATTTAAAAATGATAAAGGTCCCTCTGTACCTTTATCGTTCCTTAAAAGAACAATTTAGACGGGACGTGAGCCCCCCCCCCCCCCCCTGTTTAAAACCGTTGAATCGCGTCCTCTTGAAAGATTTCCCCATAACCGCCCCTCTCCCTGACACAACTCCAAATACCCCAACCCCACCACACACGTGTACCCCCACACCACCACAAAACATCCCTCCACTCAACACACCTGATGCCATGGAAATTACGCAACCCGGAGAGGTAGGTGCTTTTCTTTCTTCACTTTCAACACCAAAATAGATCAATTGAGAGTTGGCTGTTTGAACGCGCGTGGCCTGGGCTCAGCTTGGAAGCAAGCAAAGCTTCTAAGTGACCTCAGGTCACAAAGTATAGATGTGATGGTTGTTTGCGAGAGTCGGATCAGCAGCGTGAGACAGCTGGCGCCCGCCTTCGATGACTTTGAGATGCACGCATCTCTCTGTCAACCCGGAGGCGGGGGGGGGGGAGTTGCCGTACTGCTGGATAAACGTCTGACTCTCGACGTACAGATTGTTCACTCGGACCCGGGGGGTCGATTACTGGTGCTGGACGTCGGAGGCGGTGAAGGCGGGGCTTTCAGACTGGTCGGTCTTTATGCTCCCTTCGGGGCGGAAAGAGCCGACTTCTTCCAGCGTCTGGAGACTTTTCTAGGAACGTCGCGTTCCCTGCTTTTAGTGGGGGACTGGAATGGAATCCTAGATGCGCGTTGGGACTATGCAGGGGCATGTCCCGATAGAGGGGGGTGTAGCAGCCTCAAGGGGTTACTCGATCGATTCGACCTGGTCGATAGATTTCGACTAGATTGTCCAACTGCGCCAACCTGGACCTGGGCAAACCGCAGTGGACAATCTAGATCGTACCTAGATACGTTTTTGGTTAGGAGTAAGGATAGAGACGTATTTAGTTGTCCAGAACTGATCATGGTTGGCTATTTAGATCACAAATTAGTGACCTGCGTGGTCAACCTTGATAGAACGCATAGACAGGGTCCCGGTTACTGGAAGATGAACTTGTCCTTGCCGACAAAGAAAGATTACAGAAACCGGATTAGTAGCTTAGTTAAGATGCGGTTGACGGGAGCGATCGTCAACAGTAGGTGGTGGGTATCTCTAAAGAGAGAGATTAGAGTAAGTTCGATAGGTTACAGTAAGGAACTAGCGGCGAATAGAAATAGGAAGGAAAGGGAGTTAACAGATAAACTAGAAGAGGCGATTAGGAGCGGAGACGTAGCCAGAGTGTTAGCGGCGAGAACGGCGTTGAGCCAGTTCTTTGACGCGAAGCACGAAGGCTGCGTTGTCCGAAGTAAAATACGTGCTTTAGGAAACGAGGGGACCAAAGCTGTTAGCTGGGCCCGCGTGACAGAAGCCAAGAGTGGGATTAAATCCACCATTCGGTCTTTGCGAGACCAGGATGGACGGGTGATCCTTGAACCTGAGCGAATGTGCGAGGCCTTTCAAAGGCACTTTGCTCGACTGTTCGGAGGTGGCGGGGGGCCGGACGGGGATGTGGACTTCGGTCCATACCTCGACGGTCTACCGCGTCTTTCGAGCGGCGAAGCGGAGTGCTGCGAAAGGCCAATCACAGCCACTGAAATCGGGGAAGCGCTCAGCCAATGCAGCAGACGCAAATCCCCGGGTCTCGATGGTCTACCATACGAACTTTATTTAGCTATGCCGGTTTTGTTCTCCGAACTCCTCGAGGCTGTCTATTGCGACTGGCAACAGAACGGGAGAATTCCCTGTTCTGTGACCAAGGGCGTGGTCACGCTAGTGAGGAAGGACGAGAGCAAGGGGGACGACTTAAATAACTTTAGGCCCATAACTCTGCTGAATGCAGAGTTACAGATTTTGGCCAAGGTGTTGGCGAAGAGGTTGGCGCTTGTGGTGGGTGGTTTGGTGGGAGACGCGCAGACATGCGCTATCCCGTCCAGGTCCATTCACGACAACCTCCACCTCATGCGATACATCATAGAGAGGGTTGGCTACGAACCCGGCTTTGGTGGGGCCCTGATCAACTTGGATCAATCTAAGGCGTTCGATAGGGTCGACCATGGTTACCTGGATGCGGTGCTAGCGGCGGCGGGCTTCGGACCCGTTTTCAGGGGCTGGATTTCTGCCATGCACAGTGGCAACATCTACTCTAGGATTAAAGTAAACGGCTACCTCTCGGAGCCGTTTCAAATCACCCGATCCATCAGACAGGGGTGCCCCCTCTCCTCCCTTCTGTACGTATTGACTCTCGAGCCACTGCTGCGGAAGTTGGAGTTGCTGCGGGGCATACCCCTGGAACCGGGATTGCACAAAGCGGTCTCGGCCTATGCCGACGACGTAACAGTAATGGTGGCGGACGCCTCGGAAATCGGGGCGATCGCCACCCTACTGGAGGAATACGAAAGGCTGACGGGGGCTAAGCTGAACCAGGACAAGTCAGTCGGTTTGCAACTCGGAACGTGGAGGGGCAAACCGATGCCGTTAGACGGTGTCGTCGGGCGGTGGACGGAGGGCCCGGTGAAGCTGCTCGGGGTCTGGTTCGGACCGGACCTCCAGGTGGAGAAGAATTGGGGCGAGGTGACGAGCAGGGTGTTTGCGCTGACCCAGAAGTGGGCCAAGTGCAAACTATCACTGAAAGGTCGGGCGGAGGTGACGAACGCTTACATAGCGTCCGTCATCTACTACCGCCTGACCGTCGTGCCTTGCCCCAAGGAAAAGCTCACCATCATGGAACGCATGCTCTTCCAGTTCCTCTGGAAGAAGCGGCCTCCCATGGTGAGGAGATCCATCTGCTGCCAGCACCCTTCGAAAGGAGGGCTGGGTATGCCGTGGCTGTTGATGCGTAGGCACGCATTGAGGCTACGGCATCTACAGGTATTCCTCAACGGTCAGCCGGTGTGGGCCCCGTTTGTGAGGCGAGCCTTCCCACAGCTCGTCTCGCTCACCGAACTGCAATCCTGGGTGAAGCAAAGACCGAGAAAACTGGGCAACTGGCACACTGAGTGTGCCCAGGCGCTCACGGCTATCTGGCAAGCGGACCCGACTGTCAGTGGAGAATCCACCTCGACATTCTATAGAGGGTTGGTGGCTAGCAGGGGCGACGACACCCTTGGAGAGTCGCTAGGCATGGAGGAGGACGAACTGGCCAGCCTGTTCGGTAGAACTTTCGGCCCGGGACCCATGGACAACTTCCAGAGGTCCCTAGCCTGGCAGTGTTACCGGGGGGCTCTGCCCGTTCGAGAAAAGCTCTACAGACACGGGCGCCCGGGCAGGGATCCCGCGAAAAAGATCTGTCCCAGATGCGTGCGCGACGAGGAAACCGTTGCGCATGCACTGGTACACTGCCCGGGCGTTGCCGATCTGTGGGGCTACGTCGAACGACTGCTGTCGCGTGTGGCGCCGATTCGATTAACCGCCGAGTCTGTGGTGAACATCAAGCCGCCTCCTCCCTTCAGAAATGAAGCAGAGGCGGTCTTTCTGTGCGTAATAGCCATGATGAAAGAGGTTGTGTGGTGGACGCGCCTGAAAGGTCTGAGGTCGGGTGACTTTCTCTCCGGCCATCACCTGGTTTACTTCTTCCGATACCACTTCGGAAGAAGAATCAGGATGGAGAGAGAAGTGCTTGGTCCCAGACAGTTTTATGAAAGGTGGGTGAAAGAAGCGAGAATGGCCCGTGTAAATGGGCCTTCTCTCTACATTGTTCTGTAGGTGAAGAAGTGAAGAGGAAAGGGGGAGCGCCTCCTCTCTGGGCTTCCCCCGCGAAAAGAGTTGCACACTTTTCGGGGGTATGTGCAATCCCCAACACGCCCCCTCCCTTTTGAGGACTTTTTATTGTTATATTATTATTGTTATTCCTTTTTTCTTTACTCGATTTATGTAAACTCCCCCACTGTGTAAATGGCCCCTTCTTTTGTGCCCTCGTGGCAAATAAATAGAAATTTATCTATCTATAAATCTCTCTAATTATTTATCTCTCCGCCTCTCTCTCTCTCTCTCTCTCGCTCTCTCTCTCTCTCTCTCTCTCTCTCTCACTCTCTCTCTCTCTCTCTCTCTTTCTCTCTCCCTCTCTCTCTATATATATATGTACGTTTAAAAGCAGTGGTTTATCACTGGGTAGAATTTGACATTCTGCAATGTTACTCATTATGTAATATAAGAAAAGCACTCGACGTTATGCAACTCATCCATCTCTGATGTTTAATGATGTTCGTGGTTCGGGAACGGAGTAAATGTATTATGCAATTTCAATTTATATATATATATATATATATATATATATATATATATATATATAATAGGATATGTGTTCCTTCACGCACAAGGCGCTAAGGTACGCATGTATTGTCCAACCAAATGCCAGTGTGGTTCAATGGCAGGTTAATAAATTAACGAGCCAGAACAAATACAAACAAGGTTTAGCAAATAATGAAAAAGTTTCAAAATAAATTTTAAATAATTGACTTTACCTACTATAGTTACCTTTACCGATCGGTTTCGAATCGCAAAAATAAACGGAGACCCGTTAATTTATTAACCTGCCTCTATTTATTAACCTGCCTCTATCTTTACTTCGGCCCTTGATAAACCTGTTTCTACATCATCCACTCTCATCCCAGGAACAGTTTTGATAGCGCTAGTTCGTAATTTAAATTCAGGAATTTTATATTCTTCGAATGAAAAGAACCTTCTGACGAGAATCTTTCTTTGCAACGAAGGCCGTATGGTCTCCGTTTATTTTTGGGATTCGAAACCGATCGGTAAAGGTAACTATAGTAGGTAAAGTCAATTTTTTAAAATTTATTTTGAAACTTTTTCATTATTTGCTAAACCTTGTTTATATATATATATATATATATATATATATCACGATAAATTAACGGAGGCATAGGCCGTCGTTATTCCCTGTAAATAATGTGCTCAAAGGGGAAGAGATCCTGAGCCCTTTAAAATATATGTTGAGAATATCTCTCTCTGGTGTGTTACCTTCTCAACATATTATATTTTAAAGGGCTCAGGATCTCTTCCCCTTTGAGCACATTATTTACAGGGAATAACGACGGCCTATGCCTCCGTTAATTTATCGTGATATTTCGCTCCTAACAACAGTCTTTCCTATCTCTGTTTGGTTGAGCACACTTCTCTGAGTGGCTTTGGGCTGCCCTTTCTAGCAGTTCGTCTCTCAGAGGCCACTGGTTCACTGCCCTTAAACGCGCTGTGACTTCTCTCTCCCACGTGTAGCTGGACAGTCAATTGTAAAATTCTCTTAGTGTTGTCTGAAATGTATGGCCTTACACACGCTGATGAACCGAGACTAGACCATTTCTTTCAACAAATTTCTGGTGAAACATATCTTTGGATTTGTACGTGTGTTATATAGTTATAGAGGTATTTATTTACGCTTTAATTTATATTTTTAATTATCGTGTCTATAGTCTGCCTTTCATAGGTTATAGATTCCATACACTGGTGGTTTTTTCCCTGTATTATTGATAACGCACTATATATCTCTCTCTGGTGTGTTACCTTCTCAACATATTATATATATATATATATATATATACCTACCTACATACATATATATCTATATATATATATATATAAACATACATATCTATATATATAAACATATATAACATATATATTTGTTTATATAAACATATATCGGAAGCAACTACGTTGCATCGCGAGAAGGGTCGTGGGGAACTACTCACAACACCCCTTTCTCTTTGCCCAGAAATGGACAAGAATTGAGAGGAGAAAGGGATTACATTCTCTTCTCATAGAAAATAAACCAAGGAAGGCTACTGGAAGAATCCAAGAACAGCCGGACATGGAATACAGCTCAGAATTGAAATCAGCAATCTAAGAGAAGCAGTTTGGTAGTTAAATCTATTTATGAGAAGCTGGCGTTGTGGGTGATTGGTCAGATGTTGTGGCTGATTGTTGGAAACAAAAAAAGAACCGTAGATAATTAACTTCTCTGTAGTCAATCTTGTTTAAGCCATTCAGAGAAAAATAAATCAAAAAAAAAATAGGAGAAGAATAAATAAAGAAGGGATAGTGTGAACTAAAAACATGGCTGGGTAATATGAACAGGACAAAAGTAAATGAAAAACTATTTCTAGAATACAAACACAGCAATTTATATACAAATATTATTGCATATTTTTCTGAGTTCAGATATTTGCCTATAGAGACTCCATTGATGAGAAAAATGGTCAGTGAGAAAAATAAAAAGATAATATATATATATATATAAAAGTAAGAAGCAAGTAAATAAAAATAACAAAAATAAGATACTAACAATATGGAAGCAATCATTATTTTCACTTACTTTTTCTTGTCCCTTTGGAAGGCTGGTGATGATAAAAGTTGGATAACCATCTATTTTCCTGCTGTCTTATGTGTGTATATATGGTCGGCATTGCAGCAGACGTTAAGAACAAATTACTGAAGATGGTGAATAATTCACCAAAAACATATATTAAGGTAGACATGCTCAATATATATATATATATATACACAATCTTCTGGGATTTAACAAAGTGTAAATACATTTATCTAAAAGACCGTGAGCATCTAACTGTTCTTTCTCTGTGTATTACTTTCTTTCAGTTCGACTATACATGTGCGAACTTTCAATTTACAACTTCCAATTCTTATGGAGTATAAGATGTTTTGGTGTTACGCATGTTCAATCAAAGCATCCATCCACCATTTTTGTTGTACCACAGACAACCTATGTAATCTATCTTATCTTTCTCCCTCTTTTTCTCTCTACACTTTTTTCACCTCTAAGTTAATTTTTGGTACAAAACTATGTCGGTATATGCCAAAAAAAAAAAAAAAAGTATCAAATTTCTACGGCAGAAACAATTTACGTCGAATGCTCTCTAACCTTGATTCTCCATTACTCACTTTAAGACTTTACTTGGTGTTAGCGACTGAAAGGTAACAATTTTACTTCTCTGAGAAGAACAGGTATGAAAATAAAAATAAAAATAAAAATAAAAATAAAAATAAAAATAAAAATAAAAATAAAAATAAAAATAAAAATAAAAATAAAAATAAAAATAAAACGAAAACGAAAACTAATATATAAGCTAACAAACAAAATATAAATAAGGGATGAAAAGAAAACCCCAAAACGGAACTAAATGTAAATAAATAGTAAAAATAATATATAAAGAAAGATAAACGGAGAGGAAAAACATTTGTCCATCAATTAATAATATTAACATTTGCAATCTTTAACAAGCTAAGCAATAGTCTGGAAGCTGTTCTTAATTTGATAGTGTTTTTAAGGTGTTATATTTGAAGTTACAATGTTGAAAGACAGAAACGACAAGTGATAAATTGGTCAGATATGTAAACTCCTTTATCTGAACATATGTTTGATGAAAACAGTCAGAATACTCATTATGTTCTGTAGAGGTCCTTAAAACAATCATGTAGGTTATGGAAAGGTGTTCTGAAATATATTTAATATTATGCTTACGTGAAGTCAACATGTAAATGAGAAGAATCGACTGGGGGATCAAACGAAATATATTAGACTATTATGTTTTACACTTCTTGGTTCAAATCCTGCTTGGTCACATCTCTTTTCATATTTCCAGGGTTAATGTAACGAAAGTATGTGGTCTAGGGCTTGGACTGATGTGTCCACGATCATTAGGTCGTAAGTTCGATTCCCAGACCGAGTGGTGTGTTGTGACATTTCATTTCACGCTGCCCCAGTTCTCTCAGCTGACAATAGTATCAATAGCAATTGCTGGTTACCCCTTATAAGGGCTGGGCAAGCATTTTGGAAGGGGAATCACATTGACTGGGTCATGAACACCAGAGGGCAGCACCATTTATTAATGAACCGTATAAGGCTTATACGATTCATGAACCCAACCGGAAAAGATCCGATTTTAGCGCAACCCATGAAAGTGTGGAAGAATGAACGTAGAAACGATGACAATTTCCTATATAAGGCGTCCATTTTACACTAGGAAATAGTTTTAACCCATTATACACCCAAACCTTGTATATAATAAATTAATATTTCATTAACATACTAGACTATCTTCGTAATAAGTATTTTCAATGTTTTTACGTACACATATTTAACCCTTTAGCATTTAAACCGGCCGTATCCGACACGTATTCACTCACCCCTTTCTATTCAAACCGGCCATAACCAGCTGTTCTGATTTACGTTAAGGTGTTTTTCTCAAAATAAATGATATCAAAATCTCGTAGATTAGATACTATGTGAGATAATTGTATGAGATAACGCCTTTACTATGAAAATACAATAGTATATATAGAGTAATGTAAATGTTATGTGAGATATTATGTGAGGTAAAGCCTTTACTGTGAAAATACAATAGTATATATAGAGTAATGTAAATGTTATGTGAGATATTATGTGAGGTAAAGCCTTTACTGTGACAATACAATAGTATATATAGAGTAATGTAAATGTTATGTGAGATATTATGTGAGGTAAAGCCTTTACTGTGACAATACAATAGTATATATAGAGTAATGTAAATGTTATGTGAGATATTATGTGAGGTAAAGCCTTTACTGTGAAAATACAATAGTATATATAGAGTAATGTAAATGTTATGTGAGGTATTATGTGAGGTAAAGCCTTTACTGTGAAAATACAATAGTATATATAGAGTAATGTAAATGTTATGTGAGGTATTATGTGAGGTAAAGCCTTTACTGTGACAATACAATAGTATATATAGAGTAATGTAAATGTTATGTGAGGTATTATGTGAGGTAAAGCCTTTACTGTGAAAATACAATAGTATATATAGAGTAATGTAAATGTTATGTGAGATATTATGTGAGGTAAAGACTTTACTGTGAAAATATAATAGTATATATAGAGTAATGTAAATGTTATGTGAGGTAAAGCCTTTACTGTGAAAATACAATAGTATATATAGAGTAATGTAAATGTTATGTGAGGTATTATGTGAGGTAAAGCCTTTACTGTGAAAATACAATAGTATATATAGAGTAATGTAAATGTTATGTGAGATATTATGTGAGGTAAAGCCTTTACTGTGAAAATACAATAGTATATATAGAGTGGTTTCTTTATTTGCCACTAGGGCACAAAAGGTAGGGACAGATACAAGGGGGGAAGTTTACATATAATTAACGAGTACAAAAATATAACAATGAAATAACAACAACAAACGAAGTCCTCAATAGGGAGGGGGCATTAACATGGGTCGCACACACCCCGGAAAAAATGTGTAACCCTTCTCCTCAGGAGCACAAAGAGTAGGTGCTTCCCTCGTCTCCTCTTTTTCCTCTTCTTTCACCTACAGGCTGATATAGAGAGAAGACCCATTCACTCTGGCCATTCTCCCTACTTTCACCCACCTTTCATAAAACTTGCTGGGGTAGAGCACCTCTCTCTCCATTCTGATCCTTCTTTTAAAATGGTATTTGAAAAAGGGGACCAGTTGTTGGCCGGAGAGAAAGGTGTCTGACCTCAGCCCTTTCAGCCTCGTCCACCATACAACTTCTTTAGCCATGGCTACCACACAGAGAAAAACCGCCTCTCCTTCGTTTTTGAAAGGGGGAGGCGGTTTGATCGTGACAATGGACTCGGTGGTCAACCGGATTGGTCCCACCCTCGACAGTAGTCGTTCCACATAGCCCCACAGGTCAGCAATGCCTGGGCAGTGTACGAATGCGTGCGCAACGGTTTCGTCATCATGCACGCATCTCGGACAGATCTTATTCAAAGGATCTCTACCCAGGCTCCCATGCCTGTGGAGCTTGTCTCGAACGGGTAGAGCCCCTCGGTAGCACTGCCAAGCCAGGGACTTTTGGAAGTTGTCCATCGGTCCAGGGCCAAACGTCCTACCGAACAGACTGGCCAGTTCATCTTCCTCCATGCCTAGAGCTTCTCCGAGAGCATCGTCGCACCTGCTGCGTACCAACCCTCTATAGAATGTCGACGTGGAGTCTCCACTGATTGCCGGGTCCGCTTTCCAGAGGGCCGTGAGCGCCTGGGCACATTCAATGTGCCAGTCGCCCACTTTTCTCGGTCTTTGCTTGACCCAGGATTGCAGCTCGGTGAGCGAGACGAGTCTGGGAAAGGCTCGCCTCACAAACGGGGCCCACACCGGTTGACCGGTGAGGAATACCTGGAGGTGCCGTAGCCTTAATGCGTGTTTACGCATCTGTAGTCACGGCATCCCCAGCCCTCCTTTCGAAGGGTGTTGACAGCAGATGGATCTCCTCACCAAAGGGGTCCGCTTGTTCCAAAGAAATTGGAACAGCGCGCACTCCATTTTGGCGAGTCTTTTCACTGGGCAAGGCACGACGGTCAAGCGGTAGTAGATGACGGATGCTATATAAGTATTCGCCACCTCCGCTCGACCTTTCAGGGATAGTTTGCACTGGGCCCACTTCTGGGTGAGTGCAAACACCCTGGCCGTTACCTCGTTCCAGTTTTTCTCCACCTGGAGGTCTGGTCCGAACCAGACCCCAAGCAGCTTCACCGGGCCCTCCGTCCAGCGTCCGACGACGTCGTTGGAGGGCATCGGTTTGCCTCTCCATGTTCCGAGTTGCAAACCGACGGACTTGTCCCGGTTCAGCTTGGCTCCTGTAAACCTTTCATATTCCTCCAGTGAGGTGCCGATCTCACCGATTTGCGAGGTTTTCGACACCATTACTGTCACGTCATCGGCGTAGGCCGACGCCGCTTTCTGCAATCCCGGTTCCAAAGGGATGCCCTGCAACCGCTCCAACTTCCGCAGTAGTGGCTCAAGAGCCAGCACATACAGTAGGGAGGAGAGAGGGCATCCCTGTCGGATGGATCGCATGATTTGGAACGGCTCCGAGAGGTGGCCGTTCACCTTGACCCTTGAGCAGACGTTGCTGCTGTGCATCGCAGCAATCCAACCCCTGAAAACGGGTCCGAAGCCTGCCGCCGCGAGCACCGCATCCAGGTAACGATGGTCAACCCTATCGAAAGCTTTAGATTGATCCAAGTTGATCAGGGCCCCACCAAAGCCGGGTTCATTCCCTACCCTCTCTATGATGTATCGCATAAGGTGGAGATTGTCGTGAATGGACCTGGACGGGATTGCGCATGTCTGCGCTTCTCCCACCAGGTTTCCAACGACAAGCGCCAACCTCTTCGCTAACACCTTGGCCAAAATCTTTAACTCTGTATTTAGCAGAGTTATGGGCCTGAAGTTACTTATGTCATCCCCCTTGTTCTCATCCTTCCTCACCAGCGTAACTACGCCCTTGGTCACAGAACTGGGAATTCTCCCGTTCTGCTGCCAGTTGCAGTAGACCGCTTCGAGGATATCGGAGAACAAGTCCGGCATCGCTACATATAGCTCGTATGGTAGACCATCGAGACCCGGGGATTTGCGTTTGCCGCATTGGCTCAGCGCCGCCCCTATCTCAGCAGCTGAAATCGTCCTTTCGCAGGACTTCGCCTCCGCGCCCGAGAGGCGCGGCAGACCGTCGAGGTATGGATTGAAATCCATAGTCTCACCCGGCGCGCCGCCCCTCTCGAACAGTCGTGCAAAGTGCCGCTGAAAGGCCGCACACATCTGCCCAGGTTCAAGGATCACACGCCCATCCTGGTCCTTCAAAGACCGAATCGTGGACTTGTTCCCACTTTTTGCCTCTGTCACTCGGGCCCAGCTCACAGCTTTGGCTCCCTCATTACCCAGAGCACGTATTTTACTCCTGACAACGCAGCCTTCATGCTTCACCTCAAAGAACTGGTCTAAGGCCATTCTTGATGCCAGCACGCCGGCTACATTGCCACTCCTAATCGCCTCTTCTACTCTATCTACTAATTCCCTTTCCGTCTTGTTCCTATCCCTTGCTAATTCCTGACTAAAACCTATCGATTCTATTCTAATTGCTCTCTTAAGAGAGCTCCACCACCTGTTGTTGACAATTGCCCCTGTCAAACTCTGCTTAACTAACGTGCTAATCCGTTTACTGTAAGCTTTGCTTCTCGGTAAGGACAAGTTCAGCTTCCAGTAACCGGGTCCCTGTCTATGGGTTCTATCAAGGTTGGCTATGCAGGTCACTAACTTGTGATCCGAATAGTCAACCATGAACATTTTTGGACAGCTAAATGTGTCCCTATCGTTCTCTCTAACTAGGACCCTATCTAGGTACGACCTAGATGTTCCACTGCGATTGGTCCACGTCCATAGTGGTACAGTCGGAAAATCTAGTCGATATCTATCGGCCAGGTCAAATCGGCCGATTAACCTTTTGAGGCTTTTACACCCCCCTCTATTGGCACATGCCCCTACATAGTCCCAACGTGCATCCAGGATACCATTCCAGTCCCCCACTAAAAGCAAGGAGCGGGACGTTCCCAGAAAAGTTTCCAGACGTTGGAAGTATTCCGGCCGCGCTGCCCAAAAAGGGGCGTACACAGCTATTAGTCTAAGGGCTCCACTTTCACTACTGCCGACGTCTAAAACCACCAGTCGACCCTCCGGGTCCAGGTGCACCTTCTGTATGGCGAGGCCCAGGTGTTTTCGCAGCAGAACGACAACTCCACCCCCACCCCCCGGTTGACAGAGAGATGCGAAGATCTCAAAGTCGTCGAAGAGGGGCGCCAGTTGGTGCTCGCTGCTGATCCTGGACTCGCAAATAGCCATTACATCCATTCTATGCGACCTGAGATCGTTTAAAAGTTTGCCTTGTTTCCAAGACAGTCCCAGGCCACGTACATTCAGACACCCAACTCTTATATCAGCCATGTTGGTTAAAAGAGGAAGGACCTACCTGTTCGGCTCCTGAGGAGCAGGTTGCACAATATCCATGGGCGTATTGGAGGGGTTGTTTGGTGGGGTGTTGTTCTGTGGTGGAGTGGGGGTGTTTGGTGAGGTGTGGGTGGGGAAACGTTTCAAGAGGACGCGGTTATAGGGTCGAGTACATGTTTTCCCCACGTCCTCAGGAAAGTTCTCTCTTAGTTTTGCATAGGTGTCCATTGGGAGTCTTATCATTTTTAAATGCGGTTTGTTGGCCGCGCTTGCAAAGAATTGCCCTTCAGTTTCCACCAAAGGGTCTTTGTGTATTGTTTTTACTAGTTCTTTGTTATTTGTGTTAATGTATGTATACTGTTTTATTTGTGTTGTGTTTGTTTGTTGTTCTTGTGTGTGCTTACGTTTTGTTGTATGTGTTATGTTTTGGGGTGGGGCGGATTTTGTTTGTTCTGTTTGTTTTGTTTTTGTTGGTGGTTGTGTGTTTGTTTCGTTTATGTTCGAGTGGTGCTTTCTTTTTTTCCTTTTTACAGGTTGGAAGGGTTCCCCCTCTTCGTCACTAGGTGCCGTTTCCGCTGGGTCCTCGTCCGTGCTGTCGGGTAGTGGTGTATTTTGGGGTTTTGTTGTATTTGTGTGTGTTTTGGGAGTTGTTTTGGGTGGGGCCGTGTCTTGTGTTATTTTTCCCTGTTGTTTTTGTTGTTGTTGTGGTGGTGGTGGTGGAGGTGGTGGTGGTGGTGGCGGTGGTGGTGTGTGGGGTGTAGGCAAAAGAGCCTTTTTTTTTGTCAATTGAGGACAAGCAGCCCTTAGATGACCCCTGCTTGAACAGTAGTAACATATGGGCCTCCTACCCTCGGCTGAAATATATATAAATGTTTCTCCATCGAGGGACACCCTCTGTGGTATTCTAGCTATTCGTTCTGGTCTCATTTGGACCAGAACCTCCACGCTCAAACCGCCGAAAACGTCTGTGGTGACTTCTCCTACTGAGAGGATTCCGTCCTCGTCTTCTAAAAATCCTGTTAGTACCCAGGAAATGCATGCATTTGGCCGGATTCCGGAGACCCTTATCTTCTGCGTTCTTTTCCCTAAATATGTGGGGAAAAATGTATGTAGCTTGGAAACAATTGGTGCCACAGAGTATTTCCTGGCCGTCAATTGATCCTTCATTAGGACCGTTATATTCCCATAGAGTGGCCCTTTTTGTATGAACGATATATCACTCCACACATTTTTTAGGACCAGCTCAATCTCTTTTTGGGATAATTGAGTTGGTTTATTTGTTATGTTGGAAATTGTTCTGAAAGATATCGTTCTTAGCGTCGTGTCTCTTTTGATTTCTTGTGGGGAGGTGATTGTGAAGTCTCCTCCTTCTTTGAAAGTTACATACTGTTTCGCTTCCTTCATCTTTTCTCTCAGAGTTGTAATGTCCAGTTGCTTGCAGGTTTGTGTTTTCCGGACCGCCTGTGCAAAGGAGGTACCAGTAGTGGGTTCGCTTTGTTTGGTGTTATCGTTATTTTTTCCTTGGTTGGTGTTGTGACTATTGCTGTTATTGTCGTTGTTGTTTTTGTCTGCGTTTATGTGACTTTCTGGGTTTTCACCCATTTTTACAAATTTTTCTTTTAATTCCGTGTTCCATGTTTCTTTTGCAGAAGTCAGGAGGGAAGACTTAGAGCCTTGTGCTTCTAGCTTCTCTGTATCACCTTTCTTAGGGGGCGTGGCTTTCACGTTAGGATGAGATGTGAAAATTCCGTCCATTTCTATTAGTTTGCCGTAATAAATTTTTAACTGGAAAATTCGCCCCAAAAAGGGGCGAAAATAAATAAACTCAAAGTTTGACGACCAAGGCAAGGGGTTAACGTATATTACAGTATAAAAAAATTAATCAAAACTCACTTTTTGAGTAAGTAAATCCGACTCGGTAGCCGAGCTTGTTCACACACGTCAACACACGTCTCTCGTATACGAGATGTTATGTGAGATATTATGTGAGGTAAAGCCTTTACTGGGAAAATACAATAGTATATATAGAGTAATGTAAATGTTATGTGAGATATTATGTGAGGTAAAGCCTTTACTGTGAAAATACAATAGTATATATAGAGTAATGTAAATGTTATGTGAGGTAAAGCCTTTACTGTGAAAATACAATAGTATATATAGAGTAATGTAAATGTTATGTGAGATATTATGTGAGGTAAAGCCTTTACTGTGAAAATACAATAGTATATATAGAGTAATGTAAATGTTATGTGAGATATTATGTGAGGTAAAGCCTTTACTGTGAAAATACAATAGTATATATAGAGTAATGTAAATGTTATGTGAGGTATTATGTGAGGTAAAGCCTTTACTGTGACAATACAATAGTATATATAGAGTAATGTAAATGTTATGTGAGATATTATGTGAGGTAAAGCCTTTACTGTGAAAATACAATAGTATATATAGAGTAATGTAAATGTTATGTGAGGTATTATGTGAGGTAAAGCCTTTACTGTGAAAATACAATACTATATATAGAGTAATGTAAATGTTATGTGAGATATTATGTGAGGTAAAGCCTTTACTTTGAAAATACAATAGTATATATAGAGTAATGTAAGTGTTATATGAGGTATTATGTGAGGTAAAGCCTTTACTGGGAAAATACAATAGTATATATAGAGTAATGTAAATGTTATGTGAGATATTATGTGAGGTAAAGCCTTTACTGTGACAATACAATAGTATATATAGAGTAATGTAAATGTTATGTGAGGTATTATGTGAGGTAAAGCCTTTACTGTGACAATACAATAGTATATATAGAGTAATGTAAATGTTATGTGAGGTATTATGTGAGGTAAAGCCTTTACTGTGACAATACAATAGTATATATAGAGTAATGTAAATGTTATGTGAGGTATTATGTGAGGTAAAGCCTTTACTGTGAAAATACAATAGTATATATAGAGTAATGTAAATGTTATGTGAGGTATTATGTGAGGTAAAGCCTTTACTGTGACAATACAATAGTATATATAGAGTAATGTAAATGTTATGTGAGATATTATGTGAGGTAAAGCCTTTACTGTGAAAATATAATAGTATATATAGAGTAATGTAAATGTGAGATATATATGAGATAAAGTGTTTACGGTGAAAAAAACAATACAAAGCATAGAGTAAGGTATATGGTAAAGGGTTAAAAGACGTTTTTCAAATATGGCAAAGGCGAGACAAGAATACTGAATTTTGTTTTTTCGGAGAGAGAAATGTCTTATTTCCGACGAGCATTTTTGTTCGAAACGTCAATATACTTAAAACTCCATCGACGATATTTATTTAGTTTTGTGAGAAGAGAAATGTCGAACTAAACTAATATTAACCCAGAATAAACTCAGAAATATTACTGAGTTATACTTGGATAGTAGGTGACTTCATTTTAAATTGTATGTTGAAACATTTATAACGTAAAGGAGTTACTTTAGCCATTAAAACACATACATACACACATATTTGGCTCCGCCAGGTTTAAAAAAGCCCTAGAAACGCCGTATATACGGCCCCACAACAGCTCCTTCGGGAATTATGAAAATTCGAAAAACTCAGATTACATTTATTGTATTGAGCCATGTAGAGCGATAATTGTTAAAAAAATTCATTATTATATATATATATATATATATATTTTTTTTCCATTGTGATACAGGAATTAGATAAAAAAAAAGAGCTCAACTAAATATTATAATCAATTATGAAAAATATATTGAAGGAGCAAAATGCACAGAGATATACCTCTGTATATATATATATATATATATATATATATACATATATAAACCTGCTTTTTGTCTCCCTATTTATACACACATACACACACACACATATATATATATGTGTGTGTGTGTCTGTCTGTGTGTGCGTGTGTGTGTGTCCGTGTGACTTTCTAGTAAAAAAGAACGATCGTTAGATAGAGTTAAATCGACTAAATTCATATCGTGTCCATTTGCTGATACAATAGAAAACAACGACAACAACAACAACAACAATAATAACAGAACATAACATAGCAACAGCAACAACAACAACAGCCATAGCAACAACAACAACAACAACAGCAACAACAACAACAATTACAGCTATAACAGCTATAACACAACAACAACAAAAACAACAATAACAGCCATAACATAGGAACAACAACAACAACAACAGCAACAACAACAACAATTACAGCTATAACAGCTATAACACAACAACAACAAAAACAACAATAACAGCCATAACATAGCAACAACAACAACAACAACAGCAACAACAACAACAATAACAGCTATAACAGCTATAACACAACAACAACAAAAACAACAATAACAACCATAACATAGCAACAACAACAACAACAACAACAACAACAACAACAGCCATAACAGCAATAACAACAACAATAACAGCTATAACACAACAACAACAACAAAAACAACAATAACAGCCATAACAAAGCAATAACAACAACAACAACAATAGTAACAAACCATAACAACAACAACAACAATAGTAAGGAGCCATAGCAACAATAATAACAAACCATAATATCCAATAACAAATAAAGAGGTATATGTAAATAGAGAAAGAATCATTAGTAAAACTAATTGTGGGGTGTAATTAGTGAAAGTAATCTATCATGTTTGGAAACGAAGCTGACAACAAGTAATGAAAACACCATATAAACTTATATATATATATATATATATATATATATATATATATATATATATATATATATATATATAAATATATTTATATTTATATTTATATTTATACGTATATATATATATATATATAGTTTTGCGTGGTTTTTTATATGAAATCGTGTGTCGAAACAAATATTGTTATACTTGGGGAAAGCGAAAACCAACCAAACAGTGAGTGTGTTCTGTTATTAATTCTGGCAATATTACACAAATATGACGCTCCCCAAGTATAACAATATATATATATATATATATATATATATATATATATATATATATGCAAAAGTTCTATTTAAATTGTTGGGATACAACAAGCAAATATTTTTATAACTGATATAAAGCACTCGACAAATATTTGGAGTAGATATACGATATTAATAAATGGAATAGT
>OZ024750.1:43587764-43617764 GCA_964016885.1 Eledone cirrhosa
TTCACTGCATTAGTCTCCCACCCCAGTTTCAAATCAATAGCTACGTTTTCCTCCCCCAGACCACCCCCACACCACCTCATTCACAAACCAGACAGACCGACAATTTTATTTATTTATTCATTTTGTTTTGTGTGTAAATACAATTCAAATGAAATAGGTTTAATCTAGCGTAGCAAATAGATTGGAATTAAATAAACATTGAGATGAAACTCTCCTATAAAATAAATTGATGTGTCTTAACAGCCATTGAAATAATGCTGCGGTTAAACCACTTTTTTTTTATTCCCATTCCTAACTCATTCGTCCACGTTATTTATTCCATTGATCTGCTTCTATAACTGGCGGCTGTTAACATTACATGGTTCGCTGCTTCATTGTTTCCAATATGGCGGCAACGACCTCAGGGCAGACGATAATTTATTCTGTTTCTATTGTTTTGTATGTTTCTTTTATACCATCCTTCTTTTAGTTTGCTGCTCACAGTCTCTCCTTTCCCTCCCTATCTTCCATTCTCTCTTTCGCCCTCTCTACCTTCTCCCTTAATCTAGCTCATTCAAAGCCACCATCTTGAAGTTAAATACAGGAAGTTATAGTATTGTATCTTATAGAATAAAGTTTCACCGAGGAAGTCTATTTCAAGGAGACAATCTCCCGCTTGCTGAATTCTTGCATGAAGAAATATTTTTGTTATATCTACAAAATATTCATTCGTATCATTTTGTGGCAGGAATAAATATTTTGTGTGTTGTTTCTAGGGCATTTTAAAACTTGGTGGAGTCTATCTCGTCTTCAGTAGATTTCTTCCATTTGAATGATAGAGAGTGGGGAAGTGGAAGTGGGAGAGAGATATAGAGGAAAAATCGAACTCAGTACTTGATTGGTACATGTTTCTATCGTCCTTGAATGGATGAAAGGTAAAGTTGACCTCGGCGAGATTTGAATGGAGGGAGACGAGAGCCGAAACGAATACCGCAAGGTTCTCGACGACGTTCTCGCGACTTACCAATACCACAAAGTATTCTATCCGACGTTCTCACGACTCTACCAATACCACAGAGTATTCTATCCGACGTTCTCGCGACTCTACCAATACTACAAAGTATTCTATCCGACGTTCTCACGACTCTACCAATACTACAAAGTATTCTATCCGACGTTCTCACGACTCTACCAATACCACAAAGTATTCTATCCGACGTTCTCACGACTCTACCAATACCACAAAGTATTCTATCCGACGTTCTCACGACTTACCAATACCACAAAGTATTCTATCCGACGTTCTCACGACTCTACCAATACCACAAAGTATTCTATCCGACGTTCTCACGACTCTACCAATACTACAAAGTATTCTATCCGACGTTCTCGCGACTCTACCAATACCACAAAGTATTCTATCCGACGTTCTCACGACTCTACCAATACCACAAAGTATTCTATCCGACGTTCTCGCGACTCTACCAATACTACAAAGTATTCTATCCGACGTTCTCACGACTCTACCAATACTACAAAGTATTCTATCCGACGTTCTCACGACTCTACCAATACCACAAAGTATTCTATCCGACGTTCTCATGACTCTACCAATACCACAAAGTATTCTATCCGACGTTCTCACGACTCTACCAATACCACAAAGTATTCTATCCGACGTTCTCACGACTCTACCAATACCACAAAGTATTCTATCCGACGTTCTCACGACTCTACCAATACTACAAAGTATTCTATCCGACGTTCTCACGACTCTACCAATACCACAAAGTATTCTATCCGACGTTCTCGCGACTCTACCAATACTACAAAGTATTCTATCCGACGTTCTCACGACTCTACCAATATCACAAAGTATTCTATCCGACGTTCTCACGACTCTACCAATACCACAAAATATTCTATCCGACGTTCTCACGACTCTACCAATACCACAAAGTATTCTATCCGACGTTCTCACGACTCTACCAATACTACAAAGTATTCTATCCGACGTTCTCACGACTCTACCAATACCACAAAGTATTCTATCCGACGTTCTCACGACTCTACCAATACTACAAAGTATTCTATCCGACGTTCTCACGACTCTACCAATACTACAAAGTATTCTATCCGACGTTCTCACGACTCTACCAATACTACAAAGTATTCTATCCGACGTTCTCACGACTCTACCAATACTACAAAGTATTCTATCCGACGTTCTCACGACTCTACCAATACTACAAAGTATTCTATCCGAAGTTCTCACGACTCTACCAATACTACAAAGTATTCTATCCGACGTTCTCACGACTCTACCAATACCACAAAGTATTCTATCCGAAGTTCTCACGACTCTAACAACAGCTCAAAAGTGTACTTTAAAACGAAACATTTACACCAGTTAACAAAGCTATATTTAAAAGTGTTTATCATATTAGTTAGACAAACGAATCACTTACCAGAAGACTTACTTACCAGTTATATTTACATTTTTACACGCTGTTGTTTGAATAAAAGTCGTACAGATCTGATGGTAGGAGAGAAACATCGTTGTCGGCTGTTTTCTCTTGTTTTCGTTGACTAAAGTAATTATTCATAATAAGAAAATAGTGGAGCGTTAAGAGAAACTAGTGTTCAATAAATTATTCAAAAATTGTTTTCTTTCCTACTTAACTAATAGGTTCAGAATTACTGATTTAGCTTTTGGCTCTTCTATGAAGTGTATATATTAATACCATAGTATAGCTGACTACACCGTTCTATCTATCTTTCACCATATGTATATATATACATACATATATACATACATATATACATATATATATATTCATATAAACATACATATGTACATACATACACACATAATCCATACATACACACATACATACATACATGTATACATACATATATACACACATACGTACATGCGTTGCGTTCATACAATCATTCAGATACGCATGCCTCACAAATATATATATATACGAGGGAATTATCAACAGTATGCTACACACACACATGCACACATATACACACACATACACATACGCACGCACACGCATACACACCCCCACACACACATATATATATACATACATATGTATCTCTCTCTCTCTCTCTCTCTATATATATATATATATATATATACATAAAAGAGAATTATCTTCAGTATTCTACACCCCACACACACACACACACACACACAAACACACACACACACACTTACACGCATACACATACGCACACACACGCACACACAAACACACACACACACACGCACACATACACACACATATATATATATTTACGTATACACCTGTATATTTAGTATGAGTGTAACGGTAAGTGCCATCTAACGGGGAGTAGTGTAAACACTAATAACGTTATGAATGGTTGTAGGGCTGTACACCTTTCCCAGTAATACGTATTTCCTCTGCAGCGTTACACTCCAAATATTTACCATCAACAAACTCTACAATATTTCTTCTATTAGCTATTTACATTTGTTGGAAATAATTCACTTTCATGTTGCCAGTTCCTTCCGTGTTAACTTGATTTCCTCACTCTAACTGTATTTAGGCCTCCATAGATATATTTATTGGCTAATACCTTTGTCTTGCTAATACCTTTGGGGAGGCTAGGAACGCCGCTCCCTATCATATACACCAGCATACACACACTAACACATATATACATATATTGCACACATATATTCATACATACATACGTACGTACGTACGTACGTACGTACAGACATACACAAATACACACATATACACACACATACACACATACACACACGTACATATATGCATATATTGCACACATATATTCATACATACATATATACATACGTACATACATACACAAATACACACATATACACACACATACACACATACACACACCAACACAAACATTCACACATATACACATACATATACACATACATATATACATACATACGTACAGACATACACAAATACACACATATACACACATATACACACATACACACACGTACACACATACATACAGACACACACATACACCAACATATACATACACATACATACACACATACACACACTCATACAGAAACACTCATACACACATATACACCAACTCTTATACACACACATACACAAATACATAGACACACACGTACACACGCACACATAGAGACACACACATGCGCACACACATACAGACACACACATACACGAACACTCATACACACACACATACACACACATGCACGCATACATACAGACACACACGTACACACACTCATACACACACATAAACACATATGCACATACACGAACACATACGCATACATACACATACACACATATCGAACACTCATACCCCTACACATATATACACACACATACATGAACAGTCATAAATACACGCACTCATATACACACACATACATACACACACATACACACACCCGCATGCAATAACAGTCATATATACACATGTTCATATACATACATACACACACGAACACTCATACACACATACACACACACATAAACGAACAATCATATATACACACACATACACACATACACACATACACGAACATTAATACACACACACATACACGAACAGTCATATATACAAACACACATTCACGCACGTACACACATATACAAACACTCATACACACACACACACATGCGCACGAAACTTACACGTGAACACGAACACAGATATACGAACACATACACACACACGCACACACACATGAAAATACACACACGAACATACGCCCGCACACACACACACACATACACGAACATATATACATACACATTCACGTATACGAACACACGAACATACGCTCTAACACATACTCGTGAACACACACCCGAACATGCACACACGAAACACACATACTTATACAAACACATAAACATACACACACATATGCGCGCACGAACACACACACACACGCACACACAAACATAAACACACAAACACACCCCCGAACATGCACACACGAACACACATACTTACACAAACACATAAACATACACACACATACGCGCGCACGAACACACACACACACACGCACACACAAAGAAACACACACCTGAACATGCACACACGCACACACATACTTACACAAACACATAAACATGCACACACATACGCACGCACGAACACACACACACGCACAAACAAACATAAACACACAAACACACACCCGAACATGCACACACGCACACACATACTTACACAAACACGTAAACATACACACACATACGCGCGCACGAACACGCACACACAAATATAAACACACAAACACACACCCAAACATGCACGCACGCACACACACATACTTACACAAACACATAAACATACACACACATACGCGCGCACTAACACACACACACGCACACACAAACAGACACACAAACACACACCCGAAGATGCACACACGCACACACACATACTTACACAAACACATAAACATACACACACATACGTGCGCACGAATACACACACACGCACACACAAACATAAACACACAAACACACACCCGAACATGCACACATGCACACACACATACTTACACAAACACATAAACATACACACACATACGCGCGCACGAACACACACACACGCACACACAAACATAAACACACAAACACACACCCGAACATGCACACACGCACACACATACTTACACAAACACATAAACATACACACACATACGCGCGCACTAACACACACACACGCACACACAAACAGACACACAAACACACACCCGAAGATGCACACACGCACACACACATACTTACACAAACACATAAACATACACACACATACGTGCGCACGAATACACACACACGCACACACAAACATAAACACACAAACACACACCCGAACATGCACACATGCACACACACATACTTACACAAACACATAAACATACACACACATACGCGCGCACGAACACACACACACGCACACACAAACATAAACACACAAACACACACCCGAACATGCACACACACGAACACACACATACTTACACAAACACGTAAACATACACACACATACGAGCGCACGAACACACACACACGCACATACAAACATAAACACACAAACACACACCCGAACATGCGCACACGCACACACACACTTACACAAACACATAAACATACACCCACATATGCGCGCACGAACACACACACACGCAAACATAAACACACAAACACACACTCGAACATGCACACACGAACACACACATACTTACACAAACACATAAACATACACACACATACGCGCGCACGAACACACACACAAACACAAAACAAACACACACAAGCACACACACGTATACACAGACAAAATAATTTTTTTTATGGCCAGTAAATTTAGAGCAACATAAAATAGATACAAACATTCGCTATACCGGATACGGAACCCGGTTCCGTATCCGGTTGAATTTAAACCGGAAACATAAAGTTGAACTGAGAGGGATTCCAGCTCAGATGGAATAGGCTGAGAATAAATAAGAAATTTAAATCTGACAATCTAACGACTTCACCAATTCACTACCCAACACGGTTTTCAATGTAATATATATAATTGTTTCTACATTTTGACACAAGGCCAGCAATTACCCTAGTACATTACTGGTACTTTATTTTATCGACTCCGTAAGGATGAAAGGCAAAGTTAAGCTAGGCAGGATTTGAACTCAGAACGTAAGGGTTCATAACTCTATGCTGCAAAGCATGGCGTCCGATCCTATACCGATACTGACAATCCATCATGTTTATTAGGGAGCAGTTGCTAGGATCAATAGCAGCTCGTGAATTGTGGAGAAATTTTGTCAAGAATGTTGGACTGAGGTCGCAAAGGTGATGAGATGAGGTTGGGGGATTAAACCTCAGTTCTATTTCATTCGGGGATATTTCCTTCCTCGTTGATTTCGAAGCGACTGACGTAGATTTCAAATATCTCGTTTGTTTCTAGACTGGGTTGTGTGATGTGTTCTTCAGCAACACACTTCACTTCATGTCGTCCCAGTATACTAAGCTGAAAATGGGTAGCAGCAATAGCTGGGGAGTTTAACCCTGCAATGAACTGGTGTCATTTGCAGGGGGAGTATTGTATTCTCAGTCACTTAACGCCGCGTTAATTGGGATAGGCACCAATCTGATCAACCTCCGGGCTCGAGACAGACTTTAGACTTAGATGAGTGATTATTCTTCTTCTCTTGTGACGCTAAACTCCGCCAGTCGGAGACTGCGCATCAACATGTGATATCTCTCCCCAAAAAGTTCGATCACCAGCAGTAGAGTTCAAAGAGCAAAGATCAAGTCCAGTCCATAAGTTGACATTGTCAAGCCATCGTTTTGGCTGCCGGCCACCGCTTCTCTTACCAGCCAACCTTCTTTCCAGGAATATATAATACCTTTAGATCACGAACAGCAGAGTTAAAGAACAAAGATCAAGTCCACTCCATATGTTGACATTATCAAGCCATAGTTTTGGCTGCCGGCCTCTGCTACCAGCCAACCTTCCTTCCAGGCATAACCTACTCACACCACGCGTTAATCTTTTTATATGATCGTATAGTTTGAGTACTCTTGACTTGACAATTGATGTAATTGGTCTAAGTTTGCTAATGTTGAGCTGTTCACTGATACAGCTACGGTCGCTGAGTCGCTTGCCAGTCATAAATGTCATGATGCAGTTCTGGAATGTAGAGAGCTTCTGAAGTGACCTTGTCGTCCAATTAACACAGTCAAGAGCAGCTCGCGGATACAGATACGGTCTCTGAGTGATTACACCTCAGTTCTATTTCAATCACGGACACATACTTCCTCAGTTACAGACCTTGTTCATTTCGAAACAACTGACGTGTATTTCAAATAATATATCGTTTGTTTGTTCGGTTCATACAATTTCCATATGGTTGTAGGCATTGACATGAGCTTAATAATATCAGGTTCAAACACACTATTTAGACAGGTTGAACACCACACCCTGAAACATCCCAGAACCTTGTGAAATATGAGAGATGATAAATGAATAGAACCGTTGCTGTGTTGATGTCATCCAGCGTGTCTTTAGCGGGACCCACTCTTTCAAAAACACTCGGGTTATGTCATAAACCAAGTTCATTTTCAAGTATAATGAACTTTTTTTCAGTCCCCGGCTACAAGCTCGATGTGTTAGGTCGATCTCGTTATAAGGAATTTTTCATTACAACGAATTTTGTTTATATTTTGTGAATTTCGTTATAACATAATTTCAGTGTATATATATTATTCTCAACTTTATGCAGATTCATACTTCATATTGCAGCTCTCATATAGCATGATCAGTCCACCAGTCTACCAGTCCACGAGTCTACCAGTCTAAGAGTCCACCAGTCGACCAGTCTACCAGTCCACAGAGTCTACCAGTCTACCAGTCTACCAGTCTATCAATCTACCAGTCCACAAGTCCACCAGTCTACCAATCTAGCAATCTTCCAGTCTATCAGTCTGTCAGTCCACCAGTCTACCAGTCTACCAGTCCACCACTCCACCATTCTACCAGTCCACCAGTCTACCAATCCACCAGTCCACCAGTTCACCAGTCTACCTGTCCACGAGTCCAACAGTCTACAAGTCCACCAGTCTACCAGTCCACCAGTCCACCAGTCTACCTGTCCACGAGTCCATCAGTCTACAAGTCAACCAGTCCACCAGTCTACCATTCTACCAGTCTGTCAGTCTACCAGTCCACAAGTCCACCAATCCACCAGTCTACCAGTCCAACAGTCTACCAGTCTACCAGTCCACCAATCCACTAGTCTACCAGTCCATCAATCTACCAGTCCACCAGTCTACCAGTCCATCAGTCTACCAGTCCACCAATCCACCAGTCCACCAGTCTACGTGTCCACCAGACCAACAGTCTACCAGTCTACCAGTTCACTAGTCTACCAGTCTACCCGTCTACCAGTCTACCTGTCCACTAGTCTACCAGTTCCCCAGTTCAGCAGTCGACCAGTCTACCAGTCCACCAGTCCACCAGTCTACCTGTCCACGAGTCCACCAGTCTACAAGTCCACCAGTCTGCAGGTCCACCAGTCCACCAGTCTACCAATCCACCAGTCCACCAGTCTACCAGTCTATCAGTCCACCAATCCACCAGTCTACCAGTCTACAAGTCTACCAGTCTAGCTATCCACCAGTCTACCAGTCCACCAGTCCACCAGTCTACCAGTCAAACAGTCCACCAGTCCACCAGCCTACCAGTCTCGCAATCCACCAGTCTAACAGTCCACCAGTCACCCAGTGTACCAGTCACCAGTCTACCAGTCCACCACTGCACCAGTCAACCAGTCCACCAGTCCACAAGTATACCACTCTGTTAGTCTACCAGGCCACCGGTCTACCAGCCCAGCAGTGTACCAGTCCAACAGTCTACCAGTCTCCCAGTCAACTAGTCTACCAGTCTACCAGTCCACCCGTCTACCAGTCCACAATTCCACCAATCTACCAGTCCACCAGTCCACCCGTCTACCAGTCTACCAGTACACCAGTCTACCAGTCCACCAGTCCACCAGTCCACCATTCTACCAGTCCACCAGTCCACCAGTCAACCAGTCCACCAATCCACCAGTCCACCTGTCCACCAGTCCACCAGTCCACCAGTCCACCAGTTTACCAGACTGTAAGTCTACCAGTCCACCAGCGCACCAGTCTAACAGTCCACCAGTCCACCAGTTTATCAGTCCACCAGTCCCCCAGTTACCAGTCCACAAGTCTACCAGTCCACCAGTCCACCAATCTATCAGTCTACCAGTCCACCAGTCTACCAGTCCACCATTACACCACTCCACCACTCCACCAGTATGCCAATCTACCAGTCTACCAGTCCACGAGTCTACTAGTCTAACATACTACCAGTCTACCAATCCACCAGTCCACCAGTCCACCATTCTACCAGTCCACCAGTCCACCAGTCAACCAGTCCACCAATCCACGAGTCCACCTGTCCACCAGTCTACCAGTCCACCAGTCCACCAGTTTACCAGACTGTAAGTCTACCAGTCCACCAGCGCACCAGTCTAACAGTCCACCAGTCCACCAGTTTATCAGTCCACCAGTCCACCAGTTACCAGTCCACCAGTCTACCAGTCCACCAGTCCACCAATCTATCAGTCTACCAGTCCACCAGTCTACCAGTCCACCATTACACCACTCCACCACTCCACCAGTATGCCAATCTACCAGTCTACCAGTCCACGAGTCTACTAGTCTAACAGACTACCAGTCTACCAATCCACCAGTCCACCAGTCTACCAGTCTACCAGACTACCAGTCCACCAGACTACCAGTCCACCAGTCTACCATTCCACCAGACCACGAGTCTACCAGACTACCAGTCCACCAGACTACCAGTCCACCAGTCTATCATTCCACCAGACCACCAGTCTACGAGACTACCAGTCCACCAGTCTACCAGTCCACTAGTCCACCAGTCTACCAGTCCACCAGTCCCCCACCAGTCTACCAGTCTACCAGTCTCTCAGTCTACCAGTCCACCAGTCCACTAGTCCACCAGTCCACCATTCTACCAGTCCACCAGTCCACCAGTCAACCAGTCCACCAATCCACCAGTCCACCTGTCCACCAGTCCACCAGTCCACCAGTCCACCAGTTTACCAGACTGTAAGTCTACCAGTCCACCAGCGCACCAGTCTAACAGTCCACCAGTCCACCAGTTTATCAGTCCACCAGTCCACCAGTTACCAGTCCACCAGTCTACCAGTCCACCAGTCCACCAATCTATCAGTCTACCAGTCCACCAGTCTACCAGTCCACCATTACACCACTCCACCACTCCACCAGTATGCCAATCTACCAGTCTACCAGTCCACGAGTCTACTAGTCTAACATACTACCAGTCTACCAATCCACCAGTCCACCAGTCTACCAGTCTACCACACTACCAGTCCACCAGACTACCAGTCCACCAGTCTACCATTCCACCAGACCACGAGTCTACCAGACTACCAGTCCACCAGACTACCAGTCCACCAGTCTATCATTCCACCAGACCACCAGTCTACGAGACTACCAGTCCACCAGTCTACCAGTCCACTAGTCCACCAGTCTACCAGTCCACCAGTCCCCCACCAGTCTACCAGTCTACCAGTCTACCAGTCTCTCAGTCTACCAGTCCACCAGTCCATCATTCCACCAGTCCACCAGTCTACCAGCCCACCAGTCCACCAGTCCACCAGTATACTGTTCTACCAGTCCACCAGTCCACCAATCTATCAGTCTACCAGTCCACCAGTCTACTTGTCTACCAGTCTACCAGTCCACCACTCCTTCAGTCCACCAGTATGCCAATCTACCAGTCTACCAGTCCACGAGTCTAAAGTCTAACAGACAACCAGTCTACCAGTCCACCAGTCTACCAGACTACCAGTCCACCAGTCTATCATTCCACCAGTCTACGAGACTACCAGTCTACCAGTCCACCAGTCTACGAGACTACCAGTCCACCAGTCTACCAGTCCACCAGTCCACGAGTCTAAAGTCTAACAGACAACCAGTCTACCAGTCCACCAGTCTACCAGTCTACCAGTCCACCAGTCCACCATTCTACCAGACTACCAGTCCACCAGTCCACCAGTCTACGAGACTATCAGTCCACCAGTCTACCAGTCCACCAGTCTAACAGTCCACCAGTCTACCAGTTTACCAGTCTTTATCTATCTGTCTATTGATCAATCTATAATATTCCATTCCTATTGAAGTAAATATACATGTAATTGAGCATAACAAGATACAGCAAGAGTCTTTAGTAATATTTACATCAGTTTAATGCTCCTTACGGCCGAAATGAGAGTGAAATGATATTTTCTCATAATAAGTTTGCATACATCTTAAAAGTCTTTACAAATAAACCATGTATGAAAAGCAAAATGGGTGGAATATTCTTTGAAGGCAGCGAAATTTGATAATTATTTTGATATCAGAGACACAATCTTGTTTCAATTAGAGCTTTTGATAGTTACATTTTGTTACAGACTATAATGGCACACACACACACACATATATATATATATACACACACACTCACAGACAGGTACACACACACATACATACACACACACACATATATACATACACACACACAGACATACCCACACACATATATATATATATATATACAGACAGACACACACACACACACACACATACGCATACACACCCATATATACATAATCATTTTATTGTTTTATTTCCTTTTATGTATATATATATATGTATATATATATACATACATATACATATATATATATATATATCTGTGTGTGTACACATATATATATACATATATATATACATATGTCTGTGTGTGTACACATATATATATATACACACATATATATATATACATATATATATATATATATACATATATATATACATATATATATATACATGTATATATATATATATATATATATATATATATATATATATATATATATATATATATATATATATACATATATACAAACAAATATATATACATATATATATATATACATATATATATATATATATATATATACATATATATATGTACACACACACACACACACACATATATATATATATATATATATACGCAAATATATACATACATACCTATATACCTTTCGATAAAATGAAATAGTAAAATGATAAAATGAAACAGAAATAAAAATTCTATAAATTCTTTACCATTTTTTGACATTTCCATTGGAAGGACTTCACCAAAAACTTCATTCATATACAACATAAAACTGATCAATTTCGTTTGAATCTAATTAAGCTGACACTTTCCGAAGTTCCGAGTAATTATCTGAAGTTCTTACATATTTTTATCCCATCATATGTATTTTGTCATCCAGCTTTTTAGAACACTTGCTGCTTAATGTAATTTACGCTAATTGAATGAAATATCGGAAAAGTTGTTGACACCTGTCTAAATAAATTAAATTACCTGGAAAATACTCTGTCGTCATCAGAAACAATATCACTTGATCCATCATCAAAACACGCGGCCAATTGGAAATCAAATTCGTAGAATAAAAGGAAGAAGAAATATGCCGAGTAAATCTACATGGATGGTTTAAATTGATGTAGGAGTGTGAGAGAGGGGGGTGGGGGGTGGCAGAGATAGGGAGAGGGAAAGAGAGAGAGAGAGAGAGAGTAAGAGAGAGAGAGAGAGAGAAAGACAGAGAGATTGAATGTGTGTGTGTGTGTGAGAGAAAGAGAAAGACAGAGAGATTGAATGTGTGTGTGTGTGTGATAGAGAGAGAGAGTAAAAGTGGGAGAGAAGATGAATGAGAGAGTAAGGTAGAGAGAGAGAGAGAGGGGGGAGAGAGGGAGAGAGAGAGAGAGTGAGAGAGAAAAATTGAATGAGAGAGAGAGGGAGAGAGAGAAATTGAAAGAGAGAGAAGGAGAGAGAGAAATTGAAAGAGAGAGAGAGGGAGAGAGAGAAATTGAAAGAGAGAGAAAGAGAAATTGAACGAGAAAGAGAGAAGAAGAGAGAAGAGAGAACGAGAGAGAGAGAGGGAAAGAGAGCGAGAGAATGAAATAGATAGATAGATAGATAGATAGAGATAGAGAGAGAAAGAGAGAGAGAGAGAGAGAATTACTTACGATTATCTATTGTTATAATTTTTAGATATTTGATGTTGAAATGAATGCCTGATAGCGCTTGACTTCTCTATACGATAAAAATCTCTTAACGATTTCTTAAACTCAATTCAAGATTGCTTTGATACCAGTTTGCTACCAGTGTATCTATCACTTACGTTGTTATAACTAATGGAATATATATAGAGAAGGCGGTGGAGAACTGTGGCGTCATTCTAATTGTAATTGTAATTATAATTAAAGGAAACGAGGCGAACATTAACATCAAAGTATGATAACTAAAGAATTGTTTAATTAAATATATGTCGTGTTCAAATGACGTTAAATTATGTTGATAAATAGTACAGAAAGTGTGAAATGGAAATAGTTAGGATGCGTTTTAATAGTAGAATACCAACAGATACAGATATATTTGCCGTTAGAAATAACCATATACACATATATATATATATATATATATAATATATATAGTAATAATAAAATTGAAGACTAAAATCCAAAGAGGGCTCGATAAGGAAAATATATAACAAATATATAAGAACCGTAGAGCAAATATTTAATCTGTTATTTTAATAAATATAATATATATATATATATATATATATATATATATATATATATATATATATATATATTTCTTCCTAATAATCGTCTTTTTCTTCCTGTTTTCATATATATATATATATATATATATATGTATGTGTGTGTGTATGTAAAAGATAAACAGAAATAACAGCACAATCGGTAAAGTATATGGAAGGGATATATTAGGTTAACGCTTGATATAACAGGAAGAGGGTATTAACGTTTCGGAAAGCTAGTCATTCATCAGAAGAAAGAATGAGAAATAAACACACACACATATATATAGTAATGATAAGACATATGAAGACTAAAATCCGAAGAGGGCTCGATAAGGATTATATATATATATAAATATATGTAAAAACCGAGGAGCAAATATTTATTAAAATAACAGATTAAAGTTTAAGCAAAGAATCGCTGCTTTCACCCTCAACGGGATCTTCTGAATTATATATATATATATATATATAATATATATATATATTATATAGGAAAATGTATAACCCCGACGGCAGAGCTCAATCCGTTTCATTCACCTGTCAAACAATAGTTCTACTTGTGTTTTCAAGAGACCCAACATCGAAATGGCTTGAGCTCTGCCGTCTGGGTCATACATTTTCCTATTACCCAATCTACTACCCTAAATATTGAGTTCTCTGGTGCGTTATGGTCAATCTGGTTCCTTACCACACCTCCTTCGTTATATATGATATATATATATATATATATATATATATATATATATATATATATATATATATATATATATATATACATTTATATATACACACACATATATAAATGGAATAGAATAAAAAAAAATTTCATTTCTCACTCTTAGTACGGCACTTGCTTAAATGTAAGTATGTATTTATACGTACATACATATATGTATACAGCCGTACAGTAGTATGTATATATATACATACATGCACATTTTCGAGCATTATAATAAATGTTCGGTAAACCGATACGTGCATATATATATATGTGCATGTATGTATATATATACATACTACTGTACGTCTGTATACATATATGTATGTACGTATACATACATACATACTTACACATATATATATATATATATATAAATTAAAGTATAGAAATTGTTGTGAGCGTGAAGCCAACAGTATATATATATATATATATATATATATATATATATATATATATATATATGTATGTATGTATATATATATATATATATATGTATATATATATATATATATAATCCCTCTGTATGTGTGGTAGAGTGCATTGAAACATTCATAAATATATATAATTGTTTCTACTTTAGGCACAAGGCCAGCAAACACCCAGTACATTACTGGTACTTTATTTTATCGACCCCGTAAGGATGAAAGGCAAAGTCAACCTCGACGGGATTTGAACTCAGATCATAAAGGGACGTAACTATGCTGGAAAGCATGGCGTCTGACCCTCTACCGATACTGCCAATCCACCGCCATTTCATAAATATAGATAATACATGCTGCTATATTTATGAATTTTCCAATACACTCTACCTCACATACAGAGATCCGGACCACGTAAGGCTCTCATAAATGGGTAGTAATTCTCAGTCAGGCTGAACCCTGAGATGGACTGGCGTCCTGTCCAGGGGTCAGTCTTCTACTCTCAGTCGCTCCATGCCATGAAACTGGCCAAAATGAGCCTTCTGTCTTAAGGCACACTTTAGAGTTTTATATATATATATATATATATATATATATATATATATATATATATATAAATTAAATAATTCCGTCGGAAACGTCCAGGAAAAAAGAGTGCTCTATGTAAGTAACAGAGCTTAATAGTTATGTAATAAACAACATAAGGCGATTATTTCATTTACCAGTGGTTTCTTAAAAGCAAAAAATTTTAAAAATCCAACGCCAATAAATACACCAGAATTTTTTCATTCTGATGATTGAAAGCAACATTTTTTTGCTTTTAAGAAACCACTGGTAAATGAAATAATCGCCTTATGTTGTTTATTACATAACTATATATATATCAATAATATTAATAAATGGAGACTATCATTATAAAACCATATTTAATTTATTATAAATATTTCAAGGTTACCAAAATTTTGGTACACCCTCATCAGATAAAATACAAAAGTTGTTTTATAGATAGTGACATATTCAAACTAGAACTTAATGTATTGAGTTCTATTTGAATAACTCATTGCCTATATCTATATCTCTCTCTCTATATATATATAACGAAGGAAATGTGGTAAGGAACCAGGTGGACCATAACGCACCAAAGTACTCAATACTTAGGGTAGTAGAGTGGGTAATAGGAACAAGTAAGACCCCAGGGGTCTTACTTGTTCCTATATATATATATATATATATGGTACAAAGCGCCTAACTGTTATCTAGATGATGTGATGTTCTATTCCTTGTAGCGGTCGATGACAACTTCTTTTTCCGACTATAAGAGTATACATTCTATTTTATAGTGTGTGTGTGTGTGTGTGTTTGTGTGTGTGTATGTGTGTGTGTATGTGTGTGTGTGTTTGCTGGACCTCCGTCGGTTCATGTGAAGAGTTTCCCAGTTGTTCGAACAACGGAACAGCCAGTTCACAATTTTAAGGTACACATGGGTGAACATTCCACAAACATTTCTACCCTTTACTTAGTCCTCAGGAAGAATCTGTGGGATTCAATGTATGATAATGTTGCGTTCCTTGAAAACACAAGTAGAACTAATGTTTGACAGGTGAATGAACTGGATCAACGTTAAATAGAGAACCTTGCTCAAGGATACAACACGCCACCATGAATCGAACTAGGTAAGAACCTTACAATCGTCAGTCGAACAAGCTAAACACTAAGTCACGCCCGTTAACAAGATGGAATTAATGAAGAATTGTATAATTCTAGTGGATGTATTCTGTTGCATCGGGTTTAATAGCATTTTAAGAAGATAAGAGAAAATAACACCTCGTTGGAATAATGGTTTGTAGTTTGGATCGGAGATGACACCTCGTTTAATAGAAAACATTATTAGAACAGGAATCTTGTCAGATTAACTTGGAGTTTACAAGAAAATGGGGGAGAAAACAAAGGAGCTATGTGTTAGCTCACAAATAGTTACATACACAGACAGATTCACATACATACATACACAGACAGATTCACATACATACATACACAGACAGATTCACATACATACATACACAGACAGATTCACATACATACTTACACAGACAGATTCACATACATACATACACAGACAGATTCACATACATACATACACAGACAGATTCACATACATACATACACACATACACATACAGATTCACATACATACACACACAGACAGATTCACATACATACATACACAGACAGATTCACATACATACATACACACATACACAGACAGATTCACATACATACATACACAGACAGATTCACATACATACTTACACAGACAGATTCACATACATACTTACACAGACAGATTCACATACATACATACACAGACAGATTCACATACATACACACACACAGACAGATTCACATACATACATACACAGACAGATTCACATACATACTTACACAGACAGATTCACATACATACATACACAGACAGATTCACATACATACATACACAGACAGATTCACATACATACATACACACATACACATACAGATTCACATACATACACACACAGACAGATTCACATACATACATACACAGACAGATTCACATACATACATACACACATACACAGACAGATTCACATACATACATACACAGACAGATTCACATACATACTTACACAGACAGATTCACATACATACTTACACAGACAGATTCACATACATACATACACAGACAGATTCACATACATACACACACACAGACAGATTCACATACATACATACACAGACAGATTCACATACATACTTACACAGACAGATTCACATACATACATACACAGACAGATTCACATACATACATACACAGACAGATTCACATACATACATACACACATACACAGGCAGATTCACATACATACACACACACAGACAGATTCACATACATACATACACAGACAGATTCACATACATACACACACACAGACAGATTCACATACATACTTACACAGACAGATTCACATATATACACACACACAGACAGATTCACATACATACACAGACAGATTCACATACATACTTACATAGACAGATTCACATACATACTTACACAGACAGATTCACATACATACATACACAGACAGATTCACATACATACTTACACAGACAGATTCACATACATACATACACAGACAGATTCACATACATACTTACACAGACAGATTCACATACATACATACACAGACAGATTCACATACATACACACACACAGACAGATTCACATACATACTTACACAGACAGATTCACATACATACTTACACAGACAGATTCACATACATACACACACACAGACAGATTCACATACATACATACACAGACAGATTCACATACATACATATACACATACACAGACAGATTCACATACATACACACACAGATTCACATACATACACAGACAGATTCACATACATACATACACAGACAGATTCACATACATACATACACAGACAGATTCACATACATACTTACACAGACAGATTCACATACATACTTACACAGACAGATTCACATACATACATACACAGACAAATTCACATACATACATACACAGACAGATTAACATACATACTTACACAGACAGATTCACATACATACACACATACACAGACAGATTCACATACATACATACACACATACACAGACAGATTCACATACATACACACACAGATTCACATACATACACAGACAGACAGATTCACATACATACATACACAGACAGATTCACATACATACACAGACAGACATATTCACGTACATACACAGACATATTCACATACATACACACACACAGACAGATTCACATACATACACACACAGACAGATTCACATACATACATACACAGACAGATTCACATACATACATACACAGACAGATTCACATACATACACAGACAGATTCACATACATACACACACACAGACAGATTCACATACATACACACACAGACAGATTCACATACATACATACACAGACAGATTCACATACATACATACACAGACAGATTCACATACACACACACAGACAGATTCACATACATACATACACAGACAGATTCACATACATACATACACAGACAGATTCACATACACAGACAGACAGATTCACATACATACATACACAGACAGATTCACATACATACATACACAGACAGATTCACATACATACATACATACACAGACAGATTCACATACATACATACACGGAGAGATTCACATACATACTCACATATATACACAAACAGACATGTTCAGACACTCAGATAAACATACATATATATCTATATATGTGTTAGCAGGCATAGATAGATAAATAGACAGATACACATACATATACATACATAAACATACACACACATATATATATATATATATATAAGCAGTATTAAACTATGTATATGTATATGTATATATATGTATATATATGTATATATACATATATATATATATATATATACATGCATCTATACATGTATATATACATACATATATATGTATATATATATATATATATATATATATATATATATATATATATATATATATATATATGTGTGTGTGTGTGTGTGTGAGTGTGTGCGTATGGGTGTCTGTGCATTGGGAGAAAGACAGTGAGAGTGAGAGAGAAAGAGAAAGAGAGAGAGAGAGAGCGAGAGAGAGAGAGAGAGTGAGTGAGTGAGTGAGTGAGTGAGTGAGTGAGTGAGAGAGTGAGAGAGTGAGAGAGAGTGAGTGAGTGAGAGAGAGAGTGAGAGAGAGAGAGATACAATATATGTGTGCTCAACAAACACAACGTAACAGAAAGAAGAGAAATGTTTAACAAGGAAACAACATATGTAAACAAGAAATATTTTGCCGCCTTTTTGCGGAAAGTGAGGTTCCATATTTCACACCCAATGGCGAAATGCGTCAAAATCTTATTTCTGTTTTAAAGAATGCTTTCTGAGCGAAACGTGTTAAAAAAGCTTCTCTTTCCAAATTCCTAATTGTTGTCACATAAACTCAACGAAGACGTGAGGAATCTAGAGCGTTGTTAGCTCATAGATCTGACTTTACATTTAAGCGTTTGACGGATAATATCACAAATTGACAACCTTCTAATTGTCGTGTGTCTTTTCAATTAGAAATTCTTTCTAACATTGTTACAAGGCCAGCAATATTGGAAGAGGGGGAATGTCGCCAGTTTCAGTATTTCCTCATCAGAAAGAGGGAGGTAGCTGTAACAGACAAACCTAGTATCTCCAATTAGGTATTCGGGCTAAACCTTACTCATGGCCAGGAATCTTGGCTAATGGTTGAAGGAATGCGAAGCGATTCCAGAAGAAGAAGAAGAAGAAGAAGAAGAAGAAGAAGAAGAAGAAGAAAGCAAAGAAAGAAGGAAAGAAAATAATTGTTTCTACGTTTGGCACAAGGCCAGCAATTACCCAGTGTATTACTGGTACTTTATTTTATCGACCCCGTAAGGATGAAAGGCAAAGTTAACCTCGGCGGGATTTGAACTCAGATCGTAAAGGGACGTAACTATGCTGGAAAGCATGGCGTCCGACCCTCTACCGATACTGCCAATCCACCCAAGAAGGAAAGAAAATAATGAAGGAAAGAAATTAAATAAAGAAAGAAAGGAAAGAAAGAAAGGTATGTTCGTGTATCTGTGTGTGTGTATATAGTCATGCACGTGTAGAAATTTCATGCAAAAAGATTTAAACAGAAACAACAAAACAAGAGAAGAAGAAGAGGAAGAAGTGAAAGAAGAAGAAGAAGAAGAAGAAGTAGTAGTAGTAGTAGTAGTAGTAGTAGTAGTAGTAGTAGTAGTAGAATGAGAAGAGGAAGAAGAAGAAGAAGAAGAAGAAGAAGAAGAAGAAGAAGAAGAAGAAGAAGAAGAAGAAGAAGAAGAAGAAGAAGAAGAAGAAGAAATAGAAGAAGAAGAAGAAGAAGAAGAATATATATATATATATATCTAATGGAGTCCAGAATTAGCCGTCGAAACGGCTTGAGCTCAGCCGTCGGGGTCCTACTCGTTCCTATTACCCACTCTACTACAATAAGTATTGAATACTTTGGTGCGTTATGGTCCATCTGGTTCCTTACCACATTTCCTTCGTTATCTAATATATATTTGCGAAATGGGCGGTGGTTGAAATTCAGATGTGCACGGTTAAATGGTAGTAGACGTGGTTGGACTGACATGAAAATTTACACACCTATGTAAAAAGTGCCAAGGAAGCAAATAGACGAGGTTTCAAATCTTTAACTTGAAAAATGTTGTCCCTGAGGCCCCAAAACTATCGCGTTCGGTGAGTTATTTCCTCCTGTTCTAATACTTTTGTGTTATTTACAATTTCATACACATTTTTAAACTCATCAACGTTCTTTCGCTGTTTCCATACAGTACCAATAATTTGAAAAATATATTGAAAGTTTATTATAAAGAAGCAGTTTCAGGAAAAAGTGTAAACTATCATACAAACCTTCATAATATGCATTTTTAAACTTGCATATCATCGACATTGCTATTTCGCTGTTAATAAACTATCATCCTTCTACATTTAACGATCATACAGTACCGTTTTATGAAATCGATTCTGCAGTACGGTCACTGTTTTCCATCAAAAGAAATAAAACCCTTAAATTGCGAAGAAGGGACGCGTGTTTTTATTTTAATTCTAATACATGTTAACCACCACTAACAGTAAGTAGTATTTTTCAAATTGCATATCATCGACATTGCTATTTCGCTGTTAATAAACAACGCTTTTCAAGTCGCTCCACTTCTCATTGTACGCCGACCAGCCCCAAGTGCATATTTCTATTTTTTTTCCTGAAACTGCTTCTTTATAATAAACTTCCAATAATATTTTTCAAATTATTAACTTAATAAAAAGTGGCCCCGGGTGCAACCGGGCTCAGCTGCTAGTATATATATATTTGTGTGTATATGTATGTGTGCATTTGTGTGTAGTACAGATATTTGGTTAATATGAAGCGAAAGAACAGAAACTACATAGATCACAAGAAACATCAAATCCCCCACCCCCATCTGCATCACCACAGCCACCACCACCACCACCAGCGTAACCAGCACCACCACCATAACCACCACAGCCAACACCACCATCACCACCATAACCACCACCACCACCACCACCACCATAGCCACCACCACCACAGCCATCACCACCACCAGAGTACCCATCACCACCACCACAGTACCCATCACCTGTACCACCACATCCACAACAGTGTCTCATCACTACACACACCACCACAACGACCAACACCTCACCCACCACCACCACCGTAGCCATCACCTGTCCTACCACATCCACCACAGTATCACACCCAATATATCAATATGTATCATTAGAACAACTGGAAAATGTCTCGTCTGATATAACGGTTAATTTTGATAAAAACAACAGCTAACATCGCTGCCATTACCACCACCACTACTATCGCCACCACCACCTCTACCACTACCACCACCACCACCACCATCACCGCCACCATTACCACTATCACCACCACCACCTCTACCACTACCACCACCACCTACACTACTATCGCCACCACCACCTCTACCACTACCACCACCACCACCACCACCATCACCGCCACCATTACCACTATCACCACCACCACCACCACCACCACCTCTACCACTACCGCCACCATTACCACTATCACCACCACCACCACCACCACCACCATCACCGCCACCATTACCACTATCACCACCACCACCACCACCACCATCACCGCCACCATTACCACTATCACCACCACCACCACCACCACCACCTCTACCACTACCGCCACCATTATCACTATCACCACCACCACCACCACCACCATCACCGCCACCATTACCACTATCACCACCACCACCACCACCACCACCATCACCGCCACCATTACCACTATCACCACCACCACCACCACCACCACCATCACCGCCACCATTACCACTATCACCACCACCACCACCACCACCATCACCGCCACCATTACCACTATCACCACCACCACCACCACCACCACCATCACCGCCACCATTACCACTATCACCACCACCACCACCACCACCACCTCTACCACTACCGCCACCATTACCACTATCACCACCACCACCACCACCACCATCACCGCCACCATTACCACTATCACCACCACCACCACCACCACCACCATCACCGCCACCATTACCACTATCACCACCACCACCACCACCACCATCACCGCCACCATTACCACTATCACCACCACCACCACCACCACCACCATCACCGCCACCATTACCACTATCACCACCACCACCACCACCACCACCATCACCGCCACCATTACCACTATCACCACCACCACCACCACCATCATCACTACCACAAGATCCACCATCATCACTACCACAAGATCCACCACCACCACCACCATCACCATCATCACTACCACTACCTCAAGATCCACCACCACCACCACCACCATCACCGTCACCGCCACCATTACCACTATCACCACCACCACCACCATCATCACTACCACAGGATCCACCACCACCACCGCGACCACCACCATCACCATCACTATCACCGCCACCATTACCACTATCACCACCACCACCACCATCATCACTACCACAGGACCCACCACCACCACCACCACCACCACCACCACCATCACCATCACTATCACCGCCACCATTACCACTATCACCACCACCACCACCATCATCACTACCACTACCACAAGATCCACCACCACCACCACCACCACCACCACCACCATCACCGCCACCATTAAAACTATCACCACCGCCACACCACCACCACCATCATCACTACCACTACCACAAGCCACCACCACCACCACCACCACCATCACTATCACCGCCACCATTACCACTATCACCACCACCACCACCATCATCACTACTACTACCACAAGCCACCACCACCACCACCACCACCACCACCACCATCACCGCCACCATTACAACTATCACCACCGCCACACCACCACCACCATCATCACTACCACTACCACTTAAATATATTATAAATATATATTCAACCCTTAAGTATCAAAAGCAACATAGAATTGATAAATGTCCGAACACGGAAGAGCCGAACTCCCACTGTCATCACCTCCATCTCTCTCGCCCTCCCCATCTCTCTGTATTATGAGAAAATGGGGTCCCACGTGCTGACCACCCAACAGCTCCGGCGGACAGAATGGAGAAGGCGTTTCCAGGAGTTAGCCGTTGGCCGGATTTTAGAAAAACAGTTATACACTCAGAAGTTTACATATAAACTTAGATTTCTTTCTTTATACACTCAGAAGTTTACATATAAACTTAGATTTATTTCTTTATACACTCAGAAGTTTACATATAAACTTAGATTTATTTCTTTATACACTCAGAAGTTTACATATAAACTTAGATTTATTTCTTTATACACTCAGAAGTTTACATATAAACTTAGATTTATTTCTTTATACACTCAGAAGTTTACATATAAACTTAGATTTATTTCTTTATACACTCAGAAGTTTACATATAAACTTAGATTTCTTTCTTTATATACTCAGAAGTTTACATATAAACTTAGATTTCTTTCTTTATACACTCAGAAGTTTACATATAAACTTAGATTTCTTTCTTTATATACTCAGAAGTTTACATATAAACTTAGATTTCTTTCTTTATATACTCAGAAGTTTACATATAAACTTAGATTTATTTCTTTATACACTCAGAAGTTTACATATAAACTTAGATTTATTTCTTTATACACTCAGAAGTTTACATATAAACTTAGATTTCTTTCTTTATATACTCAGAAGTTTACATATAAACTTAGATTTCTTTCTTTATACACTCAGAAGTTTACATATAAACTTAGATTTCTTTCTTTATATACTCAGAAGTTTACATATAAACTTAGATTTCTTTCTTTATATACTCAGAAGTTTACATATAAACTTAGATTTATTTCTTTATACACTCAGAAGTTTACATATAAACTTAGATTTCTTTCTTTATATACTCAGAAGTTTACATATAAACTTAGATTTCTTTCTTTATATACTCAGAAGTTTACATATAAACTTAGATTTATTTCTTTATACAATCAGAAGTTTACATATAAACTTAGATTTCTTTCTTTATATACTCAGAAGTTTACATATAAACTTAGATTTATTTCTTTATACACTCAGAAGTTTACATATAAACTTAGATTTCTTTCTTTATATACTCAGAAGTTTACATATAAACTTAGATTTCTTTCTTTATACACTCAGAAGTTTACATATAAACTTAGATTTCTTTCTTTATATACTCAGAAGTTTACATATAAACTTAGATTTCTTTCTTTATACACTCAGAAATTTACATATAAACTTAGATTTATTTCTTTATATACTCAGAAGTTTACATATAAACTTAGATTTATTTCTTTATACACTCAGAAGTTTACATATAAACTTAGATTTATTTCTTTATACACTCAGAAGTTTACATATAAACTTAGATTTCTTTCTTTATATACTCAGAAGTTTACATATAAACTTAGATTTCTTTCTTTATATACTCAGAAGTTTACATATAAACTTAGATTTATTTCTTTATACACTCAGAAGTTTACATATAAACTTAGATTTCTTTCTTTATATACTCAGAAGTTTACATATAAACTTAGATTTCTTTCTTTATATACTCAGAAGTTTACATATAAACTTAGATTTATTTCTTTATACACTCAGAAGTTTACATATAAACTTAGATTTCTTTCTTTATACACTCAGAAGTTTACATATAAACTTAGATTTATTTCTTTATACACTCAGAAGTTTACATATAAACTTAGATTTATTTCTTTATACACTCAGAAGTTTACATATAAACTTAGATTTATTTCTTTATACACTCAGAAGTTTACATATAAACTTAGATTTATTTCTTTATACACTCAGAAGTTTACATATAAACTTAGATTTCTTTCTTTATATACTCAGAAGTTTACATATAAACTTAGATTTCTTTCTTTATATACTCAGAAGTTTACATATAAACTTAGATTTATTTCTTTATACACTCAGAAGTTTACATATAAACTTAGATTTCTTTCTTTATATACTCAGAAGTTTACATATAAACTTAGATTTCTTTCTTTATATACTCAGAAGTTTACATATAAACTTAGATTTATTTCTTTATACACTCAGAAGTTTACATATAAACTTAGATTTCTTTCTTTATATACTCAGAAGTTTACATATAAACTTAGATTTATTTCTTTATACACTCAGAAGTTTACATATAAACTTAGATTTCTTTCTTTATATACTCAGAAGTTTACATATAAACTTAGATTTCTTTCTTTATACACTCAGAAGTTTACATATAAACTTAGATTTCTTTCTTTATATACTCAGAAGTTTACATATAAACTTAGATTTCTTTCTTTATACACTCAGAAGTTTACATATAAACTTAGATTTCTTTCTTTATATACTCAGAAGTTTACATATAAACTTAGATTTCTTTCTTTATACACTCAGAAGTTTACATATAAACTTAGATTTCTTTCTTTATATACTCAGAAGTTTACATATAAACTTAGATTTCTTTCTTTATACACTCAGAAGTTTACATATAAACTTAGATTTCTTTCTTTATATACTCAGAAGTTTACATATAAACTTAGATTTATTTCTTTATATACTCAGAAGTTTACATATAAACTTAGATTTATTTCTTTATACACTCAGAAGTTTACATATAAACTTAGATTTATTTCTTTATACACTCAGAAGTTTACATATAAACTTAGATTTCTTTCTTTATATACTCAGAAGTTTACATATAAACTTAGATTTCTTTCTTTATACACTCAGAAGTTTACATATAAACTTAGATTTCTTTCTTTATATACTCAGAAGTTTACATATAAACTTAGATTTCTTTCTTTATATACTCAGAAGTTTACATATAAACTTAGATTTATTTCTTTATACACTCAGAAGTTTACATATAAACTTAGATTTCTTTCTTTATATACTCAGAAGTTTACATATAAACTTAGATTTCTTTCTTTATATACTCAGAAGTTTACATATAAACTTAGATTTATTTCTTTATACACTCAGAAGTTTACATATAAACTTAGATTTCTTTCTTTATATACTCAGAAGTTTACATATAAACTTAGATTTATTTCTTTATACACTCAGAAGTTTACATATAAACTTAGATTTCTTTCTTTATATACTCAGAAGTTTACATATAAACTTAGATTTCTTTCTTTATACACTCAGAAGTTTACATATAAACTTAGATTTCTTTCTTTATATACTCAGAAGTTTACATATAAACTTAGATTTCTTTCTTTATACACTCAGAAATTTACATATAAACTTAGATTTATTTCTTTATATACTCAGAAGTTTACATATAAACTTAGATTTCTTTCTTTATACACTCAGAAGTTTACATATAAACTTAGATTTATTTCTTTATACACTCAGAAGTTTACATATAAACTTAGATTTCTTTCTTTATATACTCAGAAGTTTACATATAAACTTAGATTTCTTTCTTTATATACTCAGAAGTTTACATATAAACTTAGATTTATTTCTTTATACACTCAGAAGTTTACATATAAACTTAGATTTCTTTCTTTATATACTCAGAAGTTTACATATAAACTTAGATTTCTTTCTTTATATACTCAGAAGTTTACATATAAACTTAGATTTATTTCTTTATACACTCAGAAGTTTACATATAAACTTAGATTTCTTTCTTTATACACTCAGAAGTTTACATATAAACTTAGATTTATTTCTTTATACACTCAGAAGTTTACATATAAACTTAGATTTATTTCTTTATACACTCAGAAGTTTACATATAAACTTAGATTTATTTCTTTATACACTCAGAAGTTTACATATAAACTTAGATTTATTTCTTTATACACTCAGAAGTTTACATATAAACTTAGATTTATTTCTTTATACACTCAGAAGTTTACATATAAACTTAGATTTCTTTCTTTATATACTCAGAAGTTTACATATAAACTTAGATTTCTTTCTTTATACACTCAGAAGTTTACATATAAACTTAGATTTCTTTCTTTATATACTCAGAAGTTTACATATAAACTTAGATTTATTTCTTTATATACTCAGAAGTTTACATATAAACTTAGATTTATTTCTTTATACACTCAGAAATTTACATATAAACTTAGATTTATTTCTTTATATACTCAGAAGTTTACATATAAACTTAGATTTATTTCTTTATACACTCAGAAGTTTACATATAAACTTAGATTTATTTCTTTATACACTCAGAAGTTTACATATAAACTTAGATTTCTTTCTTTATATACTCAGAAGTTTACATATAAACTTAGATTTCTTTCTTTATATACTCAGAAGTTTACATATAAACTTAGATTTATTTCTTTATACACTCAGAAGTTTACATATAAACTTAGATTTCTTTCTTTATATACTCAGAAGTTTACATATAAACTTAGATTTCTTTCTTTATATACTCAGAAGTTTACATATAAACTTAGATTTATTTCTTTATACACTCAGAAGTTTACATATAAACTTAGATTTCTTTCTTTATATACTCAGAAGTTTACATATAAACTTAGATTTATTTCTTTATACACTCAGAAGTTTACATATAAACTTAGATTTCTTTCTTTATATACTCAGAAGTTTACATATAAACTTAGATTTCTTTCTTTATACACTCAGAAGTTTACATATAAACTTAGATTTCTTTCTTTATATACTCAGAAGTTTACATATAAACTTAGATTTCTTTCTTTATACACTCAGAAATTTACATATAAACTTAGATTTATTTCTTTATTTGCCACAAGGGCGCACAAGAAAAGGGGACAAAACAAAGACACATGCCGGGGATTTTACATACAATCGTGTAAAAATATGAAACAAACAATTATAACAATCGAAATCCCCAATAGGTTGTTAGATTATGAGCAAAGTTTTAAGTGCTCACACCCCACTAGGCGACAGTTTAAATAGTTTGGGTATTTTTCTCTAAATTTTTCCTAACACAAACCATATATTTTTATATTGAGTGAGGTATCATATTTTTGAAGTGGACTAGAGAAGGTTAAGAGACAATACTGTAAGTTGTAATCAAACCAATAATGATTTCTTATATAGGCACAAGGCTAGTAATTTTTTTTTTGGAGGGAGAAATCGATTAAATCGACCTCAATGCGTTACTGGTACTTTATTTTATCGACCCCGTAAGGATGAACGGCAAAGTTAACTTCGGCGGGATTTGAACTCAGACCGTAAAGTGCCGTAACTCTGTGCTGCTAAGCATGGTGTCCGACTATCTACCGATACTGCCAATCCATCTGCTAATCAAACCAATAAGGACATTTTCGCAATATCATGTTTCGATCACGTGTTAAGCGTAGTAGATTGGCAGAATGGATCGAGCCTCGAACAGAGAATTACAGCGCTTTACGTCCTGAGTTCGAATCCCACCG
>OZ024750.1:43627764-43637764 GCA_964016885.1 Eledone cirrhosa
GTGTACCTGTATGCATATGTATGTATATATGTATATATATATATATATGTGCATGCTACTGTACGTCTGTATACATATATGTATGTACGTATACATGCATACTTACATTTAAGTAAGTGCCATACTAAGAGTGAGAAATGAAATTTCGTTTTCATTTTGTTTCAATTTATCGTTTTCGGTATGCCTGACCGATTTAACTCACTCAATATGCAAATTAGGCTGCTCAGCCGTTAATTTTCATAAGGAAAGTATATACTTTCGAACGTTCAACTATCTGGCAGATGGGTAAACGGTGCTGATGATAGCTAACAAGCTTGAAACTAGTACATCGTTCCTGTGTCAGTGTTGAACAAAAAGGTGACGTGGTTGCCTTAACACCGTATGGCATAAATTCAGGCTGTTCAGTTTGTTTACAAACGAACAAAGCGACGTTAGCGCCGCTAAACTGATACGTGCATATATGTATGTGTACCTGTATGCATATGTATGTATATATGTATATATATATATATATGTGCATGCTACTGTACGTCTGTATACATATATGTATGTACGTATACATGCATACTTACATTTAAGTAAGTGCCATACTAAGAGTGAGAAATGAAATTTCGTTTTCATTTTGTTTCAATTTATCGTTTTCGGTATGCCTGACCGATTTAACTCACTCAATATGCAAATTAGGCTGCTCAGCCGTTAATTTTCATAAGGAAAGTATATACTTTCGAACGTTCAACTATCTGGCAGATGGGTAAACGGTGCTGATGATAGCTAACAAGCTTGAAACTAGTACATCGTTCCTGTGTCAGTGTTGAACAAAAAGGTGACGTGGTTGCCTTAACACCGTATGGCATAAATTCAGGCTGTTCAGTTTGTTTACAAACGAACAAAGCGACGTTAGCGCCGCTAAACTGATACGTGCATATATGTATGTGTACCTGTATGCATATGTATGTATATATGTATATATATATATATATGTGCATGCTACTGTACGTCTGTATACATATATGTATGTACGTATACATGCATACTTACATTTAAGTAAGTGCCATACTAAGAGTGAGAAATGAAATTTCGTTTTCATTTTGTTTCAATTTATCGTTTTCGGTATGCCTGACCGATTTAACTCACTCAATATGCAAATTAGGCTGCTCAGCCGTTAATTTTCATAAGGAAAGTATATACTTTCGAACGTTCAACTATCTGGCAGATGGGTAAACGGTGCTGATGATAGCTAACAAGCTTGAAACTAGTACATCGTTCCTGTGTCAGTGTTGAACAAAAAGGTGACGTGGTTGCCTTAACACCGTATGGCATAAATTCAGGCTGTTCAGTTTGTTTACAAACGAACAAAGCGACGTTAGCGCCGCTAAACTGATACGTGCATATATGTATGTGTACCTGTATGCATATGTATGTATATATGTATATATATATATATATGTGCATGCTACTGTACGTCTGTATACATATATGTATGTACGTATACATGCATACTTACATTTAAGTAAGTGCCATACTAAGAGTGAGAAATGAAATTTCGTTTTCATTTTGTTTCAATTTATCGTTTTCGGTATGCCTGACCGATTTAACTCACTCAATATGCAAATTAGGCTGCTCAGCCGTTAATTTTCATAAGGAAAGTATATACTTTCGAACGTTCAACTATCTGGCAGATGGGTAAACGGTGCTGATGATAGCTAACAAGCTTGAAACTAGTACATCGTTCCTGTGTCAGTGTTGAACAAAAAGGTGACGTGGTTGCCTTAACACCGTATGGCATAAATTCAGGCTGTTCAGTTTGTTTACAAACGAACAAAGCGACGTTAGCGCCGCTAAACTGATACGTGCATATATGTATGTGTACCTGTATGCATATGTATGTATATATGTATATATATATATATATGTGCATGCTACTGTACGTCTGTATACATATATGTATGTACGTATACATGCATACTTACATTTAAGTAAGTGCCATACTAAGAGTGAGAAATGAAATTTCGTTTTCATTTTGTTTCAATTTATCGTTTTCGGTATGCCTGACCGATTTAACTCACTCAATATGCAAATTAGGCTGCTCAGCCGTTAATTTTCATAAGGAAAGTATATACTTTCGAACGTTCAACTATCTGGCAGATGGGTAAACGGTGCTGATGATAGCTAACAAGCTTGAAACTAGTACATCGTTCCTGTGTCAGTGTTGAACAAAAAGGTGACGTGGTTGCCTTAACACCGTATGGCATAAATTCAGGCTGTTCAGTTTGTTTACAAACGAACAAAGCGACGTTAGCGCCGCTAAACTGATACGTGCATATATGTATGTGTACCTGTATGCATATGTATGTATATATGTATATATATATATATATGTGCATGCTACTGTACGTCTGTATACATATATGTATGTACGTATACATGCATACTTACATTTAAGTAAGTGCCATACTAAGAGTGAGAAATGAAATTTCGTTTTCATTTTGTTTCAATTTATCGTTTTCGGTATGCCTGACCGATTTAACTCACTCAATATGCAAATTAGGCTGCTCAGCCGTTAATTTTCATAAGGAAAGTATATACTTTCGAACGTTCAACTATCTGGCAGATGGGTAAACGGTGCTGATGATAGCTAACAAGCTTGAAACTAGTACATCGTTCCTGTGTCAGTGTTGAACAAAAAGGTGACGTGGTTGCCTTAACACCGTATGGCATAAATTCAGGCTGTTCAGTTTGTTTACAAACGAACAAAGCGACGTTAGCGCCGCTAAACTGATACGTACATATATGTATGTGTACCTGTATGCATATGTATGTATATATGTATATATATATATATATGTGCATGCTACTGTACGTCTGTATACATATATGTATGTACGTATACATGCATACTTACATTTAAGTAAGTGCCATACTAAGAGTGAGAAATGAAATTTCGTTTTCATTTTGTTTCAATTTATCGTTTTCGGTATGCCTGACCGATTTAACTCACTCAATATGCAAATTAGGCTGCTCAGCCGTTAATTTTCATAAGGAAAGTATATACTTTCGAACGTTCAACTATCTGGCAGATGGGTAAACGGTGCTGATGATAGCTAACAAGCTTGAAACTAGTACATCGTTCCTGTGTCAGTGTTGAACAAAAAGGTGACGTGGTTGCCTTAACACCGTATGGCATAAATTCAGGCTGTTCAGTTTGTTTACAAACGAACAAAGCGACGTTAGCGCCGCTAAACTGATACGTGCATATATGTATGTGTACCTGTATGCATATGTATGTATATATGTATATATATATATATATGTGCATGCTACTGTACGTCTGTATACATATATGTATGTACGTATACATGCATACTTACATTTAAGTAAGTGCCATACTAAGAGTGAGAAATGAAATTTCGTTTTCATTTTGTTTCAATTTATCGTTTTCGGTATGCCTGACCGATTTAACTCACTCAATATGCAAATTAGGCTGCTCAGCCGTTAATTTTCATAAGGAAAGTATATACTTTCGAACGTTCAACTATCTGGCAGATGGGTAAACGGTGCTGATGATAGCTAACAAGCTTGAAACTAGTACATCGTTCCTGTGTCAGTGTTGAACAAAAAGGTGACGTGGTTGCCTTAACACCGTATGGCATAAATTCAGGCTGTTCAGTTTGTTTACAAACGAACAAAGCGACGTTAGCGCCGCTAAACTGATACGTGCATATATGTATGTGTACCTGTATGCATATGTATGTATATATGTATATATATATATATATGTGCATGCTACTGTACGTCTGTATACATATATGTATGTACGTATACATGCATACTTACATTTAAGTAAGTGCCATACTAAGAGTGAGAAATGAAATTTCGTTTTCATTTTGTTTCAATTTATCGTTTTCGGTATGCCTGACCGATTTAACTCACTCAATATGCAAATTAGGCTGCTCAGCCGTTAATTTTCATAAGGAAAGTATATACTTTCGAACGTTCAACTATCTGGCAGATGGGTAAACGGTGCTGATGATAGCTAACAAGCTTGAAACTAGTACATCGTTCCTGTGTCAGTGTTGAACAAAAAGGTGACGTGGTTGCCTTAACACCGTATGGCATAAATTCAGGCTGTTCAGTTTGTTTACAAACGAACAAAGCGACGTTAGCGCCGCTAAACTGATACGTGCATATATGTATGTGTACCTGTATGCATATGTATGTATATATGTATATATATATATATATGTGCATGCTACTGTACGTCTGTATACATATATGTATGTACGTATACATGCATACTTACATTTAAGTAAGTGCCATACTAAGAGTGAGAAATGAAATTTCGTTTTCATTTTGTTTCAATTTATATATATATATATATATATTTATATACCATATGTATTTATATGTATGTATATATATGTATATATATTTATATCCCATATATATATATATGTATGTATATATATATGTGTATATATGTATGTATATATATATATATATATATTTATATACCATATATATATATATGTATGTATATATATATATATATTTATATACCATATATATATATATATATATATATATTTATATACCATATATTTATTTCCCATATATAAATATATGTATGTATATATATATATGTGTATATGTATACATATATATATATGTATATATATATATATATATATTTATATACCATATATATATATATATATATATTTATATACCATATATATATATATATCTATATATATATATATATATATGTGTGTGTATATGTATATATATATATATTTATATACCATATATATATGTATATATATATATATTTATATACCATATATATATATATATGTATATATATATATATTTATATACCATATATATATGTATATATATATATATTTATATACCATATATATATATATATGTATGTATATATATATGTCTATATGTATATATATATATATATATATATATATATTTATATACCATATATATTTATATATACATATATTTATATACCATATATATATATATATTTATATACAATATATATATATATATATATATATATATATGTATGTGTTTATATACGTATATATATATATTTACGTATGTATATATATTTACGTATATATATATATATACGTATGTATATATATATATACGTGTGTATATATATTTACACACACTGGCATCCACACACACATATCTGTGTATGGATATCTATGTTATAATTCGTGAAACAGAACAGGAAATACCAGTAAATCACGTGTTTCCTCGTTATATGAATTGTAACGGAGAAAGTGGCACCATTACAGAATCAATTTGTTAACCATGTTTAGCAGGTAATCAACAGGTTTAGAGTCGGATAACTTTACAAAGCTTAATATTCTAATTCTAAATATATGAATATAATATAATCCTTGCCTCATAACAAAACGATATCTTGAAATGTTGGTGGTTTTCTTTCATTATTAAAAGATATTCTTTTTAAGAGCAGGGAAGAAACTCAATCAAATTCTTTGGTTTACGACAAGTAAAATGGAATCTAATTGTCAGAGGATGATAACAGAAGTAAATTGAACGGTGGAGGAGAAAGTGTGGGTATGTGTTTGTGACAGAGAGAGAAAGAGAGACAGAAAGAGAATGAGAGAGTAGAGAAAATACAGAAAATGAACGAAGAGAAAGTGTGTATTTGTAACAGAGAGAGATAGAAAGAGAGAAAGAGAGAGGGACAAAGAGAAAGAGAGAGGGATAGATAAAAAGAAACAGAGGCAGAGAGAGAGAGAGCGAGAGAGAGAGAGAGAGAGGCAGGGAGAGAGAGAGAAAGTGAGAGAGAGAGAGAGTGAGAGAGAGAGTGAGAGAGAGAGAGTGAGGGAGAGAGAGAGAGAGAGAGAAGGAGAGAGAGAAAGAGAGAGAAGGAGAGAGAGAAAGAGAGAGGGACAAAGAGAAAGAGAGAGGGAGAAATAAAAAGAAACAGAGGCAGAGAGAGAGAGGCAGGGAGAGAGAGGCAGGGAGAGCGAGAGAGAGAGAGAGATAGTGGAGAAAAGAAAGAAAATAAACGAAGATAAAGTGTGTGTTTGTGTTTGTGACAGGAGAGAGATAGAAAGAGAGAAGGAGAGAGAGAAAGAGAGACGGAGAAAGAGAAAGAGAGAGGCAGGGAGAGAGGGAGAGAGGGAGTGAGAGGGGGGGGCAGAGAGAAAGAGAGAGAGAATGAGAGAGACGAAGGTTTATCTGCAAACACCAATCAATTCTGCTCGAGAAGTTTACAGTTTTAATATTGTAAAGTTAATAGTGAGGAAATAGATATATCTCTAAGTAAGGTGACACGTGCTTCGCCTGTGGTGTTTCTACTTGCGTAAAGATATTGCATGTCAAGGGAAAGAGAAGTGCTTTATTTCGTTCCTTTAACAAGTTGAAAAAAAAAAGCAAACAATTACATATATACATATCTATAATACGTTACACACAAACACAAACACATACGCACACACATAAATATGTATATATATATATATATATATATATATATATATATATATATATATATATAATTCAAAATATTAACAAAAATAGACGTTCGTGTTAATATTTTGAATCGTGTTAATATTTTGAATTAATATTAAGAACTCCGGAAAACCAAAATCTGTTGAGTGCTTCCAATCTATTGTAAAACTCCTTCTTTGATTTATTCATTGAACCTTGTTTAACATTTACATATACATATATATATATATATATATATATATATTGGAAAAGTAAATAACAACAAGGAGTAGAGTTATGAAAAATTTTAGGTATTAGATTCAAGCTTGTGCGCATGTATATTCATATATTTGTCTGTCTGTATATATATATATATATATATATATATATATATATATATATATATATATATATATATATATATATACAGACAAATATCAGCATACACACACACAAACACACACACATATATATATAAATATAATATCTACATATATATAAATATTTATATTTTTAAGTTATTGTAAGTAATTAAAATGTGTTTTATATACGTGTATATGTATATGAACATAGTTATATGTATATGAACATATATATATATATATATATATATATATATATATATATATATATATATATATTAAAATAACAGATTAAAGTTTAAGCAAAGAATCGGTGCTTTCACCCTTAACGGGATCTTCTGAAACTAACAAAGTCAATCTGTGAACGCAGAAGTGAATATTTCAAAAAACGTTGCAACCGGAAGAAGAGAGGAAGATGATACGTTGGTTCGTGGAAACGTTCCCTGGCAAAGAACGGTTGCAACGTTTTTTGAAATATTCACTCCTGCGTTCACAGATTGACTTTGTTAGTTTCAGAAGATCCCGTTAAGGGTGAAAACAGCGATTCTTTGCTTAAACTTTAATCTGTTATTTTAATAAATATTTGCTCTACGGTTCTTATATATTTGATATATATTTATCCTTATCGAGCCCTCTTTGGATTTTAGTCTTCAACTTGTTATTATTACTATATATATATATATATATATACACACACAAAGGTGTATATATATATATATATATATATATATATATATATATACACACACAAAGGTGTATATATATATATATATATATATATATATATATATACACACACATCAATATATATATATCTTTCTGATGTATCTGTGACACTCTCCACCATTGTACCAGTAAAGCCGAAGAACTGTTCACAACAGTTATACAACTGATAACACCAAACAACTTGGTTTAACAGTTTATGATTCCAAACTTTTTACTTTCGTTATAATGTGCCAGGTGTATATTTATCGAAACTTTTCTTCTCATTTAGTTTATATAATCTTCCCATGAAATTACCTGCTCATTGCTACTTCAATCAAATAATGCTTGTCGTCGTTGTCAATTAATTACGATTTTTGGTGCATTTTACAAGATTTCCGAAAAAAGTAACTTTAACTCTGATTATTATTTTCTCAAATGAGAAAAATGAAAAACAAATTTTAAGAAAAAAATGATATATAAGATAAATACAAAAAACGTAATGAAAAATATATAAAAACAGAACGAAGGTGTCTTGTCTTTCGTTATTTCGTGTCTATTTCATTTTATTATAAATATATCGATAACATCGGGTTCAAGTGTCTTAATAAGAAATTTTGAGAATTTAATTTTGAAAAAAATCTACTGTTGTCATTTCTAAACGAACTAATTTTTATTGAGAATTAGTGAAATATTTTAGACAAGAGCATGAAAAATGATTAAACGACGATCGTAATAATGTTTTCTGATTTAGGCACAAGGCCAGCAATTATGGGGGAGGAGGTAAGTCGATTAAATCGATCCCAGTGCGTTACTGGTACCTATTTTATCGACCCCGTAAGGATGAAAGGCAAAGCTAACCTCGGTGGGATTTGAACTCCGAACATAAAGGGTCGTAACAGATGTTGTCTGACGCTCTACCGATACTGCCAATCCACAGCCCTTATAATAATTGTTTCTACTTTTGGCACAAGGCCAGCAATTATATACCAGTGTATTACTGGTACTTTACTTTATCGACCTCGTAAGGATGAAAGGCAAAGTTAACCTCCGCGGGATTTGAACTCAGAATGGCAAGGGTCGTAACTCTATACGTCAAAGCATGGAGTCCGACCCTCTACGATACTGCCAACTCATGATTTCTAGTATAGGCACAAGGCCAGTAATTTGGGGGGAGAGGAAAGTCGATTAAATCGTCACGGTATGTTACTGTTCTTTATTTTATCGACCCCGTAAGGATGAAAGGCAAAGTTAACCTCGACGGGATTTGAACTCAGACCGTAAAGGGCCGTAACTCTATGCTGCAAAGCATGGTGTCCGACTCTCTACCAATACTGCCAATCCACGTCTCATGTAGACACAAGGACATCAATTTATGGGGAGTGTTGAAGATTATAACAACCCCAGTACGTGTCTTATTTAATTGTATCGACCTCGGAAAGATGAAAGGCAAATTTTACCTGGTGAGATATGAACTCACAACGTAACTAAATACACAGAAGTGTCTTGTCCAACGTTCTGATGTTTTTTGACAATCTACCACCAACAGTCTCTAATTTAGACACAAATCTAGCATTCAGAAAGAGGAAGAAGTGAATTAAATTGACCCCAGTACGTGACTGGTGCTTTATTTCTATGGACATCGAAAAGATAGAATTCGTATTTCGAACTTAAAGATCCGTAGTTAATACTGCAAGAAGTGTTGTCATTCGCTGTGATTCTGCCAATGTCAGCGTCTGAAACAAGAGATCTTTAGTAAAACACAACCAATCATCTCCTGCTATGAGAGACATCAATGATTCTCTGAATATATCGAGCTGTTCAATTAGAAATCCCAAAGCGGTTTTATCAAGGATTGGTAAAAAGAAAATGGGGCTCAATGAAGCACCATTAGCAAAAGAAGTAGAAGAATTCCGGAGAGAAGTAAGGGTGGTAAACATTTTATTATGGGGGAGATTAGTGAAAAGAAGACAGAACAAACCTGAGAGGACTTAACATCAGATACTGTAACAAGTACAAATAAAATGAAATAAAATATAATAAAAACCAAAAATATCAAAAGGAAACAAATACCCATTCTATAAAAAAAAAAAAACCCAACAAAAAACCCCCAAAGAAATGAAAAGCAAAATATTTGAAACCTCTGGTTGAAATACTTAACAGGGACACGTCAAATATATTTAATGATATACTAGCAGAGTTTAAGGCAATATATGACTGGCTTACTAAAGGGAGATTATCTGAATATTCAAGACAAATAAATCGTAAATTCTACATGATTCAAAATCTTAACTTAACTAAAATATAGCAGAGAGTAAATAACTGTGTAGTTCGGAGATCAGCGAGTCACTCCAGATAGAGCAGCTACTTCTCTGAATTGAAGGATCACAGCTCTGATACTGTAGATACTATGTGGTTAGAATGTCTCAGGAAAGAATCACTGG
>OZ024750.1:43650551-43655551 GCA_964016885.1 Eledone cirrhosa
GTAGAAATCTTATGGTATCTCTGTTTCTGCAATCTTCAGAATCCGGCCAAATGATCTTAAACGAGGTTTATTCAAATGTCTTCCCACACTTGGTTCTTTAGCAATGCAGTAGGTAAGTTACTTGAGAGAAAGCAGAGGAGGATAGACGTAATTTCAACGACAAACAGTCATTTTAGTCATTCAAAAGCACAATACAAAAACTGTGAAGATTGTACCGTTTTTTTATTTCTTGGCGTCAAAAGTTTCGTCCTCTTGTTTGAGACCTGTTTAGTGTGTAAGGTAGATTGGTTCAATCGGTAGAGTGTCAGACGCCATGCCTTGCAGCAAAGAGTTACGGTCCTTTATGGTCTGAGTTGAAATCCCGCCGAGGTTAACTTTGCCTTTCGTCCTTACAGGGTCGATAAAATAAAGTACCAGTAATGCACTGGGATATAATTGCTGGCCTTGTGCCAAAAGTAGAAACAATTATTGAATGCCTAAGTAAGGGCGGTGGATTGGCAGAATCGGTAGGGCGTCAGAGTTGTGGTGTTTTATGTTCTGAGTTCAAATCCCGCCGAGGTTAACTTTGCCTTTCATCCTTACAGGGTCGATAAAATAAAGTACCAGTAATACACTGGGGTCGATTTAATCACCTTTCCCCTCCCCTTCAAATTGTTGGCCTTGTGCCTAAAAGTAAAATCAATTATTGAATGCCTAAAATTACTTTTCATTGATGTAATCGCTTTAATTTCAACACACGGTTTCAATTCAAGTCAGGTACATGTCCGGAACAAAAAAATATCTTTGGAAATATTTGTCATATTTTATTTTGTTTAGAATACTAAGTTTTCAAAGTGTAATCATTGAAGCTCATTTAAGTTTTGTGTTAATATGTTTTTCACTTTAGACTTGTAGATTCGTTAACCGACCAATGATAGAATAGTCCTACGTGGTGGATTGACCTTCGAGAAATAGGAGTTAAAAATTTCTCAAACCAGTCCTCAAAGCTTTAAAAGAGAAGACATTAGATAATAAAAGGTTAATGAAGCAAATTTGGTTTCATATCACTCTCTCTATCCTTATCTAGAAGAAATCTGTTGTATTCAGAACTGGATGGGAGACAGGCTCTGCAAGGTTTTAAAAATGCTCTAGAAACGCCGTATTTAAAGAGGGTGCGCCTACGGCTCCCTCGGGATATACGAGATAAATGAGATATGACAAAACAATATGTCTTATCTATTTGTAGTTTTGCTCTCCTTCCTATGACACAAACGAGAACATTGAAATCACACCATCCGCACCATTTCATATGAAAAACAAACATGCAGTTTTAACTGAACCACCGAATCTCCTCAAATATACATCGTATTATGTTTAAAATGAAGGAGATATTGAATTTAAGTCTAAATACCTCCGCAGAGCAGAACTCCACAATAATGACAGGGATAGTCACAAATAGAAACCGTTTGTCGAATGCTCCATTCAGATAGTATAGCTCTAAAAGCTCTTAGCCATATGTCTATTCACGCAGAGCTGATCTGTAAGTGCAACAACATATACAATTGGTTGTGGTTTATAACAGACAGCTAGAAACCTTGTTGAATCGATGGTGTAAATAACAGAATATTTGTAGTTTATTATTCTGTTGCTTTCAGTATTCCTTTTATGAAATCTTGCTACAATTCTTAAAATATATCACATGCTTTCTTGTATTACTGAAGGAATTATTTTAGATTTCTATAGCTGTTTAGTTTCACGCTATTGTTTTTCTGGTCACGTTCTCGTCCGCACTCTGACATTACAACTCTTTACGTATGCTGTTTCAAATCTATTTTCTTCCTAGTAGATTTCACAGAACTATTAGATTACATGGTGAGTTTAATATCCTTAAGCCGCTACCTTATCTATTATAAGAACATTATTTTTGATGTTGGTGTGTTTAGATTGTAGGCTATACTTGAATAGAATCATGTTGACAGACGAATATAGAGAGTAGCAGCTGCAAGCCATGATATATATTTTAATACATTATAAAGTCATTTAAATTATTACGTAGCGAAGTGGATGCAGCATGGGCCAAATACTTTACTTCGGAACGTGTGAGGTTTTGAGTTCGATATCCGTGTGTGACAAGTTGACCCAAGTTGACACAAGACTTATAAGTAACATTGGTTTCATGGAAAGTGTTTATAAGCTTGTCGCATTAATACTGTCACGTTGCTTCTGTTTGAGATTTCTGTTAAGAGTAAACAAGTAAACAATGAACGTACCTGTAACCGAGTTTTATAAATAAAACTCGCTTCAGGTACGTTCATTGAAGGAATCAGGAGTTCGAACAGTGGAAGGATCATCGTCGAAATAGGCAGAAGATCCCTCACTGTAGTCTAATGTAGTGTGAAATGACCAATTGGATAACGTTATTACAACTATCTTGGGCGGTGGATTGGCAGTATCGGTAGAGGGTCGGACGCCATGCTTTGATGCATGGAGTTACGGCCCTTGCCATTCTGAGTTCAAATCCCGCTAAGGTTAACTTTTCCTTTCATCCTTACGAGGTCGATAAAATGGAGTACCAGTAATGCACTGGGTTATTGCTGGCCTTGTGCCCAACGTAGAAACAGTTATTACAACTATCTTTTCATAGGTCTCCAGTTTAAGTTTCAGTAAAAACCTTATCAGTAAAAACCTTACTCTGTATTGTCTCATTTCATTTAATTGCCTGGAAACATTGGGAATATTACTTTTTTATTGTTTAATCGAGAGAAAGGGCTGATTCTAAGGTTCTTTATTTTTTTCAGGGGGTCTCCAAGACTTACGGAAGGGAGAGAAGACGCTACCTAAAACCGAAAATCTGATTCGATGCTTGCACGTGAAAGCGCATGGTTTAGTGGTTTGGTTGTGAGGGCTATGTATCATTTCGATGAGCAAGACACTTTATTTCACTTTTCTCTTTCTGCCAGGAGTTACGATCGATAGATAGTATCAGTAATGGAAATACCAATGGAAACGTTGTTTCCTTGGTCCGGTATGACGAGTTCCACCCCACTCTGTAAGCCAATGAGGTCTGATATTTTGTAGATAGTTTCCTAAAAACACAAGTCAAGTACTGGCGTCATTTCAATTGTCTTTCTCTTTTCTAAATTAGAAACCCTGGTGAGAAGCGGACGCTTAAACTCAGGGTCGTGAAGCAGTGAAGCCCCAGCATCGAATAAATCTATGAACATCTATAAATGTAGAGGATACCTTTTAGTGTCATGTAGGAAACATTAAACACTTTTGCGATATAAAAGCGCTACCAAAGGTTTCTAGGCCCAATATTGACCAGAATATAAAAGGGATCAAAATTGTAATATATTTTCAGGCGTTAATACGAGTTTATAAGATTCCGTTAAAAGTAATGCGGGCTAAAAACACCAGTTTACGAAAAACATTAACAAATATGTAAATTTGAAAAGTGAAATTAGTATTTGTGGTTTATAGCAAAAGTATAGTATTGTGAATGTAATATAGAAATGGTAATGTTTAACAAGGTATGAAGTAGAGTAGTATAGAAGATGTATTATTTTATGTATGGATGGACAGAGAAAAAGAAAGAAAAGATATTACGGAAGCCTATAAATCAAATGAAGATGGTTGAAAATCATTCGAATTTGTTGAGTATTTCCACTTAGCAAGCAGTTGGCTTTTAAGATGGAGGTGTCCTCTAAAAATCTCGTTTTTTTAGTTAAAAAAATTATTGTTCGAAGATGACAAAGCTTGAAATATTCTAAATTTCTCACTTAGAAAGACAAAAACGACATTTCTTCGTACCATTGGTGAAGGACTGGAACTTTCAAGTATCTTCCAACTAATCTTATGTGGGACTCCTTTCTCCTTTAATTGCCAGACATTGCTTTTGCTAGGGCTGTATTGGTTCTGATATTAGGATTCCTGAAAGAGTGGAGATGCAAGTAGAAACATTGTTTAAAACGATCTTGCACCTTACCGACGTATCTTCCGCTAACTTCGAAATTCTCTGTGATGTTCTGAATAATTTCTGCCTCATACACAACGGATTTGATATCATTATTCTTGAATTGGCAGTATCGGTAGAGGGTCAGACATACTTTCCAGCACAGTTACGTCCCTTTACGATCTGAGTTCAAATCTCGCTGAGGTTAACTTTGCCTTTCATCCTTACGAGGTCGATGAAATAAAGTACCAGTAATGTACTGGGTAATTGCTGGCCTTGTGCCAAAGGTATAAACAATTATTCTGTTAGAGGTGAATTCGCAGTGTCGGTAGAGGGTTGGACGCCATGCTTTCTAGCATAGTTACGTCCCTTTACAGTCTGAGTTCAAATCCCGCCGAGGTTTACTTTGCCTTTCATCCTTACGGGGGTCGATAAAATAAAGTACCAGTAATACAGTGGAATAATTGCTGGCTTTGTACCAAAAGTAGAAACAATTATTCTGTTAGAGTGGGCAGTTCTCTTTAATCCTACAAGAGCAGCTGGGATTAACGTCAGGTATATAACCTTATAGTAATTTTTGATATCATATACGGGACTCAAACATATATTATCTTGACGGAATTGCGATTGAATATTTTACGATATCTATGTTGTGGTGGGAAATGTCTATCTATTAAATCTAAAAACATTTTACCTACATTGATCTTTATTTTAAGGGAAAATCGGGGCGTAGACCAGATAATTCTTCTTTTTCTGTTAGTATTTTTAGTATGGTTGGGCAAGGAATGATTGAATGTGTACGTAATTTTGTCCTAAAAACCATTATCTAGGCGTAGCCGTATCATAAATCTCCCTAGTTGCCGACATATTTGATATCCTACGACTTAGAAAGTAAGTTTTATAAAAACAACAGGCTTGTGGCATGAGACATAATTAATTTATTTCAATTTTCCGTTAGGCTAACGGTGTGGTTGATACAAAGCTGAGGATAGCTGTAAGGACATTTGTTTTGGTAAGATTCATATCTACCTCATCTACGAAAGGAGACAATTAAATAGATTTGTACGGA
>OZ024750.1:43660551-43673051 GCA_964016885.1 Eledone cirrhosa
TGTTGTTGTTGTTACTGTCGTTGTTACTGTTGTGGTTGTTACTGTTGTGGTTCTTGTTACTGTTGTTGTTGTTACTGTTGTGGTTGTGACTGTTGTGGTTCTTGTTACTGTTGATGTTGTGACTGTTGTGGTTGTGACTGTTGTGGTTCTTGTTACTGTTGATGTTGTGACTGTTGTGGTTGTGACTGTTGTTGTGACTGTTGATGTTGTGACTGTTGTGGTTGTGACTGTTGTTGTTACTGTTGTGGTTCTTGTTACTGTTGTTGTTGTGACTGTTGTGGTTGTGACTGTTGTTGTGACTGTTGATGTTGTGACTGTTGTGGTTGTGACTGTTGTTGTTACTGTTGTGGTTCTTGTTACTGTTGTTGTTGTGACTGTTGTGGTTGTGACTGTTGTTGTTGTTACTGTTGTTATTATCATTATTGTTGTTGTTGTTACTGTTGTTATTGTTACAGTTGTTGTTATTATTATTATTATTGTTGTTATTACTGTTGTTATTACTGTTGTTGTTACTGTTTTTGTTATTACTGTTGTTATTACTGTTGTTGTTATTACTGTTGTTATTACTGTTGTTGTTATTACTGTTGTTGTTATTACTGTTATTATTACTGTTGTTATTATTACTGTTGTTATTACTGTTGTTGTTATTACTGTTGTTATTACTGTTATTACTGTTGTTATTACTGTTGTTATTATTGTTGTTGTTATTACTGTTGTTATTACTGTTGTTTTTACTGTTGTTGTTACTGTTGTTGTTACTGTTGTTGTTACTGTTGTTGTTATTACTGTTGTTGTTACTGTTGTTGTTACTGTTGTTGTTACTGTTGTTGTTACTGTTGTTGTTATTACTGTTGTTGTTACTGTTGTTGTTGTTACTGTTGTTGTTACTGTTGTTGTTACTGTTGTTGTTACTGTTGTTGTTATTACTGTTGTTGTTACTGTTGTTGTTACTGTTGTTGTTACTGTTGTTGTTATTACTGTTATTACTGTTGTTATTACTGTTGTTTTTACTGTTGTTGTTACTGTTGTTGTTACTGTTGTTATTATTGTTGTTATTACTGTTGTTATTACTGTTGTTATTACTGTTGTTGTTATTACTGTTGTTATTATTACTGTTGTTGTTATTACTGTTGTTATTATTACTGTTATTGTTATTACTGTTGTTATTACTGTCGTTATTATTACTGTTGTTGTTATTACTGTTATTGTTATTACTGTTGTTAGTACTGTTGTTATTATTACTGTTATTGTTATTACTGTTGTTATTACTGTTGTTATTATTACTGTTGTTGTTATTACTGTTGTTATTACTGTTGTTATTATTGTTATCATTACTACTGCTAATAACGTTGTTGTTATCGTTGTTGTGTTCAGCATTTCTTTATGTACTGTTATCTATTAACTTTCAGCTAAATATTCACTTTCATGTCTTCAAGTGGTGGCAACAGAATTTCGCCATAAAACTTTTAACTATTCAACCAACAACAATAGGCCTGGTTCAATCTAATCTGATAAGATCTTTGTAAAAATCAAGCAATATCCGTTTACTCTCCAAAGTCAAGCTGTGGCCGGCGGCCAACGTTTAAACTTCCCGACTTGGAATAAAATAAAATAGTTCAATTAAAAATAAAGATGGAGAAATATAGAATTGAAAGAATTGGACAAAAATTATAAAAACTACTACAAACAATAATACAAAATAGATTTCTTTTCTTCGATTATAAAAGATTGATTGTGAAAATACACCCCCCCCAACTCATATACAAATGTATGTTTATATATATATATATATATATGTATATATGTATATATATATATATGTATATATGTATATATATGTGTGTATATATATATATATATATTTATATATATATATGGATATGTATATATATATATGGATATGTATATATATATATATGGATATGTATATATATATATATATATATATATGTATATATATATATATATATATATATATTTATATATATATATGGATATGTATATATATATATATATATATATATATATATATACATATATATGTGAGCGTGTGTTTATATGTGCGTATGTATATACATATGTTTATCTGTGTGTATATATATTTATATGTGTGTGTGTGTGTACATATGAATGTATATATGTATATATGCATATATATACATATAAGTGTGGAGGTGTGTATACATATGTATATACATATATAAATATATATATATATATATATATATATATATATAATTATATATATATATAGATATATACAAATACATATATATATATATATATGTTTGTATATATATGTTTGTATATATATATATATATATATATATATATATATACATATATATATATATATTTATACCTACACACATACATATATATATATATATACACACTAATGTATATATGTACACGTACACACATCTGTGTATGTATCAATATGTTTGCTTTGTATGTAATTCCATTTTTTTCCATATTTTTCTTGTCAGTTTTTCTATTTCTTCTCACTTTATAATCGAATGCTAACTTTGAAAATAATATTCCAGCCTGAGGCGCCATGTTGAGGATCAGCGTTCCTACAGTTAATAGAGACTAGCTTCTCTCACACTATTGTTTTAACTATATATATTTCACTTCATAGCAATCTCTAATTCATTTTGCCATACCACCACCACCGACACTGCTACCACTAAAACTACCACCACCACCACCACCGACACTGCTACCACTAAAACTACTACCACCACCACCACCACCACCGACATTGCTACCACTAAAACTACCACCACCACCACCGACACTGCTACCACTAAAACTACCACCACCACCACCACCACCGACACTGCTACCACTAAAACTACCACCACCACCACCACCACCGACACTGCTACCACTAAAACTACCACCACCACCACCACCACCGACACTGCTACCACTAAAACTACCACCACCACCACCGACACTGCTACCACTAAAACTACCACCACCACCACCGACACTGCTACCACTAAAACTACCACCACCACCACCGACACTGCTACCACTAAAACTACCACCACCACCACCGACACTGCTACCACTAAAACTACCACCACCACCACCGACACTGCTACCACTATTACTACCACCACCACCACAGACACTGCTACCACTAAAACTACCACCACCACCACCGACACTGCTACCACTAAAACTACCACCACCACCACCGACACTGCTACCACTAAAACTACCACCACCACCACCGACACTGCTACCACTATTACTACCACCACCACCACAGACACTGCTACCACTAAAACTACCACCACCACCACCACCGACACTGCTACCACTATTACTACCACCACCACCATCACCACCGACACTACTACCACTATTACTACCACCACCACCACCGACACTACTACCACTATTACTACCACCACCACCACAGACACTACTACCACTATTACTACCACCACCACCACAGACACTACTACCGCTATTACTACCACCACCACCACCGACACTGCTACCACTAAAACTACCACCACCACCACCACCGACACTACTACCACTATTACTACCACCACCACCACCACCACAGACACTACTACCACTATTACTACCACCACCACCACAGACACTACTACCGCTATTACTACCACCACCACCACCACAGACACTACTACCGCTATTACTACCACCACCACCACCGACACTACTACCGCTATTACTACCACCACCACCACCACCGACACTACTACCACTATTACTACCACCACCACCACCACCGACACTACTACCACTATTACTACCACCACCACCACCACCACCGACACTACTACCACTATTACTACCACCACCACCACCACAGACACTACTACCACTATTACTACCACCACCACCACCACCACCGACACTACTACCACTATTACTACCACCACCACCACCACCGACACTACTACCACTATTACTACCACCACCACCATCACCACCGACACTACTACCACTATTACTACCACCACCACCATCACCGACACTACCACCACCACCACCACCACCGACACTACTACCACTATTACTACCACCACCACCACCACAGACACTACTACCACTATTACTACCACCACCACCACCACCACCGACACTACTACCACTATTACTACCACCACCACCACCACCACCGACACTACTACCACTATTACTACCACCACCACCACCACCGACACTACTACCACTATTACTACCACCACCACCACCACCACCGACACTACTACCACTATTACTACCACCACCACCACCACAGACACTACTACCACTATTACTACCACCACCACCACCACCACCGACACTACTACCACTATTACTACCACCACCACCACCACCGACACTACTACCACTATTACTACCACCACCACCACCACCGACACTACTACCACTATTACTACCACCACCACCACCACCGACACTACTACCACTATTACTACCACCACCACCATCACCACCGACACTACTACCACTATTACTACCACCACCACCATCACCGACACTACCACCACCACCACCACCACCGACACTACTACCACTATTACTACCACCACCACCACCACAGACACTACTACCACTATTACTACCACCACCACCACCACCACCGACACTACTACCACTATTACTACCACCACCACCACCACCACCGACACTACTACCACTATTACTACCACCACCACCACCACCGACACTACTACCACTATTACTACCACCACCACCACCACCACCGACACTACTACCACTATTACTACCACCACCACCACCACAGACACTACTACCACTATTACTACCACCACCACCACCACCACCGACACTACTACCACTATTACTACCACCACCACCACCACCGACACTACTACCACTATTACTACCACCACCACCATCACCACCGACACTACTACCACTATTACTACCACCACCACCACCACCGACACTACCACCACCACCACCACCACCGACACTACTACCACTATTACTACCACCACCACCACCACAGACACTACTACCACTATTACTACCACCACCACCACCACCACCGACACTACTACCACTATTACTACCACCACCACCACCACCACCGACACTACTACCACTATTACTACCACCACCACCATCACCACCGACACTACTACCACTATTACTACCACCACCACCACCGACACTACTACCGCTATTACTACCACCACCACCACCACAGACACTACTACCACCACCACCACCGACACTACTACCACTATTACTACCACCACCACCACCGACACTACTACCGCTATTACTACCACCACCACCACCGACACTACTACCACTATTACTACCACCACCACCATCACCACCGACACTACTACCACTATTACTACCACCACCACCACCGACACTACTACCGCTATTACTACCACCACCACCACCACAGACACTACTACCACCACCACCACCGACACTACTACCACTATTACTACCACCACCACCACCGACACTACTACCACTATTACTACCACCACCACCACCGACACTACTACCGCTATTACTACCACCACCACCACCACAGACACTACTACCACCACCACCACCACCGACACTACTACCGCTATTACTACCACCACCACCACCGACACTACTACCGCTATTACTACCACCACCACCACCACCGACACTACTACCACTATTACTACCACCACCACCACCACCACCGACACTACTACCACTATTACTACCACCACCACCACCACCGACACTACTACCGCTATTACTACCACCACCACCACCACCACCGACACTACTACCACTATTACTACCACCACCACCACCACCACCGACACTACTACCACTATTACTACCACCACCACCACCACCGATACTACTACCACTATTACTACTACCACCACCACCACCGACACTACTACCACTATTACTACCACCACCACCACCGACACTACTACCACTATTACTACCACCACCACCACCACCGACACTACTACCACTATTACTACCACCACCACCACCACCGACACTACTACCACTATTACTACCACCACCACCACCACCGACACTACTACCGCTATTACTACCACCACCACCACCACCACCGACACTACTACCACTATTACTACCACCACCACCACCACCGACACTACTACCGCTATTACTACCACCACCACCACCACCGACACTACTACCACTATTACTACCACCACCACCACCACCACCGACACTACTACCACTATTACTACCACCACCACCACCACCGACACTACTACCGCTATTACTACCACCACCACCACCACCGACACTACTACCACTATTACTACCACCACCACCACCACCGACACTACTACCACTATTACTACCACCACCACCACCACCACCGACACTACTACCACTATTACTACCACCACCACCACCGACACTACTACCGCTATTACTACCACCACCACCACCACCGACACTACTACCACTATTACTACCACCACCACCACCACCGACACTACTACCACTATTACTACCACCACCACCACCACCGACACTACTACCACTATTACTACCACCACCACCACCGACACTACTACCACTATTACTACCACCACCACCACCACCGACACTACTACCACTATTACTACCACCACCACCACCACCGACACTACTACCGCTATTACTACCACCACCACCACCACCGACACTACTACCACTATTACTACCACCACCACCACCACCACCGACACTACTACCACTATTACTACCACCACCACCACAGACACTACTACCACTATTACTACCACCACCACCACCACCGACACTACTACCACTATTACTACCACCACCACCACCACCGACACTACTACCGCTATTACTACCACCACCACCACCACCGACACTACTACCACTATTACTACCACCACCACCACCACCGACACTACTACCGCTATTACTACCACCACCACCACCACCGACACTACTACCGCTATTACTAGCACCACCACCACCACCGACACTACTACCACTATTACTACCACCACCACCACCACCACCGACACTACTACCGCTATTACTACCACCACCACCACCACCACCGACACTACTACCGCTATTACTACCACCACCACCACCACCACCACCGACACTACTACCACTATTACTACCACCACCACCACCACCGACACTACTACCACTATTACTACCACCACCACCACCACCGACACTACTACCACTATTACTACCACCACCACCACCACCACCGACACTACTACCGCTATTACTACCACCACCACCACCACCACCACCGACACTACTACCACTATTACTACCACCACCACCACCACCGATACTACTACCACTATTACTACCACCACCACCACCACCACCGACACTACTACCACTATTACTACCACCACCACCACCACCGACACTACTACCACTATTACTACCACCACCACCACCACCGACACTACTACCACTATTACTACCACCACCACCACCACCGACACTACTACCACTACCACCACCACCACCACCGACACTACTACCACTATTACTACCACCACCACCACCACCGACACTACTACCACTACCACCACCACCACCACCGACACTACTACCGCTATTACTACCACCACCATCACCACCGACACTACTACCACTATTACTACCACTATTACTACCACCGACACTACTACCACTATTACTACCACCACCACCACCACCGACACTACTACCACTATTACTACCACCGACACTACTACCACTATTACTACCACCACCATCACCACCGACACTACTACCACTATTACTACCACCACCACCACCACCGACACTACTACCGCTATTACTACCACCACCATCACCACCGACACTACTACCACTATTACTACCACCACCACCACCACCGACACTACTACCACTATTACTACCACTATTACTACCACCGACACTACTACCACTATTACTACCACTATTACTACCACCGACACTACTACCACTATTACTACCACCACAACCACCACCGACACTACTACCACTATTACTACCACTATTACTACCACCGACACTACTACCACTATTACTACCACTATTACTACCACCGACACTACTACCACTATTACTACCACCACCACCACCACCGACACTACTACCACTATTACTACCACTATTACTACCACCGACACTACTACCACTATTACTACCACCACCACCACCACCGACACTACTACCACTATTACTACCACCACCACCACCACCGACACTACTACCACTATTACTACCACCACCACCACCACCGACACTACTACCGCTATTACTACCACCACCACCACCACCGACACTACTACCACTATTACTACCACCACCACCACCACCGACACTACTACCACTATTACTACCACCACCACCACCACCACCGACACTACTACCACTATTACTACCACCACCACCACCACCGACACTACTACCACTATTACTACCACCACCACCACCACCGACACTACTACCGCTATTACTACCACCACCACCACCACCGACACTACTACCACTATTACTACCACCACCACCACCACCACCGACACTACTACCACTATTACTACCACCACCACCACCACCGACACTACTACCGCTATTACTACCACCACCACCACCACCGACACTACTACCACTATTACTACCACCACCACCACCACCACCGGCACTACTACCGCTATTACTACCACCACCACCACCACCGACACTACTACCACTATTACTACCACCACCACCACCACCGACACTACTACCACTATTACTACCACCACCACCACCACCGACACTACTACCACTATTACTACCACCACCACCACCACCACCGACACTACTACCACTATTACTACCACCACCACCACCACCGACACTACTACCACTATTACTACCACCACCACCACCACCGACACTACTACCACTATTACTACCACCACCACCACCACCGACACTACTACCACTATTACTACCACCACCACCGACACTACTACCACTATTACTACCACCACCACCACCACCGACACTACTACCACTATTACTACCACCACCACCACCACCGACACTACTACCACTATTACTACCACCACCACCACCACCACCGACACTACTACCACTATTACTACCACCACCACCACCACCGACACTACTACCACTATTACTACCACCACCACCACCACCGACACTACTACCACTATTACTACCACCACCACCACCACCGACACTACTACCACTATTACTACCACCACCACCGACACTACTACCACTATTACTACCACCACCACCACCACCGACACTACTACCACTATTACTACCACCACCACCACCACCGACACTACTACCACTATTACTACCACCACCACCACCACCACCGACACTACTACCACTATTACTACCACCACCACCACCACCGACACTACTACCACTATTACTACCACCACCACCACCACCGACACTACTACCACTATTACTACCACCACCACCACCACCGACACTACTACCACTATTACTACCACCACCACCGACACTACTACCACTATTACTACCACCACCACCACCACCGACACTACTACCACTATTACTACCACCACCACCACCACCGACACTACTACCACTATTACTACCACCACCACCACCACCACCGACACTACTACCACTATTACTACCACCACCACCACCACCGACACTACTACCACTATTACTACCACCACCACCACCACCGACACTACTACCACTATTACTACCACCACCACCACCACCACCGACACTACTACCACTATTACTACCACCACCACCACCACCGACACTACTACCACTATTACTACCACCACCACCACCACCACCGACACTACTACCACTATTACTACCACCACCACCACCACCACCGACACTACTACCGCTATTACTACCACCACCACCACCACCACCACCGACACTACTACCACTATTACTACCACCACCACCACCACCACCGACACTACTACCACTATTACTACCACCACCACCACCACCACCGACACTACTACCACTATTACTACCACCACCACCACCACCACCGACACTACTACCACTATTACTACCACCACCACCACCACCACCGACACTACTACCACTATTACTACCACCACCACCACCACCACCGACACTACTACCACTATTACTACCACCACCACCACCACCACCGACACTACTACCACTATTACTACCACCACCACCACCACCGACACTACTACCACTATTACTACCACCACCACCACCACCGACACTACTACCACTATTACTACCACCACCACCACCACCGACACTACTACCACTATTACTACCACCACCACCACCACCGACACTACTACCACTATTACTACCACCACCACCACCACCGACACTACTACCACTATTACTACCACCACCACCACCACCGACACTACTACCGCTATTACTACCACCACCACCACCACCGACACTACTACCGCTATTACTACCACCACCACCACCACCGACACTACTACCGCTATTACTACCACCACCACCACCACCGACACTACTACCACTATTACTACCACCACCACCACCACCGACACTACTACCACTATTACTACCACCACCACCACCACCGACACTACTACCACTATTACTACCACCACCACCACCACCGACACTACTACCGCTATTACTACCACCACCACCACCACCGACACTACTACCGCTATTACTACCACCACCACCACCACCGACACTACTACCACTATTACTACCACCACCACCACCACCGACACTACTACCACTATTACTACCACCACCACCACCACCGACACTACTACCACTATTACTACCACCACCACCACCACCGACACTACTACCACTATTACTACCACCACCACCACCACCGACACTACTACCACTATTACTACCACCACCACCACCACCGACACTACTACCACTATTACTACCACCACCACCACCACCGACACTACTACCACTATTACTACCACCACCACCACCACCGACACTACTACCGCTATTACTACCACCACCACCACCACCGACACTACTACCACTATTACTACCACCACCACCACCACAGACACTACTACCACCACCACCACCACCGACACTACTACCGCTATTACTACCACCACCACCACCACCGACACTACTACCACTATTACTACCACCACCACCACCACCGACACTACTACCACTATTACTACCACCACCACCACCACCACCGACACTACTACCACTATTACTACCACCACCACCACCGACACTACTACCGCTATTACTACCACCACCACCACCACCGACACTACTACCACTATTACTACCACCACCACCACCACCGACACTACTACCGCTATTACTACCACCACCACCACCACCGACACTACTACCACTATTACTACCACCACCACCACCACCGACACTACTACCACTATTACTACCACCACCACCACCACCGACACTACTACCGCTATTACTACCACCACCACCACCACCGACACTACTACCGCTATTACTACCACCACCACCACCACCACCGGCACTACTACCACTATTACTACCACCACCACCACCACCACCGACACTACTACCACTATTACTACCACTATTACTACCACCACCACCACCACCGACACTACTACCACTATTACTACCACCACCACCACCGACACTACTACCGCTATTACTACCACCACCACCACCACCGACACTACTACCGCTATTACTACCACCACCACCACCACCGACACTACTACCACTATTACTACCACCACCACCACCACCGACACTACTACCGCTATTACTACCACCACCACCACCACCGACACTACTACCACTATTACTACCACCACCACCACCACCACCGACACTACTACCACTATTACTACCACCACCACCACCACCGACACTACTACCGCTATTACTACCACCACCACCACCACCGACACTACTACCACTATTACTACCACCACCACCACCACCGGCACTACTACCACTATTACTACCACCACCACCACCACCGACACTACTACCACTATTACTACCACCACCACCACCACCGACACTACTACCACTATTACTACCACCACCACCACCACCGACACTACTACCACTATTACTACCACCACCACCACCACCGACACTACTACCACTATTACTACCACCACCACCACCACCGACACTACTACCGCTATTACTACCACCACCACCACCACCGACACTACTACCACTATTACTACCACCACCACCACCACCACCGGCACTACTACCACTATTACTACCACCACCACCACCACCACCGACACTACTACCACTATTACTACCACCACCACCACCACCGGCACTACTACCACTATTACTACCACCACCACCACCACCACCGACACTACTACCACTATTACTACCACCACCACCACCACCGGCACTACTACCACTATTACTACCACCACCACCACCACCGGCACTACTACCAC
>OZ024750.1:43678051-43680551 GCA_964016885.1 Eledone cirrhosa
AATACAGGGGTAATAGAAATTAAATAAATGCATACACACATTCAAATACGTACATTCACAAGCATACGCAATACACTTGCCACAGGTATACAAAACCATAGTAAAATTTTTAATAGAAATACTATTAAAATGTCTTACTCTACGACTCCTAACCTTGCACATTACATCACAGCTTCAAATTTAGCTAAACTACCTAACCGTAGGAACACGTGCAACCCTGTAGTTAGTTCTAACTGTAATTGTAGGAATCGGGTTGATTGCCCCCTATCCGGGAAATGCCTCTCCAGTTACATTGTCTACAAATGTAAGGTTGAAACACCCACGTCCCGTATGGCCTACATAGGGTTAACCGCCAATAGATTCAAGCAGCGTCTTTACATGCATACCCATTCTTTTCGTTACCCTCTTAGAAGGAATATGACGTCACTTTCAGCTTATATGTGGAGTCTAAAAGACAACCACACCCAATTTAAGTTACACTGGGAGATCCTAGCTAGGGCTAGATCGTATAACGGGAATAAAAGATCATGTGACCTCTGCGTCGCCGAGGCCCTGGAAATACTCTACGCCACAGACCACATCTTAAACAAAACATCTGAGGCAATTTCGGCTTGTAAACATAAATTGCACAAAACCTTCCTGTATTACAGCCCCCACATTATACCCTAACGGATAGTACGATCTATACGTGGATTTTTAACTTCTTGATGTGGTAGCTAAGTATATGTTTTGTTTATACCATTACTTATTTGCATAGGTAAGTATATTTACCTGTATGTTTTGTGAAGGTACGTATACTTTCTGATACGTATATTTGATTGATTATGTTGTGGCGTATACATTTTTTATATTTTCTGGTACATATAGTTTGGTTATGTGTATACGGGAGTTTTGCGTCTGCGTGTGTATGCAGGTTCGTACGTATGTAGGGTGTGTATATATGTGTACTTCATGTTTTGGCTGACTTACGTCTTCGAACATTTGTGTATTTACATATAGGTATGTGGGTGCGCTTGTTATATACGTATTTATTTATTTATATACGTTTATTTAATTATTTATTTGTATACACGCACACACACACACACACATATTTATATGTGCGTGGTTTTGTATACCTATGGCAAGTGTTTTGCGTATGCTTGTGTATGTACGTATTTGAATGCGTGTATGCATTTATTTAATTTTTATTACCCCTGTATTGTATTTATTTACTTTATTCTTAACTCTGAAGCGGAGATTCATTCGGTTTCCTAGTTAGAATTTAGTTTACGACTTCCGCTATACCATTTACGTGGTTTTGTTCTCCACGATCCACATATGACGTATTATCTTCCTTTTTTCCGTTCATTGCCAGAGAACGTCTCTATGAACCACCTAAGAGGACATTAGTCTACGACCTCTTTTATACCATAAACGTGGTTCTGTCTTTGCGCGTAATTGTTTTTCACCGCTCCTATTAATGACGTATTATATTCGTTTTTTCCCGTTCTTTGCCAGGGAACGTTTCCACGAACCAAAGTATCGTCTTCTTGTCTTCCTCCGGTTGCAACGTTTTTTGAAATATCCACTTCTGCGTTTACAGATTGACTTTGTTAGTTTCAGAAGATCCCGTTAAGGGTGAAAGCAGCGATTCTTTGCTTAAACTTTAATCTGTTATTTTAATTAATATTTGCTCTACGGTTCTTATATATTTGATATATATTTATCCTTATCGAGCCCTCTTTGGATTTTAGTCTTCAAATTTTTATTATTACTATATATATATATATATATCAACGTAAGTTGATGCCCTAAGGACAGTCACTGGTCTGTTGGAGACGCAGGACATGGCAGCGATAATGAGGGACAGAGACCGCTGGAGAGCACTCGACCATGGATCTCGGGAATTTTACCCGCCTTACATATATATATATATATATATATACACACAAAGGTGTATATATATATATATATATATATATATATATATACACACATCAATATATATATCTTTCTGATGTTGGTGTTTTTATTATGGTTGTTGTTGGTTTTGTTAGTATTGTTGTTGTTGGTTTTGTTATTATTGTTGTTATTGTTGTTGTTGGTTTTGTTAGTTTAGTTGGTGTTGTTAGTATTGTTGTTGTTGGTTTTGTTAGTTTACTTGGTGTTGTTGTTGGTTTTGTTAGTTTAGTTGGTGTTGTTATTATTGTTGTTGTTGGTTTTGTTAGTTTACTTGGAGTTGTTAGTATTGTTGCTGCTGTCAATTTTGTCGTAAATGTTGTTATTCTACTGGTTGTTGGTGTTCTTACTGTAGTTGCTGTTGTTAGTGTTGTTGCTGTAATTCTGTTACTGTAGTTGTTGTTGTTACTGTTGTTGTTGTTGTTACTGCTCTTACTGTAGTTGTTGTTACTGCTGTTACTGTTGTTGTTGTTGTTGCTGCTGTTACTGTAGTTGTTGTTACTGTTGTTACTGTAGTTGTTGTTACTTCTCTTACTGTAGTTGTTGTTGTTACTGTTGT
>OZ024750.1:43685551-43688051 GCA_964016885.1 Eledone cirrhosa
ATCAACAAAGAAGGAGGAAGGGGGACAGATGTCAGTTATTATTTTACATTGGAGCTTCTCTGTTAATTGTTGCCAATGGCGGAACTTCCTGGACAAAAGATTTGCCACCACCTACTTTCTCTCTTTCCATTTATCTGTGTTTGTGTCTATCAACCTCACACACACACATACACATACACTCACACATATACATACTTGTTTCTCTATCTATCTAGCTACCATCCCTCTCTTTCTATATCTTTGTATATATATATATATATATATATATATATATATATATATATATATCTAGGGAGTGTAACTTGGTGTTACTGCAGGTCCACCCGGGTGAGCACTCGATGTTTAGGTTCACTTCTGTGTTGAGGTGTAGAGCATGTTGAGATGTATACCATTTTAAAGGGTCCGTCGAGCTGCCGATTATTGAGTCGGGTAAGATCGATACAGATCGAACCTTGAGCTGATCAGTGGCGAAACGCGCGTCACCTACCAATAAATGTAATGAAGGAGTAACCAATCGTCCTTGTTATCCTTTCAATATATATATATATATATATATATATATAAACAATGAGTTATTTGGTTTGTTGATTATTCAACAAAATTAATGTTCAATTATTATATTTTATCTGACAAAAGCGTACTTAAATATTAGTACCCTTGAAATACGTATAATAAAATAAATATGGTTTTATAAAGATATTTTCCACCAATTAATATTATTGATATTATATATATATATATATATATATATATATATATATACGGTTGGATAATACTTGTAGCCCTATATATATTTTTTACACGTAGGAACACATACTTTATTATATATATATATTATATATATATATATACAAAAGTTCTATTTAAAATTGTTGGGATACAACAAGTAAATATTTTATAACTGATATAAAGCACTCGACAAGTTTTTGGAGTAGATATACGATATTAAATAAATGGAAACTATATTTATAAAACCATATTTATTTCATTATACATATTTCAGGGATACCAAATTAAAATATGGTATGCCTTCATCAGACAAAATACAATATATAAACAGTTTTATAAATAATTTTGACGTACCCTATTAGATGCAACCATTATTTTTGGAAGCTGTCTGGATAGTGAGATGTTTATAATTATTTTATTAGTTATAGTGTTAAGTACAGTTAGAAAAAAGACGGAGAGAAAGAAAAAAACGGAGAGAGAGAAGGAGAGAGAAAAAGAAGTAGAGAGAGAAGGAATGTCTTTTTTCTAACTGTACTTAACACTATAACTAATAAAATAATTATAAACATCTCACTATCCAGACAGCTTCCAAAAATAATGGTCGCATCTAATAGGGTACGTCAAAATTATTTATAAAACTGTTTATATATTGTATTTTGTCTGATGAAGGCATACCATATTTTAATTTGGTATCCCTGAAATATGTATAATGAAATAAATATGGTTTTATAAATATAGTTTCCATTTATTTAATATCGTTTAATATCGTATATACATATATATATAATCATTCACTGGGTAATTGCTGGCCTTGTGCCAAAAGTAGAAACAATTATTATATTAATTATATTATATATACTATATATTCATATTATATATATAGAAATAGATAGTGAAATGAAGGGCTATGACATATACTTCAAGATAAAGAAAGGGGTCATAATACACACTACACCCATTTTCTATAGAATAATATTTCTGTGGGTTCGGAAGATTGAAATGAGAACTAAACCCATACTAGATAATCCCAACAGGATCAACAACTAAACCACACACAAGTGCGAACCTTTAAGAAGCTCAATCGTACATCACATTATAAATCTATATTCTCGGCCCTTAGTAAGTTCGGAAATTCCAACTTCCCGCAGATTTGTTAATATTTGGAAAAGCTATTTTATTCAGCTTCTTATTAAGACGGTAAGATTTTGTGAGGGGTCCCTTAGCTGAATAGTTAGAAAAACCTAGCCTGTATCTGGGAGTTCGGAGTTCAATTCTTCGTTGCGGCCGTTGGCAACAATTTCCAGTCACTCGGGGGTCTTTAGCCGATTTAAAAAAATATTTTATAGCAACTGACTGTAATTGCAGTTATTTTCTGCGTCTTGTATATATATATATATATATATATATATATATATATATAGAAAGAACGAGTAGGACCCCGACTGCTGAGCTCAAGCCGTTTCGACGGCTAATTCTGGACTAAATCGGGGTCCTACTCGTTCCTATTACCCACTCTACTACCCTAAATATTGAGTACTTTGGTGCGTTATGCTCCACCTGGTTCCTTACCACATTTCCTCCGTTATATATATATATATATATATATATATATATATATATATATATATATATATATATATATATATATATATATATATATATATATATATATATATATATATATATATATATATATATATATATATATATATATATATATATATATATATAGTAATAATAATAAATTTGAAGACTAAAATCCAAAGAGGGC
>OZ024750.1:43705551-43708051 GCA_964016885.1 Eledone cirrhosa
CTTTTCTCCAAAGCATCTAAATGAACAGGCAAAACGTATCATTAGATGTAAATTGATACATCTAACGGAATCGAGTGATACTACAAATACAGCCCTTGTAGACAACCACCCCACCTCCACTGACAGACAAAGAGAATGGCCAGCTAAATCTAACAGTGAACAGCTCACCAACAATTTTGCTGAAATCCATCCCACTTCCACTGAAGAACAGCGAGAAAGGTCAGCTGACTCTAGTAGTAATTGTCACCACATCAACAACGAGGCTGCAATTCATGACTCTACTGAACAAACAGAGCACCAAAAACTTGTGGGCACCCTACAAGTGATATGGAACGATATGTTTCAAGAGATACACAGCCTTAATGTGAGTGACAGACCATACAACACTAGAGTCAGTAAAGAATCCACTAAATTGGAATTGGAAGCGGTGAACGAAATAGCTGGCAATTATCTGAAGGCTATACGATCTAAAGGTGTAGAAACGACATTTGAAACGCTCAATGTTTTGTTATATGTTTCAGCTGTCACATTGCTATCATATAACACACATCTAAAACTACGTAATCAAGATACAAACAAAAAGCCTGAACCAGCGTGGATGCGAAATTTAAAAACCAAAATTTTGTCCCTGAGACGAAGTATCTCACACATCGCAGTCGTTATGAAATGCAACATAGAGAGCAACTTCACACGACACCAGGAAGACCTAAAGAAAAAGTTAGAGAGACGATTTGGAGATACCAAATTTAAAACTTTGAACTCCAAATTACACCAGTTGAAACAACAACTCACAGCTACAACAGAAAGACTAAAATATAAGTCAACAGCCCATAAACGACAAGTGCTAAATAGATTGTTTGCCAGAGATCCTAAATCAGTTTATCGCAGCTTCGGTGGCAAAAGCTCAATCCCTGTAAACGACACCCCTTCAAAAGAACAGGTTGAGAACTACTGGAGATCTGTATGGGAAACGGATGACGGATTCAACAGACAAGCTAATTGGCTAAAACAACTGGAACAGGACTACTGCCAACATGTCCAGACAAAACAATATGACATAGATGGGTCAATACTGGAAACAGCTCTACAGAAAATGTCGAATAGGAAATCGCCAGGCCCAGACCTCATTACAGGATACTGGTTGAAGAATTTCACTTTCTATCAGCAAGATCTCATACGGCTGTTTACAGAAACCATTAAGGGCACACAAGAACTGCCCAGATGGTTATCAACTGCCACTACTCTCCTCATTCCCAAAAATAGCCAAACCACCCTTGCTAAAAATTACCGCCCAATTGCCTGCCAAAACATCATGTATAAATTATATACTGGGTGCCTTAACCTGTTCTTACAGGATCACTGTGCTACCAACAACATCATAACACCTGAGCAAGCTGGTGGAAAGAGGGAGGTGTGGGGTTGCATAGATCACCTACTAACTAACAAAATGATTCAGGAAAAAACAACAAAGAATCGCAGAAACATGACTGTCATGTGGCTGGACTATCAAAAAGCATTTGATAGTGTACCTCATGGGTGGATTATTAAGGCTTTACAGTTAGCTAAAGTCCCACAACCATTAGTAGCTGCTGTTGAACGCCTGACCAAGAACTGGTACACCAATTTGATCCTTAGAGGTGAGAAGGAACAGGTTAAGACTGATAGGATACATTACCAGAAGGGCATCTTTCAGGGTGATAGCTTGTCAGTACTACTCTTCGTTCTCTCACTCAATCCACTATCTTACCTACTCAGGAAACAAGGTGGACAAAGAAGTGGGCCCAGAAGTATCTCCCATCTTTTCTTTGTTGATGACCTGAAGTTGTATGGGCCAAATATCAATGACATCAAGAAACAATTGGACCTCATTACACAATTTTCAACCGACATCAAAATGAAATTTGGTGAGTCCAAGTGTGCATATTTGGCAGTAAAACGTGGAAGAGCTGTGCCCTCCTATAGAAATCTAGAGATGAACGGCCTGACAATACAACCTCTGCAGTCAGGTGACAACTACAGATATCTTGGACAGGATGAGAATGTCAGATATGATGGACCCATAAATAAGGAGAGAACCAGAACTGAATACCTCAGAAGAGTAAAAAAAATATGGTCATCAGAATTGTCAGCATACAACAAATACATTGCCCACAATACCTATGCTGTGCCAATTCTAACGCCAACATTTGGCCTACTGAACTGGTCATTGCAAGAACTAAGTGAGATGGATGTTAGAACTCGAAAACTTCTCAGTGTTACTGGGAACTTTAACATCAATGGTGATGTGGATAGGCTATACTTCTCACGCAAGGAAGGTGGCCGGGGTCTAAAATCAATATTAACAACATATGAGACCCGGATAGTAACACTGAAGCAACACCTTCAACAGAGGAAAAAGGTTGGCGACCATCTTGCTCAGGTTTATGAGCATGAAAAAAGAAATATCATTAGAATAGCGACTGATCTGGAGGAGAGATATGGAATAAAGCCTGATATAAAT
>OZ024750.1:43715551-43725551 GCA_964016885.1 Eledone cirrhosa
TCCACCACCGTGAATGTTATATGGTGCAATGGCCATACTCGATAACGAGGGGGCAGTCATCATGTATTATAGAAGCTGATAACAGAATGAGAAGTTGAACCAGAGTAGAAACGATAGAAACATCCTGTGTGTTATAGTACGACCTACTGTATATATAATAGAGAAGATATAGAGGGGGGTAGAGGAAGTGATTGTTGACAGTGGCTGTGACGTGGTGACCCACATCTGGTCAACAATTGACAGTTGCTGTGACGGGGTGACACACATCTTGTCACATTGTATATTGTCGTCAGAAAGGTCAGCCATTTGACATACTGAAAGGAGAACAAAACCGGAATTGGCTGCGACGATGAATGACGTTTTATCTTGTACAAGATTACTGTTACAAAACAACAACTACTACTACTACTACTACTACTGCTACTACTACTACTGCTGCTGCTGCTGTTACTACTATCAGTACTATTGCTGCTGCTGCTGCTGCTAATACAGCAACAACAACAATAGCAATAACAATAATACCAGCAGCTGCAACAACAGCAAAAAAGACAAGAGCGCACTCTCCCCATCCCCGCCACACCACCAGCAACAACAACAGCAGCAGCAACAACGACAGTAACATAAATATCAACAACAACAACAGTAACAAGAGTACCACTACGACGACGACAACAACAGTGACATCAGTAACAACAACAACAACAACAGCAAGAGTACCACTACGACGACGACAACAACAACAACAGTGACATCAGTAACAACAACAACAACAGTAACAAGAGTACATTACGACAACAACAACAACAACAGCAACAACAACAGTGACACCAGTAACAACAACAACAACAACAGTGACATCAGTAACAACAACAACAACAGTAACAAGAGTACCACTACGGCAACAACAACAACAGCAACAACAACAGTGACATCAGTAACAACAACAACAACAACAGTAACAAGAGTACCACTACGGCAACAACAACAACAGCCACAACAACAGTGACAACAGTAACAACAACACCAGTAACAAGAGTACTACTACGACGGCAACAGCAACAACAACAACAACAACAACAGTGACATCAGTAACAACAACAACAGTGACATCAGTAACAACAACAACAACAACAACAACAGTACTACTACGACGGCAACAACAACAACAACAACAACACCAGTGACATCAGTAACAACAACAACAGCAACAACAACAGTAACAAGAGTACCACTACGACGACAACAACAACAGCAACAACAAGTGACATCAGTAACAACAACAACAACAGTAACACCACCACCGCCACCACCACCACCACCAACAACAACAACGGCAACACGACTACTAAGAACAACAACAAGCGGCGGCCATGACAGTAGTAAGAAAGACAAGATCAGTTTCAGTGAGTGTGACATTATGCTATGTCAGACAAACACAACAGACTTGAATGACATGAACTGAAATTAAGGACCTCTTCATAAGTGGACACAACTCCTTCATAAAATGACCCCGAATAATGTAATAGTGATTTCTGATTTAGGCACAAAGCCAGCAATTTTGGGGAGGGAAAGTCGATTAAATTGACACCAGTGCATTACTGGTACTTTATTTTATCGACCCCGTAGGAATGAAAGGCAAAGCGAACCCCGGCAGGATTTGAACTGAGATCATAAAGGGCCGTAACTCTATGCCATAAAGCATGTTGTCCGGTGTTCCACCGGTACTGCCAAATATAATATTGTGATGCTGCTGTTGCTGCTATTACTGCTGCTGTTGCTGCTAGGTAGAGCGTCGGACAAAATATTTTATGGTATATACACGTTAACTTTTTTATCGTCCCCGGAAGTATAAAAGGCAAAAATAACCTCAGAGGGATTGGAACTGAGGGTGTAAAGAATGGAAATAAATACTTCAACACATTTCTTCTGATGCTCTGCCAACCCGACACCCATGATAATGATTTCTTTATTATGGCTCAGCCATTTAACTCTCCTACAAAATATTCCTGTTTAGAATTCTGTCAACACCAGATCAATAAAAGGTAAAGTAAGATAAAATAATTTTTTCTATGTTAAGCACAAGGCCAGCAATTATCCAGTGCATTACTGGTACTTTATTTTATCGACCCCGTAAGGATGAAAGGAAAAGTTAACCTTGGCGGGATTTGAACTCAGAATGGCAAGGGCCGTAACTCTCTGCGTCAAAGCATGGCGTCCGACCCTCTACCGATACTGCCAATCCACCGCCCTATAAGTAAGATAAAATAATGGTTCCTGATTTAGGCACAAGGTCAAACATTTTGGAGGGGAGGGGAAGTCTGGCGCTTTATTTTATAGACCCCCATAAGGATAGAAGGCAAATCTAACCTCTGCAGGATTTGAACTCAAATCATAAAGGAGCGTAACTCTATGCTGCAAAGCATGTTGTCCGACGCTCTACCGATACAGCCAACCCACCGTCCTAAAGTAGGATACAATAATTGTTTCTATTTTAGGCACAAGGCCAGCAATTACCCAGTACATTACTGGTACTCTATTTTATTAGGCAAAGTCTACCTCGGCGGGATTTGAACTCAGGTCGTAAAGGGACGTAACTATGCTGGAAAGCATGGCGTCCGACCCTCTACCGGTACTGCCAATCCACCTAAAGTAGGATACAATAATAATAAATAATAATAGATAAGAAATCTCTACATAGTCGTTCTACAAACTGGAATAGAAATAGCAGTCACATCTCCCTGAAATTGCAATCTGTGTCCTTAATACATCATCGTAAGTTGTACTTGAAAAATGAAAGGAATCATTAAAAAATTTAGTTCTCGATATTAATCTAAAATAAAGTACCAGTAATGTACTGGGTAATTGTTGGCCTTGTGCCAAAAGTAGAAACAATTAATCTAGTGGAAAGGTAAAGTTGATTAAATCAATACCAGTATTTGACTGTTACTTTATTTTATCAACCCTGGAAAGACTAAACGTAAAGTCGACCTCGGTGGGATTTGAACTTAGAAATCAAAGATCCAGAACAAATAATATAACTATTTCTACTTTAGGCACAAGACCAGCAATTACCCAGTACATTACTGGTACTTTATTTTATCGACCCCGTAAGGATGAAAGGCAAAGTTAACCTCGGCGGGATTTGAACTCAGATCGTAAAGGGACGTAACTATACTGGAAAGCATGGCGACCGACCCTCCACCGATACTGCCAATCCAGAACAAATAATATAACGGAAACTTATCCGACACTCTATCAAGTCTCTCAATTCACAACTCTAATGTAATCCTAGATATTAAAATAACACAAAATATGTTCATGGTTGAAAGGATAAATGGCAAAGTCAACCTCGGTGGTGTTTATCTCAGAATTTATAGAGCCCGAAATAAACCCAGCGAAGAATTTCTCCGGCCATCTAACGATTCTGCCAATCCACCGATCTTAAAATGTTTTGTAATTTAAGCGCAAAACCAGCAGTGTTTGGTCAATACACGGTACAGGTATAACTATGTTTGAATACATAGGAAGAAGAAAACTTCTCTTGAAAGGTAAGAAACCGTTACATATTCCACATCCATTACGAATCATTTTGTCAATTTGTGTTATCTATTATATAGCTAGAAAGTTATTGGAGGCGAAAACCATAAGATAATTCAACTTTAAACTTTCAAACTGACTTTGAAATATCGACTAGAATTAGAGAAAGGATTAATAACAATATACTTCCAGAAATTGATGTAAACTTGGGAATCTGTTTATATATACATTCTATGAAGACAACAATGAAATAAACCTATATACTTTTCTTAAATGCTAATGCAGTTATCTTCCCCTTGATATTTTCCTAAAACTAACAATTTGCTACTCCATTTGTTTTGCTGATATAAATATATAACATATGCGAAGTAAGAGATAAAAAGGAGACAAAGTAAAGAAGAAAAAAAAAAAGACTTCCATTTTCGTGGCGTCTCTTCGAAAGTTTTTCAGACCATAGTTAAACCCACATCGATGAAATATGGTTTATGTTTCAATAATATAATTTGTAAGGTGGCGTATTGGCAGAATCATTAGAACATTCGATAGAATGTTTTGCAGGTTTCTGCTCTCTGAGTTCAAATCCCACCGAGGTCAACTTTACCTTTCATCAATTCGAAGTCGATAGAAAAGGTACCAGTTTAGTACTGGACTAGATTCATCCTCTATATCTTCTTTTCAGTTTCATTCTCTCACTGTCTTTATTCCCCATTGAAAGAAATCTGCAGTGTTCAGAGCTGGAGAGGAGATGGGCTCTGCCAAGTTTTAAAATGCCCTAGAAATGCCGTATGTCAATACGGCACCCTTTTCTTTTGACTTTCCCGGGAATTACGGGACTCTGTATGATATATAAATTGGAATGAACTGTCAGCGAAGTGTTAAGAAATTCCCCTTACTACACCAATAATTATGACATTGAGACAAGCAGAGGAAGGTAGCTCGACGTTGTCCACGGCGGGATTTAAAACCAGAAGGTAGGTTTGTTTATTGGCGATAAATATATACACACACTGAAACACATGCATAGTTATGCACACACACACACACACACACACACACATTATATATATATATATATATATATATATATATATATATATATTTATTAATTCAAAATATTAACAAAAATAGACATTCGTGTGATCAAGTATATTTTATTATACATATTTCAGAGGTACTGAGCTATCTTCAACAGTACGTCCTCATCAGATAAAATAAGATGATGCATGACATACCCTGACATAGTAGATGTCATATCATATTCACTACTATGACTGAATCTTAACCATCTACTATGTCAGGGTATATCATGCATCATCTTATTTTATCTGACGAGGACGTACTGTTGAAGATAGATCAGTACCTCTGAAATATGTATAATAAAATATACTTGATCACACGAATGTCTATTTTTGTTAATATTTTGAATTAATATTAATAACTCCGGAAAACCATCCCTGTTGATCCAATCTATTGTAAAACTCATTCTTTGATTTATTCATTGAACCTTGTTTAACCTTTAAATATATGTATATATATATATATATATATATGCAAAGGTTCTATTTAAAGTTGTTGGGATACAACAAGTAAATATTTTTATAACTGATATAAAGCACTCGACAAGTTTTTGGAGTAGATATAGGATATTAATAAATGGAAACTATATTTATAAAACCATATTTATTTCATTATATATATTTCAGGGATACCACATTAAATTATGGTATGTCTTCATCAGACAAAATACAATATATAACAGTTTTACAAATAGCTTTGACGTACCCTTTTAGAATGCAACCATCTCTCCGTCTTTTTCTAATTGTGCTTAACACTAAGACTTATTAAAATAATATAAACAAATCACTATCCAGATGGCCTCCAAAAGTAATGGTTGCATTCTAAAAGGGTACGTCAAAGCTATTTGTAAAACTGTTATATATTGTATTTTGTCTGATGAAGGCATACCATAATTTAATGTGGTATCCCTGAAATATGTATAATTAAATAAATATGGTTTTATAAATATAGTTTCCATTTATTAATATCGTATATATATATATATATATATATATATATACATAGATAGTTACGTGCATATGTATTTCTGCATATACAAATACATATTTCTGTATAATTGTTTCTACTTTTGGCACAAGGCCAGCAAATACCCAGTGTATTACTGGTACTTTATTTTATCGACCCCGTAACGATGAAAGACAAAGTTAACCTCGGCGGGATTTGAACTCAGAATGGCAAGGGCCGTAACTCTATGCGTCAAAGTATGGCGTCCGACCCTCTACCGATACTGCCAATCCACCACTCTGTATGATATGCACAGACATGCATCAAGAAAAAAAAAACATACTTGTATAGGATATATATATATATATATATATATATATATATATATATATATATATATATATATATATATATATATATATATATATATATATATATATATATATATATATATATATATATATATATATATATATATATATATTATAATTGAATATAAGAGAGAGATATACACAGACATACGTATATGTGTTCGATCATAAGGGACCAGATTCTCTTCACAATTAAATTGCGAAACAGCATCGTCAAACGCTGTCTGGGTGATTGGTAGTTACCACAATTCCGGTTGGTATTCGTTTTCTTGATTTATCTTAAATTGAGTCTGGCAAACCCTATTGTCCATAGTTAGTATCTTTTTCACCTTAGGGAATCTGGTCCCTTACGATTTGAACACATATATGTATATATCTGTGTTTATCTCTCTTTTAACAAAAGATATTCTTCCCAGCCATATATTATAATTGAATATAAAAGTTTTACATTCAATTATAATATATGGCTCGGAAAAATCTCTTTCCTTGAGCTATTTTATTGTAAGAGACTATTTTGAGTTTCTAACTCAATATATACCTTTGATATATATATATATATATATATATATATATATATATATAGCTATACTTGGGGAGGGTCATATTTGTATAATAATATTGTCAGAATTAATAACAGAACACACTCACTGTTTGGTTGGTTTTCGCTTCTGTGTCCTTTATATCGGTTAATTTAATTTATTCGGTCCTCAATGTTACCATTGACTGACCAACGGTAAAAAAATACAGATACAATATAGACACAAACACATATATATATAGTCTAACAAAGTACTTTCGTCGCACATCTGCAACCACGTCAGTGGTGCTATTATGTTTCATCCTGTTGTATTGTATGCCTACGCCATCTTTATTTAGTGCAACGAAAGAACTTTGTTACACTATATATATGTGGTTGTGTCTATATTGTATCTGTATTTTTGACCGTTGGTCAGTCAATGGTAACATTGAGGACCGAATAAATTAAATTAATCGATATAAAAGACACAGAAGCGGAACCCAACCAAACAGTGAGTGTGTTCTGTTATTAATTCTGGCAATATTATTACACAAATATGACCCTCCCCAAGTATAACAATATTTGTTTCGACACACGATTTCATATCAAAAACCTCGCAAAACTATATATATACATATATATATATATATATATATATATATATATATATATATATATATATAAAGTTGAAAAGCAGCTGGAAAGGCGTTCCGTATTTAAACAAGGTCCTGTATCGGTCCTGTTATTCTAAATCATACATCCACATGTTGGAAGAAGAAGAAGAAGAAGAAGAAGAAGAAGAAGAAGAAGAAGAAGAAGAAGAAGAAGAATGATTAGAGTTGTTTCCCTTATCGGAATCGATCTCAGATTAAGAAATCACAACCTTTCGGGCAATGATGAATGATGTCACCATAGTAACGCATTCACTAAAGATTATTGTCTGACATGAGATATTGTTACCCCATTAGTATAGTAATTAGTTTAACATCGTGTATAATGCGTATATATATAAATATATATATAGGAAGTATTTCCGTAGGAAAAGTAAAGGAAAAGAGAGTGCTCTATGTAGGCTACAGAGCTTTTTTAGTTATGTACTAAACAACATAGTTGTTATGTAATAAACAACATAAGATAATTAATTCATTTACCAATGGTTTCTTGAAGACAGGCAAGCTTGACACGTATGTCTGCCTTCATTCCTCAGAACGAATTTATTAAAATCTTAATAAATTCGTTCCGAGGATTGAAGGCAGACATACGTGTCAAGCTCGTCTGTCTTCAAGAAACCATTGGTAAATGAATTAATTATCTTATGTTGTTTATTACATAACTAATATATATATATATATATAATATATTAACAAATGGAAACTATATTTATAAAACCATATTTATTTTATTATACATATTTCAAGGGCCACCAAGGCAAATTATGGTGCGCTTTCATCAGATAAAATACAATACAGATTTGTTTTATAAATATAAAGTGCTTTATATCAGTTATACACATTTTTAAGCTTGTTGAATCCCAACAAATTAAATATAACCTCTGTATATATATATATATATATAAAGTAAACAGAAATAACAACACAATCGGTACAGTATATAGAAGGTATATATTAGATTAACGCTTCATATAGCAAGAAGATGGTCTTAACCTTTCCGACGTTAGTCCTTCATCAGAAGAAATAATGAGAAATTAGATAGAGTGAAGGGATGGGCGGTGTATATATATATATATAGATAGATAGATAGATAGATAGAGAGCGAGAGAGAGAGAGTGTGTGTGTGTGTAAGAGGCGTGAAATCTCGATAGCGGCGCCAAGAGATCGGGATGTATGTATACATTATTGGATGGCTGTTAACTCTCCTGAGTTCCTCCCCCCTTTGACAGATCTTGTTATCCCACAGTTTGTCGAAAAATATCACCTTCATACACAAACACATTCCCAACACACACACAGATATATATATGTAATCTTTATATCCTTTGAGTCGCCTGAGACGTCATTTAGGCTAAATGTCTTTCCATTCGACAAAATCGGTAGTTTAAAGAAGGGAGATCTGTTTATAGGAGCAGCTGCTGGTCTTCCACAAAAGACCTTACTCAGACTGGCACCTTTGATAGGAATTTAGTATTGGGCAGCGACCTAAAACGTTGTGAGATATGACCGCAGATGATATGGTACGGCTTGATCACTTTCAGTCATAGGTTTCCAAGATCACGTCTGACATTTCGCTAATCAATAACAACTGAAAACATAATACTACAGCCCATTAACTATTTTCTGCAATATAAACACCGTTCCTTTTATGAATATATTTTATTTATACACGGATCATTTTGTTTTTCTCTATCGTCAGACATTTTCTTTCCTATATTCTCACTTTTTTTATGGATCTTCAAAAGACAAGAGGGTAGAAACTACAAAACGCCAGTGTAAATAGATTTTATATATATGTATGTTTTTTCATCTGGCTCTTCCCAATACAATAGATTTACAGATAATCTCAAGCGTCATAAGTGTGACATTTTTTCATGTGGAAAAATATTAGAAGTTAATGAAAAAGATTCTATTTTATAAATTTTCAAAGATACCTTGATCCTTTTTGTTATTTAAGAGCGAACAAAGAATTTATTTTTTGTTGTAACACATCATATTAAAAGAAGCGGAATATTAAATTAAATGTAAAAAAGAAAATAATTATATAAAAAAAATTCATAAATAAATGGAAACGAATTAATAACGCATTGTTAAATAAATCTTTGAAGAACTTTAAAAGTTTTCATACTTTTAGGGAGACCAAATTGTGTCTTTGGCTATGCTTTTTAACATTTTCATCAAATAAATACAAAAATGAAAGATTTTGACTATTAACTGATAAGATTTTCATTGGCTATATAATACCTTAAGACACTTACTTCCGAATCACACACTAAAGATGATTAAAAACATTTTCAAAGCAATGAAACTACCTTTTCATCTACAAATTTCAAAAGATACCTAAATCACTTTCGTATTTAATATAAAAGAACATCATTTTATATAAAAGAACATTGTTCTTTCGTACTGTTTTCTTTGAATATAGCTTCATAAACACTTTCTTTAGCTTTCTACTATTAAAGTTACACAAATTCTTTCATTGTGTGATTAAAAAGACGAGAGATTAGTTACTTTCTGTGTGAAGTGAAAACCGAAATATTATAAAGTTTATAGAAAGAATAAGGAAAGTTAAGTACAAACTCTTTGAGAATTATGACGGACTTTTTATATAAAATCAGTCGCAAATGGGACTTTTTCAGTAAACATTAAATATAAGTCCTACTAACTCCTATGTTCGGAGTTTCGGATCGTTGGTTACAAAGACCACAGGCTAAGAATTTACACACTAAATCTTGATAGAACCCATAGCCAGAGGCTCCATTACTGAAAATTCCGTTCTCGTTTCAGAAAGGCTATACTGACCGAATTAGAGATTAGTAAGCTATAGGATGGACGTGGCCGATGGTCAGCAAACGTTGGTGAGTTTCCCTGGGTAGATTCTA
>OZ024750.1:43733051-43735551 GCA_964016885.1 Eledone cirrhosa
ACTACTTTATATCCATGTAGGAGAACCCCTACCGATGCGCTGAACGAGTGACTTTTTACTCCAGCCAGCGACTTGAAAACTCTGGTACAAACACTACACTTGTGACAATTATTGACACATAGTGCTTTGCCTTTGGTACCATGTGACGACAAGTGCAGAGAGATCTCCAGATACAAAGCAATGCCTGTGCCGTGAAGCTTTTATAGTGAGCAAAGGCACTGCACAAAGCCAGTCCCACTCTCTTAACCAAGATGATATTTACGAAAAAGAAGAACAAGTCAACATCATTGGATACCATCAGGGTTGCAGGTGTTATATCAGAGTTTTCCTTCTCCTAGAATTCTGCCTTGACAAAGGCTAATGGGTCATCTCTCCCACTGATTTTGGATGGCCATTGACTCTTAAGAGCTCCTTTGCCCTTTGACAGGTTTTGTTTTTAGTCCTGCAGGATGTCCAAAGTCACCCTCCTCACCAAGAAACCTTGGTGGGGTTGCCAGTTTAGTCGCCAACGACCCGACCATGAGACAGGTTGTACTGGGATACATGTTACCAGTAGCACCAAGTGGTGACCTGACATATATATACATATATATATACATACATATATATGTATATATATATTATATATATATATGTATACATACATATATACATATATATGTATGTATATATATATTATATATATATATGTATACATACATACATATATATGTATGTATATATATATATATTTATACATACATACATATATACATATATATGTATGTATATATATATATATGTATACATACATACATATATACATATATATGTATGTATATATATATATTATATATATATATATATACATACATACATACATATATACATATATATGTATGTATATATATATATGTATACATACATATATACATATATATGTATATATGTATGTATGTATACATATATATATACATATATATGTATGTATATATATATATTATATATATATATATATATAAAAATATATATGTATGTATACATACATATATACATACATATATATGTATGTATATATATATTATATATATATATATATATTATGTATATATATTATATATATATATATATATATATTATGTACATATATATATATGTATGTATACATAAATATATACATACATATATATGTATGTATATATATATATTGTATATATATATATATTATGTATATATATATATTGTATATATATATATATTATGTATATATATATATATATATATATTATGTATATATATATATAAATATATATATATATATATATATATATGTATGTATATATATGGTGGCTGCCAACTCGTTTGCGAGTACGGCCACTACTTTATATCCATGTAGGAGAACCCCTACCGATGCGCTGAACGAGTGTGACTTTTTAGTCCAGCCAGCGACTTGAAAACTCTGGTACAAACACTACACTTGTGACAATTATTAACACATAATGCTGGGCCCATGGTACCATGTGAGGACAAGTGCAGAGAGATCTCCAGATATAAAGCAATGCCTGTGCCGTGAAGCTTTTATAGTGAGCAAAGGCACTGCACAAAGCCAGTCCCACTCTCTTAAGCAAGATGATATTTACCAAAAAGAAGATCAAGTCAACATCATTGGATAGCATCAGGGTTGCAGGTGTTATATCAGAGTTTTCCTTCTCCTAGAATTCTGCCTTGACAAAGGCTAATGGGTCATCTCTCCCGGTGATTTTGGATGGCCATTGACTCTTAAGAGCTCCTTTGCCCTTTGACAAGTTTTGTTTTTAGTCCTACAAGATATCCAAAGTCACCTTCCTCACCAAGAAACCATGGTGGGGTTGCCAGTTTAAAAAAAAAAAAAAAAAAAGATACATACATACATACATACATATATACATATATATATACGTGTCTGTGTGAGATTTAGTGAATATTTATGACGAATAGTGTTGAATGCATAAAATATACATATATAGTTTATTACAAGTTGAAGTGTTTAGCCATAAGCAGCTTTAGTTTATAATAACGATGATAATAATTGTTTCTACTTTTGGCACAAGGCCAGCAATTACCCAGTGCATTACTGGTACTTTTTTTTATCGACCCCGTAAAGATGAAAGGCAAAGTGAACCTCGGCGGGATTTAACTGAGATTTAACAATAATAATAATGATGATGATGATGATTTATTCTATTTGCCACAAGGGGGCCCATGAGGTTGGTGACAAAGCAAGGAAGAATTACAACACAAAGAGACGTTTAGATGAATTTAAACAGTTTTAAATTCTACAAAAACAACAAATGAAGCAATGCATTTCCAACAAGAACGAAATCCCCTAAAATAAAAGGTGGACTATCATCCAGAAGTAATGACAGAACAGCACAAATCCAGATTCATCTCCATCATTAAGGATGCCATAAGGAAGTGCCCCTTTCCTCTTTTCTTTCCAGGTGACAGACACATGCTGTGGTAGTCCCATACATTCGGGTCA
>OZ024750.1:43743051-43745551 GCA_964016885.1 Eledone cirrhosa
ACATATATACATATATATATATATACATATATATATATATACATATGTATATATATATATATATATATATATATATATATATACATATGTATACATATATACAGCAACTGGGAGAACAAATCTGCAAATAGCTTGCGTAATGGAGAGATTGCATGCTTTCCAACAGACAAGTCTGGCAGAATGTTGGTTGACAGTCTGTCAAACTACATCCAGGCAATGCAACCCCACATCACTAACACAAGAGAAGTAACACCACAAGTTCATGAGAATAGAGAAAAAGCCCTCAATGCCCATATGATGATGTGGACAAATATAATGCAGCCCAACAAAAGAACTGCTAACATCTTCCAGGCCTGGAACAATGACTGCCAGCGTTGTATGCCCTTCGAAAAGACCATAAAACGATCAGTGACCCTGTCACAGGACCACCAACATGGCCAGTGTGTGGAGCTAACATTGTTAATAACTATAGACTTTCCTACTTCCTCTTTCTGATCATACGCCCCATCATTGAAATGTCCCCAGATATATGTGACAGCACGGAGGACCTCCTCATCAGAATCGGCGAGAGTAACCGATCCAGGGACCTAACAAACTGCATAATAGGTAGTATGGATGTTGTGTTCCTGTATCCATCTATTGACGTGGATTTTGCTGTGGAGAAATGCGTAGAAATGATCAGTGAGAGCAATGTTGAATTCCGTGTGATTGATACCAGTGAGCTGGGACTCCTACTTAAACTTACCTATAGTAATAATTATTTAGATACATATGGCCTTAGCAACCTGTGCCCTACAAGACCAGCAAGAGGCAGACCACCTACCATGACCTCAATGGCCAAGAAAACCCACACAGATAGTTGGAACGGGTGGAACAGAGTCATACGGACCCCCGAAAACCACGATGAACTAAAGAAAATGATTGCACATGCGGTGGGGGCCAGCATAAAATTAACCCTTAAGGAACATATGTTCAAATTTAATGGAAAAACATATGCCCAAGAGGAGGGAGCTGCCATTGGTGTTACCATTGCAGGCGACATAGCTAACCTATTCATGGTATGGTGGGACAATAGACTTAAACTTAAACTTAAAGAACAATTAGAAAACCCCTTAACCCTGATAATGTACTCCCGCTACGTTGATGATGTAAACATCGTAGTAAAAACACCCCCACTAGAGACAGTCAGGAATTAGAGAAAAACACCATGGAAAGCATCCAGCAAATAGCTAACTCCATCCACCAGAGTATTAGAGTTACTATAGACTACCCAAGCAAACACCCCAACCATCGATTACCTGTTCTAGATACAGAGCTCTGGTTAGATACCATTAATAACAAAAAACAAATCCTCCATTCCCATTATGCCAAACCCATGACTTCAAAATATCTAATCCACCGAAACTCAGCTGTTTCGGACCATACCAAAATCAATATACTGATTGCGGATTTGGTACGGGTGATGAGAAACGTGTCCCGCATGTGCAACCCCGAAGAACTAGAGAGACACATACAACACTTCATCCACCGTATGCAGTTCTCTGGTTACAATCAGAGAGATAAAATCAGAGTAGAAGAGCCATAACCAAATGTGAAAAAATGGTAAATAATGACACAAATGGGACCTGCCCATTGTATAGGAGCAAATTTTGGAATAGAATAGAAAGAACTAGGAATAAGGTTAATAGAATAAACTCATGGTATGATAGCAATAAATACCAGATTGTAATGTTCATCGATACAACCCCTAGAAGTGAATTAGCTTACAAATTTAGAAGGGCCCTAGATAAACATAAACTCAATATTAAGATAGTAGAAAGACCAGGTACCGCCATAAAAACACTTATTAGCAATACATACCGTTTTCAAAGACCTCCCTGTATAGATAAGAAATGTATAATCTGTAAATTAAGCCCCCATATTAACTGTAAAACTAGAAATGTAGTATATAGCATAAGATGTACTGAAGGACAATGTAGAGATAAGAATATAGTGTACATAGGTGAGACAGCTCGTAGTATAGGGGAACGGATAAATGAACACTGGCGAGACCTTCAAGATAGAAAAGAATCATCTGTACTCTACCAACATGGTAAAATAGAACATAAGGGTAAATTAGAGAACATAGAAATAAAAATAGAATCTACACACAGAAAAGACGCAATGTTTAGACAAATCACAGAGGCAATAAACATTAATGAACTCCAACCAAAATTAAATAGAAAACATGAATGGAACAGCAGCATCACAACTTACAATTAAGGACAAAATGAAAACACACACGCCCATAGAACAAACAACCAACCAGTAACATGTAAATAAACAAATAAATAAACAAATATAAACACACATACACCCGGATGTAACACATGCGCAAACTAAGCACACAACACACACAAACACAAGATGGCCTAGGACAGAACAAAGGAGAGGCACAAAAACAAAGAAAAGAATCCCCAGTCACTGAAGAGGTCACATAATGTGTGACGAAAGAACTTTG
>OZ024750.1:43754482-43759482 GCA_964016885.1 Eledone cirrhosa
AGCGTTCTGAGTTCAAATCCCGCCGAGGTTACCTTTGTCTTTCACCCTTACGGGGTCGATAAAACAAAGTACCAGTAATACACTGGGGTAATTGTTAGCCTTGCGCCAAAAGTATAAACAATTATTAACGGTAGACTTTCGAACCACATGCTGTATGGCATAAAGTTACGACTCTTTACGTTCTGAGTTCAAATCCCGCTGAGGTTAGCTTTGCCTTTCATCGTTACGGGGTCGATAAAATAAAGTACCAGTAATGTACTGCACCCCCAAAATTGTTGGCCTTGTGCCTAAATCAAACTAATTTGGAAGCAGAAAAGAAAAACATGTACAACTTCAGAGGAATCATTGTTGATTCCAGACAGGATAACAGATATAAAAGAATATTATTTATAAATAGTTGTTTCTACTTTTGGCACGAGGCCAGCAATTATCCCAGTGTATTACTGGTACTTTATTTATTATTAATGTGTTTGTAAAATATAATCTACATAATGAGAATGTTTTATATCATATTGTATTGCGGTGTGTGGTGTTGTGTTGTGTAGCGTTGTGTTGTGTAGTGTTGTGTTATGTAGTGTTGTGTGTTGTGTTGTGTGTTGTGAGGCGTTGTGTGTTGTTATGTGTTGTGTTGTGTGCGGTGTTGTGTGTTGTTGTGTGTTGTGTTATATTGTGTTGTGTTGTATGTTGTTTAGTGTTGTGGTGTTGTGTTGTTTTGTGTGTTGTTTAGTGTTGTGGTGTTGTGTTGTGTTGTTTTGTGTGTTATGTTGTGTGGTGTGGTGTGGTGTGTTGTGTGTTGTTGTGTTGTGTGGTGTTGTGTGTTGTTGTATTGTGTTGTGTTGTATGGTGTTGTGTGTTGTTGTATTGTGTTGTATGGTGTTGTGTGGTGTTGTGTGTTGTGCGGTGTTGTGTTGTGTGTTGTTGTATTGTGTTGTGTTGTACGGTGTTGTGTGGTGTTGTGTGGTGTTGTGTGTTGTTGTGTTGTTTTGTGTGATAATCAACAACGACATCAACATCATCTTTATGATCAACAACAACAGTAACAACTACAAACATCATTATTATCAATAATCAACAAAAACATCAACAAAAAACAACATCAAAACAAAATTAACAACACCGCCATGATCAATATACTCCTCTTTTTGCCCCTCCTCCTCCTCATCATCATAATCATCATCATCATCATCATCCTCATCACCACCACTACGAACATCACCAATACCACGACCAACAACAACCACTACCACCACCAACAACAACAACCACTACCACCACTAACAACAACAACCACTACCACCACCAACAACAACAACCTCTACCACCACCAACAACCTCTACCACCACCACTAACAACAACAACTACCACCACCACTAACAACAACAGCCACTACCACCACCACTAACAACAACAACAACCACTACCACCACCACCACCAACAACCACTACCACCACCACCACTAACAACAACAACCACTACCAACAACAACAACCAGTACCACCACCACTAACAACAACAACAACCACTACCACCACCACCAACAACCACTACCACCACCACCACTAATAACAACAACCACTACTAATACCACCACCACCACCACTAACAACAACTACCACCACTACCATTACTATCAGTATCTCCAACATCAGTACCATCATTACCATCACAACCACCACCACCACCTACGACCACAACCATCACAACCCGCCCACCACACCACCACCACTACACAACCACCACCACCACACCAGCACCACCACACCACCATACCACCACCACCACCACCACACAACCACCACCACCACAGCACCACCACACCACCACCACCATACCACCACCACCACCACCATACCACCACCACCCCTCCAATCTCATCGTTGCCAAAATAATTTCTCTCCGTAATTTCCAAATTTATAAAACTGATATAAATAATTAGAAAACAAAGAAGAAAAAAACGAAGAAATAAATAAAACGACACAACAAAAGAAGAAGAAAAAGATGAAATAGCAGAGGAAGAGAAAGAAAATTAAAAGGGAGAGAGAAACGTGAAGGGATAAGGGGGTCTTTAAAATAGGGTTTAACGGGGAGATAATATGAGAGAGTCGGAATGTCTTAAAAAAAAAAAGACCCCATAACACAAAATAAGAAACAATTTATAATATTGCACCAAATAACGTTGTTGGTTTTACAAAATGGCCTCGTTGTTAGATGAGATGATATATATATATATATATATATATATATATATATATATATATATATATATATATATATATATATAGAGAGAGAGAGAGAGAGAGAGTGTGAGTGACAGAGTGAGTTAGAGAGAGAATGAGAGAGCGAGAGTGAGTTAGAGAGAGAATGAGAGAGTGAGTTAGAGAGAGAATGAGAGAGTGAGTTAGAGAGAGAATGAGAGAGTGAGTTAGAGAGAGAATGAGAGAGTGAGTTAGAGAGAGAATGAGAGAGCGAGAGAATGAGAGTGAGTTAGAGAGAGAATGAGAGAGTGAGTTAGAGAGAGAGAGTGAGTTAGAGAGAGAATGAGAGAGTGAGTTAGAGAGAGTTAGAGAGAGTGAGTTAGAGAGAGAATCAGAGAGTGAGTTAGAGAGAGTGAGTTAGAGAGAGAATGAGAGAGTGAGTTAGAGAGAGTTAGAGAGAGTGAGTTAGAGAGAGAATCAGAGAGTGAGTTAGAGAGAGTGAGTTAGAGAGAGAATCAGAGAGTGAGTTAGAGAGAGAGTTAGAGAGAGAATTAGAGAGAGAGTTAGAGAGAGAATGAGTTAGAGAGAGAATGAGAGTGAGTTAGAGAGAGAATGAGAGAGTGAGTTAGAGAGAGAATGAGAGAGTGAGTTAGAGAGAGAATGAGAGAGTGAGTTAGAGAGAGAGTGAGAGAGTGAGTTAGAGAGAGAATGAGAGAGTGAGTTAGAGAGAGAGTGAGAGAGTGAGTTAGAGAGAGAATCAGAGAGTGAGTTAGAGAGAGAGTGAGTTAGAGAGAGAATGAGAGAGAGAGTGAGAGAGCGAGAGAGAGGTAAATAGATAAAATAATAAATACATTAGTTTCCTACTCCATCTCTCTCTCCCTCTCTCTCTGTAGAAACACGCACTCATTTAATATATATGTATATATATATATATACCTGCACACGTAACAAGGCAGAAACGTAACACACACATATATAAGGAACATATGTGTACATATATATGTGTGTGTGTTACTATTAATTTACATGTATCTAATCATATATATATATATATATATATATATATATATATATACATATATATATTATACATACAGAAAAATATTATGTTTTATATATATATACATATATATCTATTATACCTATATATATATTACACACACACATATATATATATATATATATATATATATATATATATATGTGTGTGTGTATATATATATATATACATATATATCTATTATACCTATATATGTATTACACACACACACACACACACACACACACATATATATATATATATATATATATATATATATATATATATATATATATATATATATATATATATATATATGTGTGTGTATATATATATATATACATGTATACATGAACAGTGGAACAAATCAAATACAAATAAGCAAGGAAGCCAAGAAATAGAAAACAAATTAGTAGAAAGTAAAATGGAGGGCGGAGGCTGGGACACACACAAAAATAAACAAAAACACAGAAGACATTATAAAGAGAACCGAAAGGGAAAGTAAAAGTAATTGAAACAACAACAACAACAGCAACAACAGCAACAATACAGAGCTAAGTGAAACAAACACAATAACAAACAGCCGCCATTTTGTTGAAGAAGCAGGTTTGTTGATAAATGTCGTTTGAGAAAGTAAAGTGGCAATATTATACAACGTATTGCAACGGGTTTAATAGGCATTGCTGGCGCTTCCGGTTGTTGATCACGTGACCTTAGCTGCGATGCTTCCATTGTAAGAACGCACCGTTTGTTTATTTGTTGTTTGTTTGTTTGTTGTTGTTGTTACTGCTTTTATCGTCGTTTTTGTTGTTGTTATTGTTATTTATATCGTATTATTGCAAATATCGACTACGATTGGATTGAAAACATAGCTATATATATACATATATATAAAAAATATATAATGATTAGATTGGAGGGTGAGGTGGGGGTGGAGTTTGGATGAGGTCGGATCGGGTTAGGTGGGGTGGTGTCGATTGGCTGGCTGGTTGGTAGGCTGGTTGGCTGGTTCTCTGGTTGGCTGGTTGTTTGGCTGTTTGGTTGGTGGGTTGGTTGGTTGGTTGGTTGGCTGTTTGGTTGGTGGATTGTTTGGCTGTTTGGGTTGGCTGGTTGGTTGGCTGGTTGGTTGGCTGGTTGGTTGGTGGTTGGTTGGTAGGCTGGTTGACTGGTTCTCTGGTTGGTTGGTTGCTTGGTTTTGTTGGTTAGCTGGTTGGTTGGTTAGCTGGTTGGTTGGTTGGCTGGTCGGTTGGTCGGTTGGCTGGTCGGTTGGCTGGTCGGTTGGTTGGTTGGCTGGTCGGTTGGCTGGTTGGTGGGTTGGTTGGCTGGTTGGTAGGCTGGTTCTCTGGTTGGTTGGTTTCGTTGGTTAGCTGGTTGGTTTGCTGGTTGGTTGCTGTTCGGCTGGTTGGTTGGTTGGCTGGCGGGTTGGTTGGCGGGTTGGTTGGCTGGTCGGTTGGCTGGTCTGTCGGCGGGTTTTTTGGCCGGTTGGCTGTTTGGCTGGTTGGTGGGCTGGCTGGCTGGTTGGGTGGTTGGTAGGTTTATAGGAAGAGCGGGAAGTATGCAAAGTAAAAAAAAAATGTCAAATTGAGAAAGAAGTTCCGTTGATGTTGGATGGAGGAGAAATTAGCGAATTGATTGGTTTTGTTGGTTGGTTTTTATGGTGGTTAGTTTCTGAGGTTATATATGTTGTTGTTGGTGGTGGTGTAGTGGAAAGGGAGCTGGTTATTGTGTGGTGGTAAAAAGGGAGCTGGTTATTGTGTGGTGTTA
>OZ024750.1:43764482-43769482 GCA_964016885.1 Eledone cirrhosa
CATATTAAAAATACTACGTATTAAAAAATATTACGTATTAAAGATTTACATATAAAAATTTACATATAAAAATATACATATAAAAATTTACATATAAAAATTTACATATAAAAATATATAAAAATATAAAAAAAAAAAAAAAAAAAAAATATTAAAAAAATAAATAAAATAAAAATAAAAATATTATAGAATACTACAATACTAAAAGAATAAAAGTAAAAATAAAAATAAAAATAAAAATAAAAATAAAAATAAAAATAAAAATAAAAATAAAAATAAAAATAAAAATAAAAATAAAAATAAAAATAAAAATAAAAATAAAAATAAAAATAAAAATAAAAATGAAAATAAAAATAAAAATAAACCACAAAAAAACAACCCTTCAAAGTTAATTGACAATATATTGCCACGTTCACTACAAGACAAAGCCAAAAATTATCTATCAAATCACATCTAGCAAAGAATATCGTAAAAAAGATTATGATGTCCAATTATGTCTACATATGTTCCTATGTTTAATATAGAAGTTTATCTAGTGTAAGGTTAATTCAAAAAATTTGGAGCATCGGCTTTTAGGGTAGCTTAATTTTTCATGAGGAATGTTTAGATAAAAATAAAAATAAATAAAATAAAATAAACAATAAAAAGAGTAAAACGAGGGAATCAAAGATTTAGGAATCAAAAGATTTATCGGCTAGTTCTCATATAAATATAAATCAAACTAAATATACTACATTTTAAATTTAAATTTATATTTAAACGTTGAGTTTAATCTATGTTTGCAACAACTGAATAGATTTGTCCGTAGGTTAAGGGAGTTTTTAGATTTTAGTATAAAGAATATCTCCTCTGCACAGAGGTCACATGTCTCAGAGGATGAATTAAAAGGAATCCCTCTTGAGACTATATTCCAAGCCGTCGAATATCTAACGTTATCTAGCTTAAGTTGCCAGAGTACCCCTGATAGTGCCGTTGAAGATTTTTTATTTGGGTCTGTGAAAGAAATCTTGTGGTTATTATAGCGAAGTTTAAATTCCGTCGATGTGGAACCGACGTAGTTAAAAGAATTAGAGTCAGTATTAACATTACAATTGTATACTATATTTTTAACTAAGCAGTTGTTATTTAACGGACATTTAGATCTATCTCTACAGTTACATTTGTTAACTTGTATATTATTTATGCTATTATCAGTAGGTTTTAAGTTCCTATTATTTATTCTATTAATATTTTGTGCTAAACTTTTGGTGGATGAGTAGGTTAATTTAATTGTATGCCTATTGAAGATTGAGTGATACCTATGTGTTCTAGGGAAGCGATTATCAAGAGCTTTGAAAAATAATTTAGCGATGTGGGTTTTAATGTTTAGTGAGAAAGGGGGGGGGGGGCAAACCAAATTATGTTCCTAGTTCTATTTCTTTTTTGTCCTTTGGAATTATTGTAATGCTTTCTATTATAGTTGTTAATGTTGTTGCCGTAATTAAAAAAGTTGTTACTTTGTTTAGTTTGTCTATCATTATCTATGTATACAATCTTATCAGCATACCCTGCCCTAGCTAGTGCATCATTATAGTATTGGGCCTTTTCGTCAAAAATCTTTCTATTCGACGAGATCCTAGAGATCGAATATGTCTGGATATTTTTAAATTTTTTTCTCTCTCTATATCTCTCTATATCTCTCTATATATCTCCCTTACATTAATACTTGAGCTAAATAAATAAATAAATAAATAAATAAATAAATAAATAAATGTATCATTGATACACTTACTCAAAATGACCTCCCACTACCTAATTTTCTATATATATATATGTATCTATCTCTATTTCCTCTCTCTCTCTATATATATATCTTTCTGTCTCTTTACATGAAGCTCTTCACTTTATCTATTTTTCCATCTCTCTATTTTGTTCCATGCATTTCTTCTTTTTCTTTTTCTTCTTTTTCTTCCTTCTCTTCGTTTTGTCTTTCTTTCTTTCGTTTTTCCCTCTTTTCTTTCTCTCTTTCTTTCTCTCTGTATTTTCACTGCTAGAGTAAACCTCTTCAAATGAAGTTGATGTTTATTACGGTATGTCGAATATATTTATCTATAAAACTGTTTATATTGTATTTTGTCTGATGAAGGCATAGCATATTGTTAATATGATATCCCCGAAATATATATAATGAAATAAATATGGTTTTATAAATATAGTTTTCCATTTATTTAATATTGTATATATATAAATATAAATATATATAAATATATATATATATATATATAAATATATATATATATATAAATATATATATATATATAAATATATATATATATATATATAAATATATATATATATAAATATATATATATATATAAATATATATATATATATATAAATATATATATATATATTTAAATATATATATATATATTTAAATATATAAATATATATATATATATATATTTATATATATATATATTTATATATATATATATATATAAATATATATATATATATTTAAATATATAAATATATATATATATATATATATATTTATATATATATATATATATATTTATATATATATATATATATAAATATATATATATATAAACAATTAAGTTAAAAATCAAGTCAGTCATACAAAAGTGAGTTACAAACGAAACGAAATTTAATTTCGTTTCGTTATTTGTTTTTATATATATATAAATATATATATATATATATATTTATATATATATATATATTTATATATATATATAGATATTTATATATATATATATATTTATATATATATATATATTTATATATTTAAATATATATATATATTTATATATATTTATATATATAGTAGAATGATCGAGAATCGGAATATCGGCGCACGAAATCACAATAAACAATATCCGACATGTGTGGCAGAGGGCTCAATGATTTGGATAAATCAGAGGTATAACTATCGTTAAAATACCAACACATAGAGATCATGCCTAAAATCACCCGTGCAGCCGAAAAAGAACGACCAGGAAGATTCGGGTCACTCAAATAAAATATCAATAAATTAAATGAATTTATATATATATATATATATATAAATATATATATATAAATATATATATATATAAATATATATATATAAATATATAAATATATATATATAAATATATATTTATAATTATATATTTATAATTATATATTTATAATTATATATTTATAATTATATATTTATAATTATATATATATAAATATATATATATAAATATATATATATAAATATATATATATAAATATATATATATAAATATATATATATATATAAATATATAAATAAATATCTATATATATATATATATATATATATATGTATATAAATATATATATATAAATATAAATATATATATATATATAAATATATATATATAAATATATGTATATATATATAAATATAAATATATAAATATATATATATATATAAATATATATATATAAATATATGTATATATGTATATATATATAAATATAAATATATAAATATATATATATATATACATATATATATAAATACATATATATATATAAATATATATATATATATATATATATAAATATATATATATATATATATATATATAAATATATATGTATATATATATATATAAATATATATATAAATATATATATATATTTATTAAAATAAATTATTATTACTATATAAATATATATATATATATATATATAAATATATATATATATGTATATATAAATATATATATATATGTATATATAAATATATATATATATGTATATATAAATCTATATATATATGTATATATAAATGTATATATATATATATATAAATATATATATAAATATATATATAAATATATATATATAAATATATATATATATATATATATATATAAATATATATATATATATATATATAAATATATTTAATACAATAACAGCGATAGTTTAAAGCTAAACTCTGACTGGTAATCATCTCACTCAACAAACATTGGGTTATATTTTAATATAAACCCAATTTAAGTGTTTGGGGTGCTAACAATATGTATTTTGTGGAAAAGCCAGTTGTATTATTTTATGAGATATAATTAAAGTTAAGATACATCTCTCTTTCCAAACAATTGTTTCATTATATGTTTTCTACAAATTGGGAGAATATTTACAGTTTATGTAGAAGCCTAATATACATTCATGTAAGAATATATTTAGGTGGATGCTTATAAATCATCAGCGGAAGCCCATTAAACTTTGATATAAGAAAAAAATTCTTACCGCAGTTAAAAATCGTGTCTGTTAAGTTGCTCCTTCTCGCATCGAATGACCGCCAAATTCTTACGACAAAAATTCTGAGCGGACCGTCTCCTGGCGGGACAAATTTATCCCCCATAAGCCTTAGTCCCCCTGACGTCCCATTTGATTTTACGAGACGCAGTTTCCCGTAAAACTCTGCTTTGCAATGAGTATCAACAAGGCACAGCGACATTCGTTGCAACTAGTTGGCCTAAATCTGACACAGCAGGTATTTACCCACGGTCAACTATACGTCGGGTGCTCACGCGTCAGCAGCCCACACAATCTCTACATCTGTGGTAATCCGGGTAATACCAGGAACGTTGTCTACAAAGAAGCCCTGCAACAACACCTTTGAAGCTTCCTCCATTCCTCTTCCGTCGCCACTCAACGTCTCTCAACGCTTTTCACGTCGCTCCACTTCTCATTGTCCGCCGTCCAGCCCCAAGTGCATATTTCTATTTTTTCCCTGATACTGCTTCTTTATAATAAACTTTCAATAATATTTTTCAAATTATTAACTTTATAAATAGTGGCCCCCGGGTGCAACCGGGCTCAGCTGCTAGTATATATATAAACGAAGATAAGACGTTATATAGGAGAAAGGAAAATTATAAGAGGAGAACCAGTGTAGATGTGTGTGGGAATAGGGGAATGAGAGGGATGTTGGAATGAGAAGGATGATGGAATGAGAGGGATGATGG
>OZ024750.1:43784482-43789482 GCA_964016885.1 Eledone cirrhosa
ATAGTATAGTATATAAATAAATATATATATATATAGTATCGTATATATATATAAGCATATAAATATATAAATATATATATAAATATATATATAAGTATATAAATATATATATAATATAAATATATAAATATATATATAAGTATATATATATATAAATATATATATAATATATATAAATATATATATATGTATATAAATATATAAATATATATATAATATAAATATATATATAAGTATATAAATATATAAATATGTATATATATAAGTATATAAATATATAAATATATATATATATATAAGTATATAAATATATATATGTAAGTATATAAATATATAAATATATATATAAGTATATAAATATATAAATAAGTATATAAATAAGTATATAAATATATATATGAGTATACAAATATATAAATATATATATATAAGTATATAAATATATAAATAAGTATATAAATATATATGAGTATATAAATATATATGAGTATATAAATATATAAATATATATATATATAAATATATGTATATATATATATAAATATATAAATATATAAGTATATAAATATAAATATATAAATTATATATAAATATAAATATAAATATATATATAAATATAAATATATAAATATATAAATATAAATATAAATATATAAATATATATATAAATATATATATATAAATATATATATATAAATATATATAAATATAAAAATATAAATATATATATATAAATATATATAAATATAAAAATATAAATATATATATATAAATATATATAAATATAAAAATATATATATATATATATATATTATATATATATATATATATATGTGTGTGTATATGTATGTGTGTGTGTGTACGTCTGTGCATTTGTCTGTGCATTTGTCTCCATTTACTTTCACCATTCGTTAGGCATCTATTGTTTCGAGGAATATTTCTGTTTTAGTTCACTTATTTTGGTAATGTCTACTTCTATATCTTCATATATTGATATAATTCCATCATTTATGTTACATTAACATTTGTTGGGACAACTACTTCGATTAGGAGCACTTCCTTTCTAAAGAAGATGAAGTAAGTGGATTGTTAGATTACCTGGGGAAATGTTTCGGTTCCCTTTGGACTGAGTTCAAATCCCATGGAGCGCACCTTTGTCTTTCATCCTTTCAAGGTCGATGAATAAAGTACCAGTCTGTGGCCGTTGTATTGGCGGAACTGTTAAAGAACTGGATATGTTGCTTTGCAGCATCTATTCTGTGCCTATATGTGCTAAATTGAAATCCTATCCCCTCCTGCTAGAATTTGGGGCCTTCACAATGGAAAGATCAATGGAAACTTTGTGTCCTTGGCCAATCTGACGATTGGCTTCTTACCTTTCATTTTTTAGAAGATTATCCTGTTGATTTGTTTCATTACCCCATGCTTGTGAGGATTGGTAGGTCCCAGAGTATGGCCGTCTTATATTCTCTTATGCCTTTCTCTTGGTGTATAATAATATCAGCATTGTTTTCTGTTGGTATCCCATAATACTGGGAGAAGTTCTATTGTATTAAAGCACCAACTCTGTTACATCTAGAGATATATTTGCCTAAAACAGTGTAGAAAGAAAACACAATGAGGTCAATTGCTTCTCCTCTGCCTCCACATATTCTACAGTTATTTAATGTAGTCTGTTTCATTACACACACTTTCTTATTTCGGTGCTATTCATACAGTCTCAGGTATTTGTTATGCAAATCTCAGTTTTAAATTCTGCACTTCTCATGTTTAAGCTGTAAGTATCTCTGGTTCAAATTCTGCACTTCTTATGTTCAAGCTCTATATATCTACAGTTTAAACTCTATGTATCTCTGGTTTAAATTCTGCACTTCTCAGGTTTAAGCTCTAAGTATCTCTGGTTTAAATTCTGCACTTCTCACGTTTAAGCTCTATGTATCTCTGGTTCAAATTCTGAACTTCTCAGGTTTAAGCTCTATGTATCTCTGGTTTAAATTCTGAACTTCTCAGGTTTAAGCTCTATGTATCTTTGGTTTAAATTCTGAACTTCTCAGGTTTAAGTTGTAAGTATCTCTGGTTTAAATTCTGAACTTCTCAGGTTTAAGCTCTGTGTATCTCTGGTTTAAATTCTGAACTTCTCAGGTTTAAGGTCTGTGTATCTCTGGTTCAAATTCTGCACTTCTCAGGTTTAAACTCTATGTATATCTGGTTCAAATTCTGCACTTCTCAGGTTGAAGCTCTAAGTATATCTGGTTTAAATTCTGAACTTCTCAGGTTTAAGCTCTATGTATCTCTGGCTTAAATTCTGTATTTCTCAGGTTTAAGCTCTATGTATCTCTGGTTCAAATTCTGCACTTCCCAGGTTTAAGTTCTGTGTATCTCTGGTTCAAATTCTGAACTTCTCAGGTTTAAGCTCTAAGTATCTCTGGTTTAAATTCTGCACTTCTCAGGTTTAAGTGCTGTGTATCTCCAGTTTAAACTCTATGTAGGTTTAAATTCTGCACTTCTCAGGTTTAAGTTCTGTGTATCTCAGTTTTAAATTCTATATTTCTCAGGTTTAAGCTCTGTGTATCTCTGGTTTAAATTCTGTATTTCTTAGGTTTAAGCTCTATGTATCTCTGGTTTAAATTCTGCACTTCTCAGGTTTAAGCTCTAAGTATCTCAGGTTTAAATTCTGCACTTCTCAGGTTTAAGGTCTATGTATCTCTGGTTCAAATTCTGCACTTCTCAGGTTTAAGCTCTAAGTATATCTGGTTTAAATTCTGTATTTCTCAGGTTTAAGCTCTGTGTATCTCTGGCTTAAATTCTGTATTCCTCAGGTTTAAGCTCTAGTGTATCTCTGGTTCAAATTCTGCACTTCTCATGTTTAAGCTCTATGTATCTCCAGTTTAAACTCTATGTATATCTGGTTTAAATTCTGCACTTCTCAGGTTTAAGCTCTATGTATCTCCAGTTTAAACTCTATGTATATCTGGTTTAAATTCTGCACTTCTCAGGTTTAAGCTCTATGTATCTCTGGTTTAAATTCTGAACTTCTCACGTTTAAGTTGTAAGTATCTCTGGTTTAAATTCTGCACTTCTCAGGTTTAAGCTCTATGTATCTCCAGTTTAAACTCTATGTATATCTGGTTCAAATTCTGCACTTCTCAGGTTTAAGCTCTAAGTATATCTGGTTTAAATTCTGAACTTCTCACGTTTAAGTTGTAAGTATCTCTGGTTTAAATTCTGCACTTCTCAGGTTTAAGCTCTATGTATCTCCAGTTTAAACTCTATGTATATCTGGTTCAAATTCTGCACTTCTCAGGTTTAAGCTCTAAGTATATCTGGTTTAAATTCTGAACTTCTCACGTTTAAGTTGTAAGTATCTCTGGTTTAAATTCTGCACTTCTCAGGTTTAAGCTCTATGTATCTCCAGTTTAAACTCCATGTATATCTGGTTCAAATTCTGCACTTCTCAGGTTTAAGCTCTAAGTATATCTGGTTTAAATTCTGAACTTCTCACGTTTAAGTTGTAAGTATCTCTGGTTTAAATTCTGCACTTCTCAGGTTTAAGCTCTATGTATCTCCAGTTTAAACTCTATGTATATCTGGTTCAAATTCTGCACTTCTCAGGTTTAAGCTCTAAGTATATCTGGTTTAAATTCTGAACTTCTCACGTTTAAGTTGTAAGTATCTCTGGTTTAAATTCTGCACTTCTCAGGTTTAAGCTCTATGTATCTCCAGTTTAAACTCTATGTATATCTGGTTCAAATTCTGCACTTCTCAGGTTTAAGCTCTAAGTATATCTGGTTTAAATTCTGAACTTCTCACGTTTAAGTTGTAAGTATCTCTGGTTTAAATTCTGCACTTCTCAGGTTTAAGCTCTATGTATCTCCAGTTTAAACTCTATGTATATCTGGTTCAAATTCTGCACTTCTCAGGTTTAAGCTCTAAGTATATCTGGTTTAAATTCTGAACTTCTCACGTTTAAGTTGTAAGTATCTCTGGTTTAAATTCTGCACTTCTCAGGTTTAAGCTCTATGTATCTCCAGTTTAAACTCTATGTATATCTGGTTCAAATTCTGCACTTCTCAGGTTTAAGCTCTAAGTATATCTGGTTTAAATTCTGAACTTCTCACGTTTAAGTTGTAAGTATCTCTGGTTTAAATTCTGCACTTCTCAGGTTTAAGCTCTATGTATCTCCAGTTTAAACTCTATGTATATCTGGTTCAAATTCTGCACTTCTCAGGTTTAAGCTCTAAGTATATCTGGTTTAAATTCTGAACTTCTCAGGTTTAAGCTCTATGTATCTCTGGCTTAAATTCTGTATTTCTCAGGTTTAAGCTCTATGTATCTCTGGTTCAAATTCTGCACTTCCCAGGTTTAAGTTCTGTGTATCTCTGGTTCAAATTCTGAACTTCTCAGGTTTAAGCTCTAAGTATCTCTGGTTTAAATTCTGCACTTCTCAGGTTTAAGTGCTGTGTATCTCCAGTTTAAACTCTATGTAGGTTTAAATTCTGCACTTCTCAGGTTTAAGCTCTATGTATCTCTGTTTCAAATTCTGCACTTCTCAGGTTTAAGGTCTGTGAATCTCTGGTTCAAATTCTGAACTTCTCAGGTTTAACTTCTGTGTATCTCTGGTTCAAATTCTGAACTTCTCAGGTTTAAGTTCTGTGTATCTCAGTTTTAAATTCTGTATTTCTCAGGTTTAAGCTCTGTGTATCTCTGGTTTAAATTCTGTATTTCTTAGGTTTAAGCTCTATGTATCTCTGGTTTAAATTCTGCACTTCTCAGGTTTAAGCTCTAAGTATCTCAGGTTTAAATTCTGCACTTCTCAGGTTTAAGGTCTATGTATCTCTGGTTCAAATTCTGCACTTCTCAGGTTTAAGCTCTAAGTATATCTGGTTTAAATTCTGTATTTCTCAGGTTTAAGCTCTGTGTATCTCTGGCTTAAATTCTGTATTCCTCAGGTTTAAGCTCTAGTGTATCTCTGGTTCAAATTCTGCACTTCTCATGTTTAA
>OZ024750.1:43796982-43799482 GCA_964016885.1 Eledone cirrhosa
TACATACATTAATATATACATACATACATTAATATATACATACATACATTAATATATACATATATACATTAATATATACATACATGCACACATACATAGATACGTACATATATACATACACACATACAGACATACATAAATAAATACAAATAAATACATACATAAAAAAATACATACATATATATATTCACAAATATATAAATATTTCAGTTATATATATAATACACAAACACGCTTAAATATATAGGCGGTACACTACTTTTACTTTAGGCATATATATATATATATATATATATATATATATATATATATATATATATATATGTATATGTGTGTGTGTGTGTGTGTGTGTGTACGTGTGTGCGTGTGTGTGTACATGCGTAAATTAAACGGAAATGACAAAGCCAACAATGCAGTACAATGAAAATATATATTAATTGAACGCTTCATATGGAAGGAAATGAGTTTTAAAGTTTCGGATGCTAATCTTTCATCGTGAGATAGAATGAAATATATGAGAATTAGAAAGATAGAGAGTGAAAGAATGTTGAAACAAAAAACGACATTGAAAAAAAGCACGTGTGTGTTTAGCCAGCCTTTTACGAGAAAAAATATACATACATATATATATCTATCTATCTAAGGCGGGTAAAATTCCCGAGATCCATGGACGAGTTCTCTCCAGCGGTCTCTGTCCCTCATTATCGCTGCCATGTCCCGCGTCTCCAACAGACCAGTGTCTGTCCTTAGGGCATCAACATACGTTAACCTTGGTCTTCCACTTCTAGTGTGTCCATGTAGGGGCTCCCAAAGGAGCACTGAGTGCAATGTCAACTCTGGATGTCGGTGAGCATGTCCAGCTAACCTCAGTCTCCTCTGTATATATATATGCACATAGCTATGTATATATACTATTGGCACTATTATTTGGGTTTATTAATATCTAAAATCATAATATAATAAAGGGAGGAGTGCGGGACTGCGACCTGAATATTTTTTTAACCCTGTTTGTAGAATAAGTTGAGTTACTTTGAATAAACAATGAATGAATATTACATAATTTAGGTACTAAATTTCGTAACTCTAGATTAAATATAAATAATTTTACATATAATGATTGTTATTTCAAGATTCACTTCTTTTAAAATTTTCAAATGTCAATACTTCCGGTTATGATATAATGGACTCTATATCATACCTCTTATATATAAACGTTGAATATATTTGCATTGTTATACAACGTTATTTTCTCCTTTTTCGGTTTCATTACATTTCACCGTAATGCAGTTTATATATAATATCTTTTTTAATTGTATCATGGATTACTTTACTGACTCCAGAAGAGAGTGTAACACAGTCTCTCTTCAATTACTGTGTATATTCTCAATTATGATTTTATTTGACGTATCATATCTACATGCATATATATTTGTACATAATATCAATATCCACACTACACACGCCAGCAGAAAACCACACGGTCGGTGGTTATTCTGCTAGTATATACAATGACATGAAAAGAACACACTACACTTTGTATAAATTGTTTTAAAAGACGCTGAGTATATTAGACCCATTATAGAATGTTGCTTCAGTGAGTATTGTTGCACCTAAACATCCTATAAGTTTCTTTCTATTTAGTTTTATAATTGTTTCTACTTTTGGCACAAGGCCAGCAATTACCCAGTGTATTACTGGTACTTTATTTTAATTTTATCGACTCCGTAAGGATGAAATGCAAAGTTAACCTCGGCGGGATTTGAACTCAGAATGGCAAGGGCCCTAACTCTATACGTCAAAGCATGGCGTCCGACCCTCTACCGATGCTGCCAATTCACCGCCCTTGGCGTCCGACCCTCTACCGATACTGCCAATTCACCGCCCTTGGCGTCCGACCCTCTACCGATACTGCCAATTCACCGCCCTTGGCGTCCGACCCTCTACCGATACTGCCAATTCACCGCCCTTGGCGTCCGACCCTCTACCGATACTGCCAATTCACCGCCCTTGGCGTCCGACCCTCTACCGATACTGCCAATTCACCGCCCTTGGCGTCCGACACTCTACCGATACTGCCAATTCACCACCCTTAAACAATATATAATGCAAATATATAATGCAAACCATTTTCGTCAAAGCATGGCGTCCGACCCTCTACCGATACTATTTCTTTCTATTCAGTTTTATAATGACATACAAAATATATAAACAGACATATATAGAAGTTAAAATATAATTTTATTTTAATGTCTTTATATTTTCTCAAATTATATGAGTTTTTTCCTGAAAATACTGTAGAAATTTACATAATTACTCTAAGTGAATTATACCTGTAATCAGTATATTTTCCCAATGTCTGCTTGCAGGTATACACACTTTCATAGTTTCTTTGTCTTGAGTTAAACAGAGAAATATTTCTATAAAAGTCACATAGCCTATGAACTATAAGATGTCTCGATTTCAGTTATTTGGTTGTAAAAGTGTTGCCTATAAAATGCAT
>OZ024750.1:43814482-43816982 GCA_964016885.1 Eledone cirrhosa
CGATTTATGAAAAAAATACATATTATCAGAATAAATCGATAAAACTATTTAAACTTCGGATTGATAACAAACCAAAGACAAGAAGAAAAAATAGAAAATGAAATACTTCTATTGAAATACTCATCTTGAAATATAATCATTAAAAAAAGACACACAATAGATACAGTTTTCAAACTCCTATAAACTCTCATTTTCCTTTCAAATATTTCATCTGATATTCAAACTGTCTTTTCTCAAACGTACATACCCATATACTCTTAGTTACACATAGATATAGATGAATATATAATATATCCACCAATAATATGCATATATATATATATATATATATATATATATATATGTATATATATATAATTGTGAGTTTCTAACTCTACCTATTGATTATATATATATATATGTGTGTGTATGTGTGTGTCACGGGGTGTATGTATGTGGGGTGACCCAGTTGCCTGTTCCTATGGAGTTTCCTCGATGTGTGGACGTTTCTTCAGGCAAAAAAAAAAAAAAAAAAAAAAAAAAAAAATAGTGCATCATTTTCCTGCCTGAGGAGTAGACTTCATGCTGGAGAAAAGCCATATTAACAGTTCTCTAATATATTTCACAGTCGAATATTTGTAAAAAAAAAATATCAGATTTGAATTTCGCGACCCAACTACATTTCTTTACAGTCTTTAGAAATAGCTTATAGTTTTATTAATGTAATTAAAAAAAAATAAAGAGAGAAAAACGAGGAAACATGGAGTCTGCAAACTTTGACAGCACACCTTAGCTCAGACCCACCCCCCAACACACACATTCGAGAGCAAGATGGCGAAGTGTTACTGACAAGAACATCCAGCGACTCCCGTTGCAACAGTCAGTTCAATTTAAAGGGCTCCTTCCTCAGGGATGATGACATCATCACGATTTGGCGGAGGAAAATAGAAATTCGGAAACCGAGGACACCGGAGGTCTTAATGGTGATCAACACGATAAAGAAGCCGCCCCCTGTCAACGCCTTGCAGAGAGATTTCCTCGACTCCTTTGCGTTTCTGGTGAGCTTTTGGATAACACGATTGGAATGGTACATGTTGAGAGAAGGGCTCTCAACACCTGGCTTCCCAGAAGAGGGACCTACAATATTAAAATTGAACCTACAATATTAAAATTGAACAAGGGTTACCCTGTCTGGGCATCTAACGCTTTCACGGTAAAGGACCAGGCCCCTATTGTGGAAACAAGCCACAAACAACCAATATCTTCTTAATGACTATCAGCAACACCTTAAAGTCTCGCCACATAAAGTTTGCAGTCCTCTCTTTTAAAAGCTCATCTCATTCTCTCATTTATAAAAAAAAAAGCGCATATTAATAAATCATATAGGATCCACCGACAACATCTAATGACTAATATAACAAGTTTTGGGAGTGTAGAAGTGAAGTTTGCTCAAAGTTTTCTAATGTCTCAGAGAAAACTACAAAACTCATCTCGTTCAAGTTTGATGAAAAACGTAATGTAATTTTAAAGTCTAAGATTGCCAGGTGTTTATACAGGGAGATTCAGACATAAGAAAAAAGAGAGAATACTTAGGGTGAACATTAATAACATTCTGAAATGCCTGCTTGAAATATATAGAAATTTCTATTTAATTTGCCTTTTTTGTTTCCAGCTCATATATATCTTAACCGTTTTTCTTCTCTCTTGCCATTACTTCTAGTAATTTGTTAACTTTCCGACTGTTTGTTTTTGCTTAGCTTTACTGAGATGACGAAACTAGAATTCTTGCTGGTCTCTGTATTTTTTCCTTGTTCCTGGGAGGGGTCTGTCATGATTCGTTTCATGTCATCAGGGAAAAAAATTAATAAAACTTTGATAATAGGGAATGGAAGAGAAAGAGTGGATTATAGAATATAGAAATATATATATATACATGTATGTAGACACACAGACACACATATACAGACAGACAGACAGACAGACAGACAGAAACACGCGCACAGACACACATACAGACAGACGCTCGCACACACACACACATACACTCACACAGAGACACAGACACACGCACGCAGAGAGAGAGAAAGACACAGACACACACACACACACACACATTTTACACATATATATAGTGTGTTATGAAAGGTCATGAAACTTTAGTTTAACTTCTTGCATTTTTGAGATACGTTATAACATATTTTTTCAAGTTAGAAACTACTACCACTATTATTACTACTACTACCACCACCACTGCTACCGCTACTACTACTACTATTTCTACTACACCGTCACCACTACTACTACTACTACTACTACTACTAGTAGTAGTAGTAGTAGAGTTTTTCTATCTTTCTCCAGGGTACCGAAATCGATAGGAAGAAAAACGTGGCAACTAGCCCCCCCCCCCCCCCCCAAAAAAAAAATAAAGAAAAATAAAGAGAAAATACTAATAAAAACACAGCAAATAAGTAATAAAACTAATAGAAAAAAACAACAACAAATGGTTTTGTGAAATGCAGGA
>OZ024750.1:43824482-43836982 GCA_964016885.1 Eledone cirrhosa
GTTTTTCGTTATTTCGTGGGTCGTAATGCGATTCTCGATAATTTATGTTTGTTTATATATATATATATATATATATATATATATATATATATATATATATATATATATATATATTATATATGTATTATTTGTGGTATAAACACGTTGAGAGTTGGTGAAACAAATCATTGCCAATACTGGAATTGAATAATCAAAACTGTAGCGGTATGTCGCATATCAAATCTTATATTTTGTCTGATGAAAACGTACTTAAACACCATTGTACCTTTGAAATATGTATAATAAAATATAGATTTTGATTATGAGAATATTTTTCATTTATTAACATTTTGAATAATATAATATATATATATATATATATACAAGTTAATATAAATTAATATATGATAAACACCTAAGTGTTTGTATTGTAAAAGACAAAAGTTAGCTAGAATGAAACAAACTAATTCAAATTAATATAGCCTGCCTGTATCGATTTAAAAAATAATAAATCAATATACACAAACTTATATTGGCAAATAGCCGTGGCTATTTGCCAATATAAGTTTGTGTATATTGATTTATTATTTTTTAAATCGATACAGGCAGGCTATATTAATTTGAATTAGTTTGTTTCATTCTAGCTAACTTTTGTCTTTTACAATACAAACACTTAGGTGTTTATCATATATTAATTTATATTAACTTGGGCAGAGGATTGGCAGTACCAGTAGAGGGTCGGACGCCATGCTTTGACGCATAGAGTTACGGTCCTTGCCATTCTGAGTTCAAATCCCGCCGAGGTTAACTTTGCCTTTCATCCTTTCGGGGTCGATAAAATAAAGTACCAGTAATACACTGGGTTAATTGCTGGCCTTGTGCCAAAAGTAGAAACAATTAATTTATATTAACTTGTATTACACGGCTCGGAAATGCTTCTTTCTTTAATTAATTGTAAATGACTCTTTGAGTGTATACTCTAAATATAATATATATATATATATATATATATATATATATATATATATATAAATGACTTCCACGGGACTAGCACTGTTTCATTCGAAGCAAATCATCAGGAAAGCCAAGTGTCATTGCTGTATGTTGGTGTTTGTATGTTTTCTGGTGGTTAAATTTTGCATATACTCTACTAATGTATTGAGTACCTTACTTACAGCAGTTAGCCCTGATTGAACCCAGGAGCCACTATCATAGTAGGGGCGGGAAAAAGCAAATAGCCGGTTAGTTTGTTTCGTTTAAACTCTGTAGCTATAGTACAATATAAGAATACTCCACTGTTATTTCTAGCAAGCTGGTGACCATATATAACTACATTGCTGGCTCTCATCAGTCGTTCCCGAAGGTAGAGAAATGAATTCTCATATGAGAGTTAGTAGTTATAAAAGGATGATGATTTAATCTTTGATTAATTGTTTCTACTTTTGGCCCAAGGCCAGCAAATACCCAGTACATTACTGGTACTTTATTTTATCGACCCCGTAAGGATGAGAGGCAAATTTAACCTCGACGGGATTTGAACTCAGAATAGCAAGGGCCGTAACTCTATGTGTCAAAGCATGGCGTCCGACCCTCTACCGATACTGCCAAACCACCGCCCTATCAATCTTTAATTAATGGCCGAGAAGAGTAGTTTACGAACATTTTCTATATATCAGTAACATATCTGTTTAGTACTGTAATGTAACAGCTTTCACAATTGTTTTGTAACAAACGACTGTATACAGTAGGGGCGGATTTGGCCAACCGCATATGTGGCTGTTTCTGTGGCAATGTATTCTCCATCCTCTCGGCCGGGACCCAGTGGTGGAGGGCAAGTTAGTTAGAGGTGGAAGATACTCGTTCGGACGTCACTTCAATAACTAAAATATATTTACTAAATCCAACCAAATTCTTCTTTTAACTTTTATATCATTTTATTGGCTTCATCCACCAGACTGCTTTCTGGGGTCTATAGTAAAAAATATCGGCCCCAGTAGATATTGTTCTAAATATCTACTGTGAAATTTATTGTTGAACCTCCAAGTTACGAGACATAACCCCCCCCCCCCCCAGCAAAGCAAGCAAGCAAGCGCTTACACTTACACACACACACACACACATATATATATATAAAATGCAAGTCTGAAGAACTATTAGATAAGATATATACAATATTTCTTCTCTCTCATTCCGTTCAAATTAACCACATAAAAAATCATTTAAACGAGGCTATAAGTTTAAAATGTAATTATGAAGAAACAATAGACAAATGATACAGATTATCTTCCGCGATGCACAGTCATATGACATTTATTTAATTACTTCGTTTAGCCTGTAGAAATTGACTAGACAGATAATTAACTACAAGGAGTTAGGTACAAAATAGAAGTTTGAACAAAAAATGCATATAAACTTTATCAACATTCTTCTAGTCCCGAACATTGATGGCTTCGTTCCACTTTTGGATATATATACGTAAACATTCATATTTATGTATACATACACACAGCAGGCTTTTTCTTTGAACTGTATGCTTCCATGTTTAGCTACTTATCCCGGATCATCAGAACTTTGCTGGTAATTTCACCCTAGACCACAAAGAATCGAAACACAAACCATATGCCAACTCGTTCAAAGTCCCAAAACTTCGGACAATCCACGGCCCTCAACTGTAAAGTTATTGACTGCAGACTTGAAACTAATGCCACTAGTTATTTCATCTCATGTTCTAACAGAGGTTCGCAAAGTGGGTACTACCGCCGGTGGGGGATTTGAGAAGGTCCAGAGGGCACTGGGCCCTAAGGGAGCGATGGGGTAAGAGATGATATAATTGTATATTAAATATTAAATGATACATATTATATACTAGCAGAATAGCCCGGCTTTGCTCGGAATTTGCTCTAGGGTTCTTATATATTTGATATATATTTATCCTTATCGAGCCTCGTGAAATAAATACGTTTGTTTATATTTTGTTATTGTGTATGCAAAAATATCTGTACACGAATATATGATTATATATATATATATATATATATATATAAAAATATTACAATAACAGATTAAAATTTAAGCAAAGAATCGCTGCTTTCACCCTTAACGGGATCTTCTGAAACTAAAAAAAATCAATCTGTCAACGCAGAAGTAAATATTTCGAAAAACGTTATACACTATATATATATATACACACACACTATATATACACACACACACACACACATATAGCGTCATAATGTCGTAATGGAGACAGCCAGACATACAGACAGATATTATAAGGGCGCAATAAAGTACCAGTAATGTACTGGGTAATTACTGGCCTTGTGCCCAAAAGTAGAAACAATTATCAGGGCGCAACGTTTTATCTATGTATCTATCTAAAAAGAAAGAGTAAGAATTATAGAGAGAGAGATCGCTAAATCGCCCAATGAGGTCCCTAGGGCATTGAACATTTGAAAATGTTTTTGCTCAAAACTCACAGGACTATAAGTATTTCATGTGCAAAGTTTAAAAACAATCGGTTGGGTGGTTCTCGAGTTTTAGGGAGTCAGTCAGACAGACAGACATACATTCTCTGTTTTAGATATATAGATAAATGTAGTAAAATAAAAAAATATATATTTATTTATATATAGTTATTTCACATTCCTCCAGTTTACTCAGCTGTAGAAATGAGATGATAGGGACTGGGGTCCCTATCAAACCACTGCAAAGTGGTCGTGGAGGTGCCACGGCAAAAAAGCACCCAGCACTCACTGTAAATGAGGTTGGTGTTAGGAAGGGCATCCAGCTGTAGAAATCAAGCCAAAATCAGTTCCCGTCCCACCCTTGCAAGCAGGGAAAAGTGGACGTAAAATGAAATGATGATGATGATGATGATAGTATCTATCTATCTAGGGCGGGTAAAATTCCCGAGATCCATGGACGAGTTCCCGGTCTCTGTCCCTCATTATTGCTGCCATATCCTGCGTCTCCAACAGACCAGTGTCTGCCCTTAGGACATCAACATACGTTAACCTTGGTCTTCCTCTTCTAGTGTATCTATGTAGTGGCTCCCACAGGAGCATTGAGTGAAGTGTCAACTCTGGATGTCGGTGAGCATATCCAGCTAACCTCAATCTCCTTTGTGTCACTTTTGAGCTGACTTTTGGGAGGCTCCCATACAGCTCTGAGATTTTCATCCTCAGTGTATACTGATTAATATTCAGAGCCATCCTCAAAATTCTCGTGTAGCACCCATCCGCCATCTGAGTGAGTTTCTTGGTCTGTGTCCAAGTCTCAGACCCGCACTACAGCAATGAAGAGGCGGATTTTCAGGTCTTTACGAAGGTCCGACTTCCACATCGATCTCAAGCTGTGGCACGCCGCATAGGCTTTGTTCTCCTCCTCAACCACATCATCTTCCGTATTCCCAATCTTTGCTCCCAAATACAGGAAGTCCCCAACCAATTCTAGCGGTTTCCCGCCTACATTTGTAATCCCCTCTGGCTTCTCAACATTCTCTACCAGAAATTTTGTTTTAGTCTCAGCCCCACACTCATCGACACAGTCTCAACCCCCTGCATCAAATCCTCTGCCTCCTTCACTGTATGTCACCAAAACTATGTCGTCGGCAAATTCAGCATCCGATATCTTTTTCGCCTTAACTCTCCTGCTCTGAGCCGGTGCTACAGTAAAGCCAGAGTCCTGGTGTTTCTCCAGTGCAAGGCGCATACAATAGTCCACTACGATGATAAAAAGGTAGGGAGCAAATGTATCTCCCTGGAGCACTCCAGCCAGTATCTCAAAGAACTCTGTCATCCCATCAGGTGTAATGACTTGGGCTTTGGTGTTGGTGTAGAGCAGTGATATCAGGTCCACTATCTTCTTGGAGATTCCATAAGCCTGTAAGATCTTCATCAGGCAGTGACGGTCCACAGAATCAAAGGCCTTCCTAAAGTCAATGAAAACCATGACCGCAGGTATGACATTAAACTACATCCAGTGGCAAGGCTCCAGTTCGGGAGTTCAGGAGCTGTGGGGAATGTGGAGTTACCCCTTAGTTGTCATAACTCCCAGGTCTGCTCTGGCTCAGAGTAGTAGTACATGTTAGGGCCCCATTTATGGGTTAAATAACTACCTTATTCGAGTGGCGCCGGTAAGGTATTGTCATCCATTGAAAAGAAATATGGAGAGTCATACACAGTATATATTATATTATTTATTATATAAATATATTATTTATTATATAAACTAGCAGAAAAACCACCCTTCGGGTGGTTTACTGCTAGCATGTGTAGTGTGTATATTGATATTATACGCAAGTATATATACATGTAGATATGATCAAATAAAATCGTAATTGACAATATACACAGAAATTGTACGAAGACTGTGTTACACTGTCTTATGTAATCAGTAACGTAATCCATGATACATTAAAAAAAGACGATATTATATATAAACTGCATTGGGAGAAAATTAGTGACAGAAATATATGAATTTTTATTTAAACGATCACTAACCGGAAGTGTTGACATTTGAAAATGTTAAAGAAATGTATCTTTAAATAAGTAATAAAATATATTTAATGAACAGCCACGAAATTTAGTAGCTGAATTATGTAATATTCCTTCATTATTTATTCAAAGTAATCGAACTTATTTTACTAAGGGGATAAAAAATTATAAACCGTACGCAGTCTCGCGCTTCTTACTTTATTATAGTTTAGATTAACGATTTTATTTATTATTTTTAATTTACAATTTGATATGAAATCCTATGTTGAAACTTAACCATTCCCCCAGTTCTACATCCCTAAAGAAACTATAAATATGACCTACTCTAGTATGTATATATATTTATGTATAGGGCGAATAGAGGTAGTCTTACAATAAACATAGTTACCGCTTTAACACGGCTGGCGTTGTTAGAGTCTACATAGATACTTCTATTACCATGGTTACCAACGTTAGAATCTACAGACATGACTCATTAATATGGTTACCGTCGTTACAATCAACATAGATACCGTATTGCTATGGTTATAGTCGTTAGAATCTACATAGACACCAGAGTTACTAGGGTTACAGTCGTTAGAATCTCCATAGATACCACAATTACTATGGTTACAATCGTTAGAATCTACATAGACACCAGAGTTACTAGGGTTACAGTCGTTAGAATCTCAATAGATACCAAAATTAGTATGGTTACCCTCGTTAAAATCTACATAGATACCAAAGTTACTATGGTTACAGTCGTTAGAATCTCCATAGATACCAAAGTTACTATGGTTACACTCGTTCGAATCTACATACATACCACAATTTCTATGGTTACACTCGTTATAATCTACATAAATAATTAATTACCATGGTAACAGTTATCACAATACACTTAGATAGGTTATTGTCATAGTTACACTACACATAAGTTAGCAGAGACGGTAGAGTGTTGTGTAACTTCCGTCTTGCCTCGCTCTGAGTTCAATTCCAGGTCGTCTTTACCATACACTATTCCTGGGATTGATTAAACAATGTACCCCTGTTGGGTGGTAGAATGCTGTAAACCGTTGGACATGATACCTTCCGATCCCTGCATCGGTTCCTGGCACTCTAGGTTCAAATAAAGATCAAGGATTAATTCTTTAGTATTTATATTACTATATATACTATTGTATTTTCACAGCAAAGGCTTTACCTCACATAATATCTCACATAATATCTCGCATAACATTTACATTACTCTATATATACTATTGTATTTTCACAGTAAAGTCTTTACCTCACATAATATCTCACACAACATTTACATTACTCTATATATACTATTGTATTTTCACAGTAAAGTCTTTACCTCACATAACATTTACATTACTCTATATATACTATTGTATTTTCACAGTAAAGTCTTTACCTCACATAACATTTACATTACTCTATATATACTATTGTATTTTCACAGTAAAGGCTTTACCTCACATAATATCTCATATAATATTTACATTACTCTATATATACTATTGTATTTTCACAGTAAAGACTTTACTCACATAATATCTCACAACATTTACATTACTCTTTATATACTATTGTACTTTCACAGTAAAGACTTTACCTCACATAATATCTCACATAACATCTCGTATACGAGAGACGTGTGTTGACGTGTGTGAACAAGCTCAGCTACCGAGTCGGATTTACTTACTCAAAAGTGAGTTTTGATTAATTTTTTATACTGTAATATACGTTAACCCCTTGCCATGGTCGTCAAACTTTGAGTTTATTTATTTTCGCACCTTTTTGGGGCGAATTTTCCAGTTAAAAACTTATTACGGCAAACTAATAGAAATGGACGGAATTTTCACATCTCATCCTAAGGTGAAAGCCACGCCCCCTAAGAAAGGTGATACAGAGAAGCTAGAAGCACAAGGCTCTAAGTCTTCCCTCCTCACTTCTGCAAAAGAAACATGGAACACGGAATTAAAAGAAAAATTTGTAAAAATGGGTGAAAACCCAGAAAGTCACATAAACGCAGACAAAAACAACAACGACAATAACAGCAATAGTCACAACACCAACCAAGGAAAAAATAACGATAACACCAAATAAAGCGAACCCACTACTGGTGCCTCCTTTGCACAGGCGGTCCGGAAAACACAAACCTGCAAGCAAATGGACATTACAACTCTGAGAGAAAAGATGAAGGAAGCGAAACAGTATGTAACTTTCAAAGAAGGAGGAGACTTCACAATCACCTCCCCACAAGAAATCAAAAGAGACACGACGCTAAGAACGATATCTTTCAGAACAATTTCCAACATAACAAGGAAACCAACTCAATTATCCCAAAAAGAGATTGAGCTGGTCCTAAAAAATGTGTGGAGTGATATATCGTTCATACAAAAAGGGCCACTCTATGGGAATATAACGGTCCTAATGAAGGATCAATTGACGGCCAGGAAATACTCTGTGGCGCCAATTGTTTCCAAGCTACATACATTTTTCCCCACACATTTAGGGAAAAGAACGCAGAAAATAAGGGTCTCCGGAATCCGGCCAAATGCATGCATTTCCTGGGTACTAACAGGATTTTTAGAAGACGAGGACGGAATCCTCTCAGTAGGAGAAGTCACCACAGACATTTTCAGCGGTTTGAGCGTGGAGGTTCTCGTCCAAATGAGACCAGAACGAATAGCTAGAATACCACAGAGGGTGTCCCTCGATGGAGAAACATTTATATACATTTCAGCCGAGGGTAGGAGGCCCATATGTTACTACTGCTCAAGTAGGGGTCATTTAAGGGCTGCTTGTCCTCAATTGACAAAAAAAAAGGCTCTTTTGCCTACACCCCACACACCACCACCGCCACCACCACCACCACCACCTCCACCACCACTACCACAACAACAACAAAAACAACACGGAAAAATAACACAAGACACGGCCCCACCCAAAACAACTCCCAAAACACACACAAATACAACAAAACCCCAAAATACACCACTACCCGACAGCACGGACGAGGACCCAACTGAAACGGCACGTAGTGACGAAGAGGGGGAACCCTTCCAACCTGTAAAAAGGAAAAAAAGAAAGCACCACTCGAACATAAACGAAACAAACACACAACCACCAACAAAAACAAAACAAACAGAACAAACAAAATCCGCCCCACCCCAAAACATAACACATACAACAAAACGTAAGCACACACAAGAACAACAAACAAACACAACACAAATAAAACAGTATACATACATTAACACAAATAACAAAGAACTAATAAAAACAATACACAAAGACCCTTCGGTGGAAACTGAAGGGCAATTCTTTGCAAGCGCGGCCAACAAACCGCATTTTAAAATGATAAGACTCCCAATGGACACCTATACAAAACTAAGAGAGAACTTTCCTGAGGACGTGGGGAAAACATGTACTCGACCCTATAACCGCGTCCTCTTGAAACGTTTCCCCACCCACACCTCACCAAACACCCCCACTCCACCACAGAACAACACCCCACCAAACAACCCTCCAATACGCCCATGGATATTGTGCAACCTGCTCCTCAGGAGCCGAACAGGTAGGTCCTTCCTCTTTTAACCAACATGGCTGATATAAGAGTTGGGTGTCTGAATGTACGCGGCCTGGGACTGTCTTGGAAACAAGGCAAACTTTTAAACGATCTCAGGTCGCATAGAATGGATGTAATGGCTATTTGCGAGTCCAGGATCAGCAGCGAGCACCAACTGGCGCCCCTCTTCGACGACTTTGAGATCTTCGCATCTCTCTGTCAACCGGGGGGTGGGGGTGGAGTTGTCGTTCTGCTGCGAAAACACCTGGGCCTCGCCATACAGAAGGTGCACCTGGACCCGGAGGGTCGACTGGTGGTTTTAGACGTCGGCAGTAGTGAAAGTGGAGCCCTTAGACTAATAGCTGTGTGCGCCCCTTTTTGGACAGCGCGGCCGGAATACTTCCAACGTCTGGAAACTTTTCTGGGAACGTCCCGCTCCTTGCTTTTAGTGGGGGACTGGAATGGTATCCTGGATGCACGTTGGGACTATGTAGGGGCATGTGCCAATAGAGGGGGTGTAAAAGCCTCAAAAGGTTAATCGGCCGATTTGACCTGGCCGATAGATATCGACTAGATTTTCCGACTGTACCACTATGGACGTGGACCAATCGCAGCGGAACATCTAGGTCGTACCTAGATAGGGTCCTAGTTAGAGAGAAGGATAGGGACACATTTAGCTGTCCAAAAATGTTCATGGTTGACTATTCGGATCACAAGTTAGTGACCTGCATAGCCAACCTTGATAGAACCCATAGACAGGGACCCGGTTACTGGAAGCTGAACTTGTCCTTACCGAGAAGCAAAGCTTACAGTAAACGGATTAGCACGTTAGTTAAGCAGAGTTTGACAGGGGCAATTGTCAACAACAGGTGGTGGAGCTCTCTTAAGAGAGCAATTAGAATAGAATCGATAGGTTTTAGTCAGGAATTAGCAAGGGATAGGAACAAGACGGAAAGGGAATTAGTAGATAGAGTAGAAGAGGCGATTAGGAGTGGCAATGTAGCCGGCGTGCTGGCATCAAGAATGGCCTTAGACCAGTTCTTTGAGGTGAAGCATGAAGGCTGCGTTGTCAGGAGTAAAATAAGTGCTCTGGGTAATGAGGGAGCCAAAGCTGTGAGCTGGGCCCGATTGACAGAGGCAAAAAGTGGGAACAAGTCCACGATTCGGTCTTTGAAGGACTAGGATGCGCGTGTGATCCTTGAACCTGGGCAGATGTGTGCGGCCTTTCAGCGGCACTTTGCACGACTGTTCGAGAGGGGCGGCGCGCCGGGTGAGAATATGGATTTCAATCCATACCTCGACGGTCTGCCGCGCTTCTCGGACGCGGAGGCGAAGTCCTGCGAAAGGACGATTTCAGCTGCTGAGATAGGGGCGGCGCTGAGCCAATGCGGCAAACGCAAATCCCCGGGTCTCGATGGTCTACCATACGAGCTATATGTAGCGATGCCGGACTTGTTCTCCGATATCCTCGAAGCGGTCTACTGCAACTGGCAGCAGAACGGGAGAATTCCCAGTTCTGTGACCAAGGGCGTAGTTACGCTGGTGAGGAAGGATGAGAACAAGGGGGATGACATAAGTAACTTCAGGCCCATAACTCTGCTAAATACAGAGTTAAAGATTTTGGCCAAGGTGTTAGCGAAGAGGTTGGCGCTTGTCGTTGGAAACCTGGTGGGAGAAGCGCAGACATGCGCAATCCCGTCCAGGTCCATTCACGACAATCTCCACTTTATGCGATACATCATAGAGAGGGTAGGGAATGAACCCGGCTTTGGTGGGGCCCTGATCAACTTGGATCAATCTAAGGCTTTCGATAGGGTTGACCATCGTTACCTGGATGCGGTGCTCGCGGCGGCAGGCTTCGGACCCGTTTTCAAGGGTTGGATTGCTGCGATGCACAGCAGCAACGTCTGCTCAAGGGTCAAGGTGAACGGCCACCTCTCGGAGCCGTTCCAAATCATGCGATCCATCCGACAGGGATGCCCTCTGTCCTTCCTACTGTATGTGCTGGCTCTTGAGCCACTACTGCGGAAGTTGGAGCGGTTGCAGGGCATCCCTTTGGAACCGGGATTGCAGAAAGCGGCGTCGGCCTACGCCGATGACGTGACAGTAATGGTGTCGAAAACCTCGCAAATCGGTGAGATCGGCACCTTACTGGAGGAATATGAAAGGTTTACAGGAGCCAAGCTGAACCGGGACAAGTCCGTCGGTTTGCAACTCGGAACATGGAGAGGCAAACCGATGCCCTCCAACGACGTCGTCGGACGCTGGACGGAGGGCCCGGTGAAGCTGCTTGGGGTCTGGTTCGGACCAGACCTCCAGGTGGAGAAAAACTGGAACGAGGTAACGGCCAGGGTGTTTGCACTCACCCAGAAGTGGGCCCAGTGCAAACTATCCCTGAAAGGTCGAGCGGAGGTGGCGAATACTAATATAGCATCCGTCATCTACTACCGCTTGACCATCGTGCCTTGCCCAGTGAAAAGACTCGCCAAAATGGAGTGCGCGCTGTTCCAATTTCTTTGGAACAAGCGGACCCCTTTGGGGAGGAGATCCATCTGCTGTCAACACCCTTCGAAAGGAGGGCTGGGGATGCCGTGGCTACAGATGCGTAAACACGCATTAAGGCTACGGCACCTCCAGGTATTCCTCACCGGTCAACCGGTGTGGGCCCCGTTTGTGAGGCGAGCCTTTCCCAGACTCGTCTCGCTCACCGAGCTGCAATCCTGGGTCAAGCAAAGACCGAGAAAAGTGGGCGACTTGCACATTGAATGTGCCCAGGCGCTCACGGCCCTCTGGAAAGCGAACCCGGCAATCAGTGGAGACTCCACCTCGACATTCTATAGAGGGTTGGTACGCAGCAGGTGCGACGATGCTCTCGGAGAAGCTCTAGGCATGGAGGAAGATGAACTGGCCAGTCTGTTCGGTAGGACGTTTGGCCCTGGACCGATGGACAACTTCCAAAAGTCCCTTGCTTGGCAGTGCTACCGAGGGGCTCTACCCGTTCGAGACAAGCTCCACAGGCATGGGAGCCTGGGTAGAGATCCTTTGAATAAGATCTGTCCGAGATGCCTGCATGATGACGAAACCGTTGCGCACGCATTCGTACACTGCCCAGGCATTGCTGACCTGTGGGGCTATGTGGAACGACTACTGTCGAGGGTGGGACCAATCCGGTTGACCACCGAGTCCATTGTCACGATCGAACCGCCTCCCCCTTTCAAAAACGAAGGAGAGGTGGCTTTTCTCTGTGTGATAGCCATGGCTAAAGAAGTTGTATGGTGGACGAGGCTGAAAGGGCTGAGATCAGACACCTTTCTCTCCGGCCAACAACTGGTCCCCTTTTTCAAATACCATTTTAAAAGAAGGATCAGAATGGAGAGAGAGGTGCTCTACCCCAGCAAGTTTTATGAAAGGTGGGTGAAAGTAGGGAGAATGGCCAGAGTGAATGGGTCTTCTCTCTATATCAGCCT
>OZ024750.1:43844482-43851982 GCA_964016885.1 Eledone cirrhosa
GTCACACATAAATATGTATGTATAAATATATTTATACATACATACATACATACATATATATATACATATATATGTATAAATATATTTATACATACATACATATATATGTATAAATATATTTTAACATACATTCATACATATGTATAAATATATTTATACGTATATACATACATATGTATAAATATATTTATACGTATATACATACATATGTATAAATATATTTATACATACATACATATGTATAAATATATTTATACATACATACATATGTATAAATATATTTATACATACATATGTATAAATATATTTATACATACATATGTATAAATATATTTATACATACATACATACATACATACATACATACATACATACATACATATGTATAGATATATTTATACATACATATGCATAAATATATTTATACATACATATGTATAAATATATTTATACATACATACATATAAATATATTTATACATACATACATATAAATATATTTATAAATACATACATATAAATATATTTATACATACATACATATAAATAAATATAATTTCAGCGAGATTGTATTTCGGTGGTGGCCAAAAACAAAACGAAACGCAATCTTCGAGATGTGCGGCAAGCGCTCAATGGACTAAAAGAAGACCAGAGCAATTAACATACGTTATAGAGGCCAGACAAAATGAAAACAGAGGTCGTGAAGCCATTAGCCACCAGAAGAAACGATTGTCAGCAATAAAATGTTTTGAACATAGTTTTGATTATTCTGTAATTTATATTCTTGCTCTGTAAAACATCTGATGTATTTACATTGAGCTATGTTTCTTACTGGTAATAAGGTAGTAATGAATTACTGACCTTTCCAGTTGATAATTATATATAGTGTATATATAAGTATAAATAATATTATTATTATTATATATATATATGAGGGCGGTGGATTGGCAGTATCGGTGGACGGTCGGACGCCATGCTTTCCAGCATAGTTACGTCCCTTTACGATCTGAGTTCAAATCCCGCCAAGGTTGACTTTGCCTTTCATCCTTACGGGGTCGATAAAATAAAGTACCAGTAATGCACTGGGTAATTGCTGGCCTTGTGCCTAAAGTAGAAACAATTATTATTATATATATATATATATTACTAGCAGAAAAACCACCCTTTGGGTGGTTTTCTGTTAGCATGTGTAGTGTGTATATTGATATTATACGCAAGTATATATATATGTAGAATATGACACATCAAATAAAATCGTAATTGACAATATAAACAGCAATTGAACGAAGACTGTGTTACACTGTCCTATGTAATCAGTAACGTAATCCATGATACATTAAAAAAGACGATATTATATATAAACTGCATTAGGAGAACATTAGTGACAGAATATTAATGTTTATTTAAGCGATCGCCACCGGAAGTGTTGACATTTGAACATTTTAAAGAAGTGAATCTTTAAATAAGTAATAAAATATATTTAATGAACAGCCACGAAATTTAGTTGATAAATTATGTAATATTCATTCATTAGTTATTCAATGGATTGGCAGTATCGGTAGAGTGTCGGACGCCATGCTTTCTAGCATAGTTACGTCCCTTTACGATCTGAGTTCAAATCCCGCCGAGGTTGACTTTGCCTTTCATCCTTACGGGGTCGATAAAATAAAGTACCAGTAATGCACTGGGTAATTGCTGGCCTTGTGCCTAAAGTAGAAACAATTATTTATTCAAAGTAATCCAACTTATTTTACTAATGGGATAAACAATTATAAACCGTACGCAGTCCCGCGCTTCTTACTTTATTATAGTTTAGATTTACTGTCAATATATACTCTTCATTTCTCTTAAACTAAAATGTGCATTAGTATTAGTTTTACAAGGCATAAAGTCAGAAATATTCCTTGTTGAAGGAGTTTGTTATATCGACGAGTCTAGGAAGGCGGAAAATCTTAAATGGTGTCACGGAAAATCTGTGTCATAGAGACAATGTCCGCTCTACTGTTATCTCTCTTCTGTATTAGATTAACATATTGTTACTCTCTGCCTTATACTAATATATCAACATTGACTCTAAGGCTTATACTGTTTCATTATTACCCCGTCGAGGTTAACTTTCCTTTTCATCCTTACGGGGTCGATTAAATAAAGTACCAGTAATGTACTGGTTAATTGCTGGCCTTGTGCCAAAAGTAGAAACAATTATTATCGGTAGAGTGTCTGACGCCATGCTTTGCAGCATAGAGTTACAGGCCTTTACGATCTGAGTTCAAATCCCGCCGAGGTTAACTTTGCCTTTCATCCTTACGGGGGTTGATAAAATAAAGTACCAGTAATACACTGGGATAATTGCTGGCCTTGTGCCAAAAGTAGAAAATTATTTCTTTCTGGAATGCCAGTATCGTTAGAAGGTCAGACACAATGTTTTGCAGCATAGAGTTACGGCCTTTTATGATCTGAGTTCAAATCCCGCCGAGGTTAACTTTGCCTTTCATCCTTACGGGGTCGATAAAATAAAGTACCAGTAATGCACTGGGGTCGATTTAATCAACTTCCTCCTCGCCTCAATTGCTGGCCTTGTGCCTATATAAGGAACCATTATTTCTTTCTGGATTGGCAGTGTCGGTAGAGCGTTAGACACCATGCTTTGTAGCATAGAGTTACCGTCCTTTACGGTCTGCGTTACCGTCCTTTACGGTCTCACCTAGGTTAACTTTGCCTTTCATCCTTACGGGGTCGATAAAATAAAGTACCAGTAATGTACTGGGATAATTGCTGGCCTTGCCAAAAGTAGAAGCAGTATTATTTCTTTCATGAGTGTAGGATTGGCAGTATCGGTAGATGGTCGGACACCATATGTCGCGACATAGAGTTATGGCCCTTTACGTTCTCAGTTTAAATCCCGCCGAAGTTATCTTTGCCTTTCAACCTTATGAGGTCGATAAATATAGCACCAGTAATGAACTGGGGTGGATTTAATCGACTTTCCGCTCCCCTTCAAATTCCCGGCCTTGTGCCTAAAGTAGAAACACTTATTTCCTTCATTTCCCTCACACTTTCTACCTCAATATATATTCTCAGTTTATCCCTCGGTTTACCTCACACTTTCTACCTCAATATATCTCCTAAGTCCCTCCTTTAACCTCACACTTTCTACCTCAATATATCTCCTAAGTCCTTCCTTTAACCTCACACTTTCTACCTCAATATATCTCCTAAGTCTTTCCTTTAACCTTACACTTTCTACCTCAATATATCTCCTAAGTCCCTCCTTTAACCTTACACTTTCTACCTCAATATATCTCCTAAGTCCCTGGGTTTACCTCACACTTTCTACCTCAATATATCTCCTAAGTCCCTCCTTTAACCTAACACTTTCTACCTCAATATAGCTCCTAAGTCCTTCCTTTAACCTTACACTTTCTACCTCAATATATCTCCTAAGTCCCTCCTTTAACCTCACACTTTCTACCTCAATATAGCTCCTAAGTCCTTCCTTTAACCTTACACTTTCTACCTCAATATAGCTCCTAAGTCCTTCCTTTAACCTTACATGTCAATCTGTAAGTTTTGCTAATATTCTCATAAATTCCGTAACTAGAATTAAACACCATGTGTTCATATTGTCAAATATTTCACTGGTAATGTTTCTTTCTCTTACAGTTGCAGTTCTATTTAAAGTTACCTTTCAATAGGATTCTCTCTAACACAGATATTCTCAATCTTTTGGGCCACCACTCCTCATGGCCACGTAATACCCTCAACACCCCCTCGACCCTATTTGCCTACAAGCAAATTGTAAATACTATATAATAAATAAAATTGTGAATTTATATATAATAAATAATATAATATATACTATCATTTTATATCTAATATACTATTATGTATCATCTCTACCCCACCACGGGACGGTAGCCCCCACTTTGAGATCATCTACTCTAATATATAAATATTTCTATATTGATGATGTGTCCGTAGATAATAGTTTCTGGTTTAGGCACAAGGCCAACAATTTTGGGGGAGGGCAAAGTCAATTAAATCGACTCCAGTACATTACTGGTACTTTATTTTATCGACCCCGTAAGGATGAAAGGCAAAGCTAACCTCTGTGGGATTTGAACCCAGAACATAAAGGGACGTCTGCCACGAAAAATAATGGTTTCTGATCTAGGCACGAGGCCAGCAATTTTGAGGGAGGAGAAAGTCGATTAAATTGACCCCAGTACATTACTGGTTCTTTATTTTATCGACCCCTTAATGATAAAAGGCAAAACTAACATTGGAGGGGTTGAAACTCAGAACGGAAAGAGACGTAACTATGCCATAGAAATTATATCACAGAAAATATATTCCAAATTTCAACATCCTCTGCAAGAGAGCTCTGTGAACATTAAACTTCATCAGCCGTGGATCGAAACTTGATATTTGATTTCTAACATCTTGTGACACCTCTAAGTAAATAGGTATCAATAACATAGAACCAAATCTGTGGTTCAAAGGAAGGAACATATATCTTTCTAAGAAAACACAATAATCATGTGACAAGCAGTTAATGCTTTCTTCCACAAGGAAGTGATAAATTGATATCATCCTCCCAACCTTTCTCTCTCAAGAAAGTGTTGACAAGATGATCAGTGGTTGGTCAAACACTATCTATCTATAACTACCTAGTAACCTGCCTATGTGCCCATTAATCTCCGGACAATGAATACAACAACTACATATATGTCTATCTGTCTGTTTGTTTGTCTGACTATCTGATTTACAGGCGAGCTATCTATCTATATATCTTTCTATCTATCTGTCTTTTTGTATTTGTCCCCTTATTTTGTGCCCCTGTGGCTAATAAAGAAACATATCTATCTATCTATCTTTTTATCTATCTGTCCATCTGTCAGCCTGTCTGCCTGTCGATCTAATGTTATCTATTTATGTATATTTAGAAATATGTCTATGTTCGGACAATAAAACCAACTGACGATAGCAGCCCGAAGACAGACAAACAGACATACAGACAGACATAGATAGATTTATAGATGTATTTCTTTATTTGCCACAAGGGCGCACAAGAAAAAGGGACCAAAGAAGGACACATGCCGGGGATTTTACATACAATCTTGTAAAAATATTGAAACAAACAAATTTAACATTCGAAATCCCCAATAGGGGGGAGGCGCCACAAATGGGATGTTTAATACCCCGTCGATAGAACAACCCTCAACTTCAGGAGCGTGTTATTAGATAATAGATAGTGAGAAAAAATTCATCGTAAGTTAGTGATTAAAGTAAATATGGAAGCAAATTAATATTTAAATGAATAAAAAATGAGTGACAAGTGGAAAATTGAGGATTCAAGTATCTTTAAATAGAATGTTGTAATCACGGAATAAATACAATATTCTTTACTATAGAGCCCGAAAATTGTCTCAGCTACTATGCTAGGATATATATATATATATATATATATATATATATATATATATATATATATATATATATATGCATATAAACATACACACATATATATAATGATACATATCATGTGTGTATATATATATAGTAATAATAATAAATTTGAAGACTAAAATCCAAAGAGGGCTCGATAAGGATAAATATATATCAAATATATAAGAACCGTAGAGAAAATATTTATTAAAATAACAGATTAAAGTTTAAGCAAAGAATCGCTGCTTTCACCCTTAACGGGATCTTCTGAAACTAACAAAGTGAATCTGTGAACGCAGAAGTGAATATTTCAAAAAACGTTGCAACCGGAGGAAGACAGGAAGACGATACTTTTGTTCGTGGAAACGTTCCCTGGCAAAAAACAGGAAAACACGAATAGAAAACGTCATTATTTGGAGCGGTGAAAAACAATTACACGCAAAGACAAAACCACGTTTATATATATATATATATATATATATATATATATATATATATATATATATATATATATTTAATAGCGCTGGAGCCACTTTTTTAACATAAAAACAGGTAGAATTCCCAAAACTAATCAGATCAGAGCAAACAACACGGACGCTCTATCTCAAAATTATTTTTGAAAAGCATTTAGAAATGCGCAACCGTAAAACTTAAAACCAAAACTGAATACTCATTTATTCCTAATTAAACTATTTTTCACTGTGAACAATTTGTCAGCATTTTCAATTCCGTTTACCAATATATATATATATATATATATATATATATATATATATATATATATATATATATATATATATATATATGCATACATGAATGGATCTGTTTTTTTCTCAAAAAAAATTTGTTACGATCCTCATACTTTCTAAATTCTCATTCTTTCTTCTGATGCAAGACTAGCGTCCGAAACAAAAAGACACTATTTCTGCTATTTCAAGCGTTAAACTAATATATTCTTTCCTTATACTGTACCGTTTGTGTTGTTATTTCTGTTTTACATACATACATACATACACACACACATATATATATATATATATATATTATATATATATATAAATATATATATATGTGTGTGTGTATGTGTAAATTTACGAATATGTAAAGATATTTAATGCGTATAATGACTTCTACATGCGCGTGCGTGCATGTGTGTGTGTGTGTGTGGTGGTATATATGGCGCGTCTCTTATTTGGCATCAGTTTGCAAAAATGAGAGTAAAATAAATTTATGAAAAATGTAAATAAAGAGGAAATGAACATGATACAGATCTATAGAAGATATATTCAAAAATCTGGTTGATATACCGCCAAAGGCGACGAGATTTCTTTTGTAGTTGTACATTTATTTATATATGCCGACATTGAGGTATCACATTTCATTGGTAATGCCAGGTAAATACTGTCGCAATGTGCATACCTTCTAATTGGTCATTTGCGGATATTCAGAATTCACTTCCGCTTATAAACAAACCCGGAAGCTACATTGCAAAGACGGTCCTCTGTCAATGTTCTACAAACGTGGCCGTCTTTCTCGTGTGCGTGTGTGTGTCTCTGTGTGTGTGTGTGTGTGTGTGTGTGTGTGTGTGTGTGTGTACGAATGTGTGTATGAATGCGTGTATGTGTGTGTATATACCTGCCTGTATGTATGTATATATTTATGTGTGTGTGCGTTTGTGTGTGTGTGTATGTGTGTGTGCGTTTGTGTGTGTGTGTGTGTGTGTGTGTATGTGTGTATGTATGCGTATGTGTGTACGTGTGTATGTATGTATGTATGAATGCATGTGTGTATGTATACATGTGTGTATGTAGGGATAATTGTATGTATGTGTGTATGAATGTAGGCATGTATGTATGTATGAATATATATTTGTATGTCAATGTATGCGTATACATATCTGTATGTATGTATTATGTATGCAAGTATGTATGTATGTATGTGTGCGTGTACATATACTTGCCTGCACTTATGTATATGTGTGTGTGTGTGTATGTGTGTATGAATGTACGTATGTATGCATTATGTACATGTATACGTGTATAAATGTATGCGT
>OZ024750.1:43856982-43861982 GCA_964016885.1 Eledone cirrhosa
TTGAAAAATGTTTAGAGATTTTCAAAATATCTCCCGTTGTCAGAGGTTCTTGTCATTCAGTATGAAGACATGGAAAACGACCAAAAATCACTGGAAGCTGGAGAAGGTAATATTAATTGTGGAATTTTTCAGGGTGACTCTTTATCACCGCTTTTATTCTGCATCGCACTTATACCATTAAGTAAAATGCTCAATGAAACAAAACATGGATATAAAGTCTATGACAAAATCATTAATCACTTGTTCTACATGGATGACCTGAAACTATTTGCAAAAAATGATGAACAATTGCAAGGGCTATTATCCACTGTGGAGCAGTTCAGTGATGACATTAAAATGGAGTTTGGACTAGATAAATGAGCCAAAGCAACGTTCACCAGAGGAAAGCTGCTGAAAAGTTCAGACATTAATCTTGATCGGGGGAATGTGATAAGAGAACTTGATCAAGAGGAAACTTACAAATGTGTTTGTGAAGGAGATGGAATCAAGCACTCGACAATGAGGGAAAGGATAAGGAAGGAATGTTACCGCAGAGTAAGAGCAATCTTAAGAACGGAATTGAATGCAAGGAGTAGGATCGATGCCATAAACACGCTTGCCATACCAGAAGTAACCTACAGTTACAATGTCAGCAACTCGTCAAGCACAGAGATACGTAGGCTCGATACAAAAATTAGACAATGCTTAACCATGCACAGAATGCATCACCCTAAGGCAGATACAGATAGAATATATCTCCCTACGAAAGAAGGAGGACGTGGGTTAATCCAGTTAGATATTGCGTTGAAAACTGCAACAATTGGATTATCTACATACCTAAGGCAATCACATGATTGGATGATCAAACTCGTTTTGAAACACGAAAGCATCAAAAGATCATACTCCATTACAAAAGATGCACAAAGATACAGTAATAGACTACAAATTTCATTTACTGCTGAAATGGAAAACACAGAAAATCAAAGCAGGTAAAAGTAACTGCAAAGAAAGAACTGCTACAGAAACTGGCTAAGAAATGGCAAGAAAAGCCTCTGTATGGAAAATACCCAGAAAGAGCTAACAATCCTGATGTTGATAAAACATTAACCCATCAGTGGTTGGCATCCTCTGGACTGAAATCGGAGACTGAAGGACTGATTATATCAGCACAAGATCAGTGTCTGCCAACAAAAAATTACCAAGCCAACATAATAAAAAATGGATGCAGCGCATTATGCCGTGTATGTAAAAAACAACCAGAGACCATTGATCATATAATTTCAATGTGCAGTCCTACAGCTCCAACCGAATACCTAAACAGGCATGACAGAGCTGCACAATACATACATTGGATAATGTGTAAGCATTTTGACCTGCTCGATCAAAAGAATTGGTGGGAGCATCAACCACCTCCCATACTTGAAAAAGATCACATCTCAATCTTGTGGAACTTTAGCATCCAAACAGACCGGAAAATAGATGCAAATAGACCTGATATAATACTGAAGGACTTTAAAAAGAGGGTATGCCTGCTAATTGATATGTCTGTTCCAATAGACAAGAATGTATCCATAAAAACATTTGAAAAATTGAGCAAGTATAAGGACCTGGAGATAGAAATTGGAAAAATGTGGAAATTGAGAACTAAAACAATACCAGTGGTTGTAGGCGCTCTAGGCATGATACCTAAGGGGTCTAATGATTACTTATCGCAAAGTAATCGTATAGGAGAAATACAAAGATAGTACTAATGGGAACTGTCCATATACTAAGGAAGATTCTGTCAATATAAGTACATCACAAGTCTAAACACCTAAAGATGCATGTGTGTGTATGTATGTTCTTTCTTGAACATGGCGGACCTTGTTGTCTTTTTAGGTCACTGGTTGTGACTTGGTGATAACTTGTATGAACATAAAGCAAGATAAATGCAACTATAATAATAATAATAATAATTGGGGATCTTTGAGCTAGATCATATTTTGCTCGCAGAAATGAAAGAAAAATTTAAAGCAAAGGTTCTCGACCCATTTCGGCCAAATGCCCCCTTTTGTCCCTCGAAATCACGAAACGCTCCCCTACTTTTCTATTTTTCAATATACTACTGATTTTGATATCAGTAGATTACTGGGCCAAATCAAGTTATGTTAGAATCTTTAAAAAAGACTCGCACGAATTAAATACAAAAAATTTTCAGTCCAAAACGAAAGCAAGCTATTTCAAATTATATATTTCTGAAAAAAAAAAAAAATTTGATCTCAGTCGAAAAAGCTTTTTTTAATTTAAATTCTATATTTCACTGTTAGTTGTAAAATTTTGAGTGGATAGACAATTCTACAATTCAAACTGTAAAGTCAAAATACAAAAGATGCAAAATATGAAGAATTTCTTACCTTTCTCTGAAATCATAAATTCAGGGGAAAAATAGTACATTGCAAAATAAAATACCTCGTAGCAAAATAAAATACTTAGTAGCAACGAATGAATTGAGAAGCTTGGAGACAGTGAGAAAGCCATATCTGTATCCCTTATATATATATACATAGATAGATACACACATACACATAAATGCGCATGCACGCGCACACACACACACACACACACACACACACACACACACACAAACTTGTGTGTGTGCCTTGGTTTTGGTACAGAAAGAATTTGTCTCCAGTTTTTATTGCCAGGTCAAAGGCCACTGCTCACTTCAACAATGCCAAATAACGCCATATATATATATATTTAAATGAAGAGAGAAAGTGGGAAGGATGAAAGGCAAAGAGGTAAGGATGAAAGGCAAAGTTAACCTCGGCGGGATTTGAACTCAAAATGGTAAGGGCCGTAACTCTATGCGTCAAAGCATGGTGTCCGACCCTCTACCGATACTGCCAATCCACCACCCTTTAATAATAATAATAATTGTTTCTACTTTAATCACAAGGCCAGTAATTTGAAGCATGGTGTCCGACGTTCTACCGATACTGCTAATCCATCAAAATAATATTAATGACTTCTTTTATTGGCCTCAGTGGCCCTAGATATTGGGGCCAATACACGGAGTGGGGTTAGCACCAAGTAAAGAAGTGAGGACATCACCGAAGAGGAAATAGTATAAATAACAATAAGAGAAATTGTAATAAATAGACATAAAAATATAAAACAATAACAAAGGTCAACAAGGACAGGGTCGCCAATGGTCGGGTTGGCTTCATTTTAGGATAATTCCAGGGATAATGCCATACTAAACTCCAGCTTACTCTGTTACCTCACCAACATTGAAAGTACCCTCTCCCGTTTTATTTCTTATTTAGAGAAGCATAGTGTCTTGAAGCCCATTCAGCCCTGTCAATCTACCTGCTCTCACTTATATTTCATAAAACACACCAGAGCCATCCCCTCCATCTCTATTCTCACCTTCGACTTCAAGTAGATATTGAAGAAGTTGATGAGAACTTAGATGGAGAAGAGGATTCCTGTCCGCATTCGTTTTAGTCAAGTCCACCATATAGTTTCCTTTGCCATAGCTACCTGGCATAAAAAGACTTGCTCTCTCTCGTTTCTAAAAGAAAGGCGCTGGTTCAATTTTCTCTATAGATCTGGCTGATAGTCGGATGTGTCTAAATCGTGATAGCAGTGGTGCGACACAAGCCCACAATTCTTTAATGCACGATGTTTTCCTTACTTTGTGTGCATCTCGCCCAGGTCCAACTGTTGGCATTTTCGCGCCTGTAGAACTTGTCTCAAACTAGAAGAGCCCGTCTGTAGCACTGCCATGCCAAGGATAAGTCCATGATCACTAACCACCGAGGGGAAGTATCAGACTTTCCAATTTTGCCATATCGGTCCACGTTTAAAAGAAATCAGTAGAGGAAAACATGATTCTCCACCCTTTAGTCCCTTAGACCGTAGAGGAAAGTATGAGTCGACTGTCATCTCAACCTTGTCCACCATATAACCATCAGATAGAGAACAACTGCTCGCCTTTCTCTGTTAGAGAGTAGAGGTGTGAAATGCACATTGGACTCGGCCGATAGGGGAGCCTGTCCTACACGCGTCACGATCTCTACAGGTCCATCTGACAACATTTCCGTATACATAGAAATATAGAATGTATTTCGAACCAGTATCGCAGTTCTGTAGCATTAACCTGGCCAATCATTTCTGGAAGTTATCTATAATCGTTCCTAACCCGAAATACTTCCGAAACAGAACTGATAGTCCATAGTGATAGATATCTAAAACTACTGATAGTGACCCGCTACGAATGGATTTGACCAGATTTTACGATCTTATTTGAGATAGAGAAAAATATTAATAATTAGGATTTCTAAAATAACAGCAGAAATATGCGGTGTGATGACAATCGGTTTTAGCAGAGGTTCTCAAAGTGGGCGCTAATGCCCCCCCCCCCTGAGGGGTGTTGAGAAGGTCCAGCGATCGCTGGGGCCTTAGAGGGTGGTGGGTACGGTAGAGATGATATAGTACATTAGATATCAAGCGATAAATATTATATATAAATAAAATAATTGTTTCTACTTTAGGCACAAGGCCAGTAAAACACCAGTGCATTACTGGTACTTTTATTTTATCGACCCCGTAAGGATGAAAGGCAAAGTCAACCTCGGCGGGATTTGAACTCAGATCGTAAAGGGACGTAACTATGCTGGAAAGCATGGCGTCCGACCCTCTACCGATACTGCCAATCCACCGCCCTTATAATAAAATAATATGTATAATTGTTTCTACATTTGGCACAAGGCGAGCTATTACCCAGTGCATTACTGGTACTTCTTTTATCGACCCCGTAAGGATGAAATGCAACGTTAACCTTGGCGTCATTTAAACTCAGAATTGAAAGGGCCGTAACTATGCGTCAAAGCATGGCGTCCGACCCTCTACCGTTACTTCCAAGCCACCATATAATTGTTTCTACTTTTGGAACAAGGACAGCAATAACCCAGTACATTACTGGTACTTTATTTTATCGACCCCGTAAGGATGAAAGGCAAAGTCAACCTCGGCGG
>OZ024750.1:43866982-43869482 GCA_964016885.1 Eledone cirrhosa
ATTATATATATTTCAAGGGTACCAAAACTTTGGTACGCTCTCATCAGATGAAATACAAAATGTTTTATAAATATTTGACATAACCAAGGATGATATACCTTAACGGTTCAAGTTATCCAGGGATAACTTGAACCGTTAGGGTATATTATTTTGGTATACATTGGGGGTGGATTGGCAGTATCGGTAGAGGGTCGGACGCCATACTTTCCAGCATAGTTACGTCCCTTTACGATCTGAGTTCAAATCCCGCCGAGGTAGACTTTGCCTTTCATCCTTACGGGGTCGATAAAATAAAGTACCAGTAATGAACTGGGTAATTGCTGGCCTTGTGCCTAAAGTAGAAACAATTATTTTGGTATACATTTTGGTACCCTTGAAATATATATAATAGAATAAATATGGTTTTATAAATATAGTTTCCATTTATTTAATATCATTGTATATTATACCCAGAACCTTGTTGAGTGCTCTAAATCAGTTATAAACATTTATATTTGTTGAATTACCAACAAATTGAATATCCCTTCTGCTTATATATATATATATATATATATATATATATATATATATATATATATATATATATATATATTGTTATACTTTGGGAGGGTCATGTTGCCAATAAGAAACACACGCACCAGTAGTTTTCACTTTAATTTATTATAAATTAAATTCATAAATTTAGGAATTTATAAATTTCCGGTTGGTTGGTTGGTTTCACAACCAGACGATTGTTCATATATTGTCAAAGTTATTTCGTCACACATTATGTGACCTCTTCAGTGACTGGAGATTCTTTTCTTTGTTTTTGTGCCTCTCCTTTGTTCTCTCCTACGCCATCTTGTTTCTGTGTGTGTTGTGAGCTTAGTTTGCGCATGTGTTTCATCCGGGTGTCTGTGTGTTTATATTTGTTTATTTATTTGTTTATTTACATGTTACTGGTTGGTTGTATGTTCTATGTGTGTGTGTGTGTGTTTTCATTTTGTCCTTAATTGTAAGTTGTGATGTTGCTATTCCATTCACGCTTTCTATTTAATTTTGGTTGGATTTCATCTATGTTTATTGCTTCTGTGATTTGTCTAACCATTGCGTCTTTTCTGTGTGTAGATTCTATTTTTATTTTTATGTTCTCTAAGTATAACAATATCGGTTTCAACACACGTTTTCAGATAAAGTATCTTGCTAAACAAATTCAGAAACGATATATATATATATATATATATATATATATATATATATATATATATATATATACGATATTAACAAATGGAAACTATATTTATAAAACCATATTTATTTTATTATACATATTTCAAGGACACCACGTTAAATTATGGTATGCTTTCATCAGACAAAATACAATGTACATCAGTTTTATAAATAAATATTGACATACCCTTAAAAAATGCAACCATTACTGTTGGAAGCTCCAGGATATATATATATATATATATAACGGAGGAGGTGTAGTAAGGAACCAGATGGACCATAACGCACCAGAGTACTCAATACTTAGGATAGTAGAGTGGGTAATAGGAAAATGTTAGATCCCGACGGCAGAGCTCAAGCCGTTTCAATGGCTATTTCCCGACGGCAGAGCTCAAGCCGTTTCAATGGCTAGATCCCGACGGCTTGAGCTCTGCCATCCGTCGGGGTCTAACAATTTCCTATATATATATATATATACGTATCTCTGTGTGTGCGCGCGCGTGAGCGTGTGTGTGTGTACATGTTTGTTAATGTGCAGGTATCTGCATACATGTTTGTGTGCGCGTGTGTGCATATATATATATATCTGTGTGTGCGTGTTTGTGTGCGTGTGTGTGTGTGTGGATACCTGAATATGTGAGTGTTTGTGTGCAGATGTGTATATAACTGGAGATGTGTGTATATGTATATATGATTGTATATATATATATGTATATATGTTTGTATATATATATATATATATATATATATATATGTGTGTTTGTGTATTACTACAGTAATACCAAGTGGAAAGATACAGAGTGACATCTGTTAACTGTCCAATATATTACTGTTATGCCGTATTATTATGCTTTGACGCATAGAGTTACCGCCCTTTCCATTCTGAGTTCAAATCCCGCCGAGGTTAACTTTGCCTTTCATCCTTACGGGGTCGATAAAATAAAGTACCAGTAACGTACTGGGTAATTGCTGGCCTTTTGCCTAAAGTAGAAACAATTATTATATCAAAATAATTATTACTGCTATATTTATCATTACCACCACCACTACTACAACTACTACTACTACTATGTATATAGAGACGTGTGTATATACGTATATACATACATATTTATACGTATATATATATATCCGTATAAATATGTATGTATATATATATATATATATATATATGTATGTATACATACATACATACATATAAATATGTATGTATGTATATATACATACATATATATAAATATGTATGTATATATATAAATATATATATACATACATATAAATATGTATGTAT
>OZ024750.1:43874482-43881982 GCA_964016885.1 Eledone cirrhosa
GAGTGGCATTTCGGTAGAGCGTCGGACAACATGATTTGCAGCATAGAGTTATGGCCCTTTACGATCTGAATTCAAATCCCGCCGAGGTTATCTTTGCCTTTCAAACTTACAGGGTCGATAAAATAAAGTACTGCTAATGTAATGGGGGTCGATTTAATCGACTTTCCGTTCCACACAAAATGCTGGCCTTGTGCCGAAAGTAGAAATCATTATTTTGAGGTGGATCAAGTAATGTACCAGTCAAGTCATGGGGTTGATGTAAAGTGTTGTTCTTGTGCCCAAATTAGAAACCAATCACTGGTCGGAATCAGCTTTGTTCAGATCCACAGAGAGATTGACTTCGCTATATTTAACTATTTAGCATTTAAACCTGTCATATGCGACCTGAATTCTCTCATCTCTTTCTGTTGAAACCAACCGTAATCATTCACTCATACCAATGTTAATGTATTGTTCTTAAAATAAATAACAACGAAATCTCGTAGCTTTCATACTATGTGAGACAATTTTATGAGATAAAGCCCTTCCTGTGAAAATTCAATAGCAAATATCGAGTAATGTAAATGGTAAAGGGTTAAGTGCCCAGACACAGTGTTTCTCATTACGGCCCTGCTATGACTTAAGTAAATGTTGTGTCGGGGGTTTAATTCGGTTAACTTATGAATTCTGCCATCAAAGAACATGTAGGATTTGAAATTAACTTTATTTGAACAGATATACAATAAGAAATAATGATTTCTAGTATAGGCACAAGCCCAGTACTTTGGTGGGGAAGGGAAAGTCGATTAAATCGACCCCAGTATGCGACTGGTGCTTTATTTTGTCGACCACGTAAGGATGAAAGGCAAAGAAATAATTATTTTTACTTTTGGCACAAGGCCAGCAATTATTCCAGTGCATTACTGGTACTTTATTTTATCGACCCTGAAAGGATGAAAGGCAAAGTTAACCTCGACGGGATTTGACCTCAGACCGTAAAGGGACGTAACTATGCTGGAAAACATGGCGTCTGACCCTCTACCGATACTGCCAATTCACAATGGGAGGGAGATCGAAAAAAAGATGGAAGGGGGAAAGAGCCGGGGTGGGGGTAGAGTAGAACGCTACATTCTTGGCAGGGTGGTATATCTCGGCTGCTCCCAGAAGACATAAGGGTGTAAGTATTGCTGTGACACCAAATGCTTCAGCTATTCCCCCTCTCCTCCAAAACTGTAATCTCCATTGAAAAACGATTATTTTTTTTTAAGCACAAGTGATTTATAACACGTTGGCCTTCTCCATCCTCTCCGCCAGGTGAGGGGGGGGGGGGGGGGGGGCATCGTGTAACATTCTATATTTAAGTATGTGAACTATAGTATTTCTAGTAGGCTTTTTACTGTTCACTGCATTGAATATGTTTATATTAACTGAAGTACCTCTTTTATTATGTTAAGTGTATTTATTATATGTGTTTATATTTTCATTTTGAAAGAATTGCGAACAACATGTCTAGCTATTTATACACAGGATGGCGATTGAATATTTTGAAATTAGAATTAGAAGCTTTCACCATATTTTGACTACAGAAAATTGTCAAATAACTGGAACTCTCCCACGTGTATTAATATTTATGTTTTCTGGCGGTGGATTGGCAGTATCGGTAGAGGGTCGGACGCTATGCTTTGACGTATAGAGTTACGGCCCTTGCCATTCTGAGTTCGAATCCCGCCGAGGTTAACTTTGCCTTACGGGGTCGATAAAATAAAGTACCAGTAATGCTCTGGGTAATTTCTGGCCTTGTGCCAAACGTAGAAACAATTAATATTTATGTTTTCTCGTTATGTGAGTTCTTGCGCTCTGTTATTACACCCGTTAAAATTAATATATATATATATATATATATAGGCGATACATTTGTTTTGCAAGGTGTGTGACGAAAGATCTCTGAGAGACTATATATATATTTATATGTTTAACTGTTGGTCAATCAATGATAAACATTGATTGCCAGCTAAATTAATGGGGATGTAAAATATACGGAAACGAAAACCGACCCAAACCAAACAGTGAGTGTGTTTTATTTTATACATTTTTCTCAATATGACCCTTCCCAAATATAACTATCTATCTATATATAACATTTTACACGTTTTTATTGTATGTAAACTTCCCCCTTTGTATTTGTCCCCTTCTTTTGTGCCCCTGTGGCTAATAAAGAAACATATCTATATATATATAACGAAGGAAGTGTGGTAAGGAACCACATGGAACATAACGCATTAGAGTACTCAATATTTACCACACTTCCTTCGTTATCTAACTCCTACCTCCGTAGTAGAGCACTTTCCGACCCTACCACGCCATATCCCGACTTTTCCACCCATCTAAAGTTTCATTACACCCACCATGCGAAAACACACTATCGACTTCTTCTCCACCAAGAACATCCCAGTTCCACCGAGAAAACTTTACCTTCGGATGTTCACGCAAAAAATCGACCTGTTTGCGAAAAGACTGAGATGGAGAACTTTGAGAAGGGAGTTAAACATTTTCCTACATATATTACGGTATTATTATCGTACTTACCCGCCGTAGTTAACTTTGCCTTTCATCCCTACGGGATCGATAAAATAAAGTACCAGTAATACACAGGCATAATTGATGGCTTTGTGCCAAAATTGAAATCTTGTAACTCATATTGCTTGGTACGACCAGACACAGGAAGTTACACGATGTAATTAACATAATGTTGCGTTCGGTATCAATCACGTGACACTCTTCGAGATCTCGTATCCACGTGACTTCCGTACGAACCATGATTTTCTGTCAACCTATTACGAAAATCCAGGTAAGTGAAATTTCGCCCCTTAGACACAGATTCGACATTACTGTAATATTTTACTAATGAATTATAATGTTTGCTTTATATCCACGCTGCGCCAAGTACATATTGAGTGTATATATATATATACAATAAAGTGCCCAGGATTTCCTCTCCTTTGAGCACATTATTTACAGGGAACGGCGAGAGTCTATGGCTCCGTTGATGTATTGTGATATATATATATATATATGTTAGGAAGGGCATCCAGCCGTAGAAAACCCGCCAGACAGTCCTATACGAGCAGGGCAACCAATCTTGCCTCAGGTGGGAAAACTCCCGTCCAAACCCATGCAAGTGTGGAAGATGGACTTTAAACGATTATGATGATGATGATCATATATATATATATATATATATATATATATATATATATATATATATATAGGAAAAGAGTCAGAATCCCGACGGGTGAGCTCCGGCCGTTTCGACAGCAAAATCCAAACTGTAGTTCGGATCCAGCTGTCAAAACGGCCGTCGGGGTTTAGAATCTTTTCCTATTACCCACTCTACTACTCTAAGTATTGAGTACTGTGGTGTCTTATGGTCCACCTAGTTCCTTACCACACTCTGTTTGTTATATATATATATATATATATATATATATATATATTAATAAGAGGAATTCCAACTTTGGCTGATTTACTCGTTTTATTTACAATCCTTTAAAATTGATAATGGTATTATAATGAAATAGTATGATAGAATATTAAATGTTAAGTGTTAATTGAACAAGTACTTTCATGCTTTCGCAATCTTCAGGTTCATAATGTGTGGATTGCAAACTTGACTGTCACCACACATTATGAACCTGAAGCATGAAAGTACTTGTTCAATTAACACTTAACATTTAATATTCTACCATACTATTTCATTATAATACCATTATCAATTTTAAAGGATTGTAAATAAAACGAGTAAATCAGACAAAGTTGGAATTCCTCTTATTAATATAATCATCTATACACAATCATACACACCCGTGTATATTTATCTATCTCTCTCTCTATATATATATACACACACGCATTTATATTGGTTAAATCGTCTGACTTGTTCTTCTGGAGTTTCACCTATGCACTCAGTGTTGTCTGACAAACCTGACAATCAACAGGTGAAATTCTAGAGTAACTCGCCTCACTGTTTACTCATAATAAAGGAATATTTATACCCTACGTTGGTATTGAGTACCTTTTTTCGCTCGTTCGTCAACTACATACGGACATATATATATATATATACATACATACGTCCGTACATTCACATAAAACCACACAGACACACACATACATATATATATATTTGTTTATGGATGTATATATACATACATGATGGCTTCCCCCTCGTTATCGAGTATGGCCATTGCACGAGTAGAAAAAAAAAAATTAATAAATAAATAAGAAATAAAATAAAAATAAAAAAAGAAATATATATATATATATATATATATATATATATATATATATATATATATATATACAGACACATACATACACATATATCCACACACACACATATATACATTAATAACAATAATAATAATAATAACGACAACAAGAATAATAATATACATATACATATATACACATACATTACATACAATAATAATATACATATAAATATATATATATATATATATACATACATAGATACATACATTCACCCATACATACATACGTTCATACATATACACATCCTTATATATATATATGTATGTATATGTATGTATATTTATTTATTTATATATATATGTAGATAATAATAATTGTTTCTACATTTGGCATAAGGCCATAAATTCTCTCAGTACATTACTGGTACTTTATTTTATCGACCCTCTAAGGATGAAAGGCAAAGTTAACGTCCGCGGGATTAACTTTGCCTTTCATCCTTACTGGTTCAATAACTTAAAGTAAAAATAATAAACAAAATAGAGTTACTTTAGTCCATCAATATTTATTTTATTATATATATTTCGAAGATGTAGGGTTTAAGTATAACATAATCCAAAACATGTTCTCCTCAGATAAAATGCATAGGGGATGCAGGCCTCTTTTGATATACTGAAGGGTCAACCGAGCTGGATAGATCGATGACAACCAGGATTATATGATTAGAAAAAAAAATCGCAACCCAGGGGATGTTACGTGGGTGGGAGAAAAAAACAGTTGCACTTAACGTTTTTTAAATTTAAAAAATGGCGTAATTAGATTAGTAAAAAAAATTAAAAAATAATCTTTATGAAAAAAAACGACAAAAAAACTATCTTTTATTTATTATTTTTATTATAATACTCCAGATATATATATCTTCGAATACTTGGCTTCTGTTATATAAAAAATCAGCTGATTATATATCAACTGGCTCTTTTTTATTGAACAAATATATATAAGACTTTTGATGTATTGAAGGCTTCTTTGTTTTACTCTCATAATTCTTCGGCTCTGTTTAATTACATTGAGCTATACCTTTACTGTCATTTCTATAATACGAAGAGGGTGTTTAACTCCAACACGCTCTAGTATTTTAATCCTTATATATATATATATATATATATAATAACTAGAAATTGATTAACATATAAATAAACATGAATAATCACAGGAGATAATTTTTACAAGTGTGTAACCACACATAGCTAGGTAGGTAACTAAATAAAGTTGACCAGAACTTCAAAAATAGATACCTTATAATATGATAATATTTTGCGGGTGATATGGCGCATGTATTTCTGGCATGACACCCATAATTTTGATTTAGATTAAATTCATTTGATTTATCTTAATTTTGTATATACATATACATATAACGGACGAAGTGTGGTAAGGAACCAGATGGTCCATAACGCACCAGAGTACTCAATACTTAGGATAGTAGACTGGGTAACAGAAAAATGTTTAACCCCCACGGCAGAGCTCAAGCTGTTTCGACGGCTATTTCTGGTCCAGAAATGTATATATATATATATAAATATACATATATGTCGTATGTATATATATGTATATATATAGGAATCGATCGACTTTCGTGAAATCGGACCGAGGAAACAATGTTTCCGTTGGTCTTTCCAGTTTCTAATACTATCTAACGGTCGCAACTCCAGGTAGGAGCAACATGAATTAAAGTATCTTGCTCAAGGACATAACGCACCACCCGGTCCAGGAATCGAACTCACAACCTCAAGATTGTGAATCCTATTCGCTACCCACTGAGCCACACGCCTTCGCATGTGATAATATATATATATGTATATATATATATATATATATATGTATATATATATGTATATATATGTATGTATATATATATATGTATATATATATATATATACATATATACACATATATATACATATACATACATTCAAGGGCGGTGGCGCAGCATGGCCTCAGCCGGATGGCTGGAGCAGGTAATAGAGTATATATATGTATATATATATTCTTTTACTCTTTTACCTGTTGCATCCAACCGGCTGAGGCCATGCTGGGGCACAGCCCTTGAATGTATGTATATGTATATATATGTACATATATATATATTCCCCATCGAGTGCTAAGTGCATTCCGAATCTGCATTCGTTAGCTTGGACGCGACACAAAGCTTCGTTAATGCTGTACTAAAATTTGTATGTATATATATATTTTTCCACATTCCCGAATATTTTTCGCGGATATAGAGGTTATCTCCCTTGCTGGATTCCATGTGCGTTTTCAGCTAGGGTTGGCTTTTTTATTCGTTTGGACAAAGCTCGTTGATAAAGTATTTCCTGTCCGCCGCTCTCTAGAAGTCTTATATATTTTTATGTGGGCTGATAGTGGGCGATTTAAGGATTTACAGAAACCCAAGAAGCTAGATTTACCATCTTTCTAGTGGGTCCGGGTAAGCTTTTTACATTCATATGATTTATTGATTTATTGATATTTTATCTGAGTGACCCGAATCTTCCTGATCGTAATTTTTCGGTCGTATGGTTGATTTTAGACATAATCTATGTGTGTTGGTATTTTAACGATAGTTATAGCTCTGATTTATCTGAATTATTGAGCCCTCTGCCACTCATGTCGAATTTTGTTTATCGTGAACTCGTGCGCCGATTTTTCGATACTCGATTATTCTACTATATATATGTATATATATATATATATATATATATATATATATATATATATATATATATGTATATATATGTATATATATATATGTATATATATATGTATATATATATATGTATATATATGTATGAATAACTTTGAATAACTTTGAAATGTTTTGGCCAGTATTGGCCCAGGCCATGTCTAACTTAATAGCACCACCTGGCGAAGTCTTTCAATTCAGGATTTGGGCACCATGGCCCATTCGAGAAGAGAATTACTGTTTGCGGAGACATATCCGGGTGTGGGTGGTTTGTCCGGGATTACTTGGAGGAATTTGTCCAAAGACTTCTTGAATTTTGTGTGGTCAGTTTCTGTTTTGACGTGTCCTGGTGTGATGTTGAAGAGAGCAGGGCCGATTGAGGTGAAATAATTGTGCCGTATGGTTGTTATGAGTTGCGATTTAGATTTTTGAATGGGACGGATAGCACGGGGCCCAAGCCTTGGGTGTATCTTGAAGGCGATGCCAACATCATTTGGGCAGTGATGATG
>OZ024750.1:43886982-43889482 GCA_964016885.1 Eledone cirrhosa
GTCAAGTAATGTAATCGAAGATAGTCAATTTCCAGGATCTATACTCACCCAAACACACACACAATACAAATCAATATCTCCACATAGTACCGACAATAAAATAGTTGTTTTTACATTTGGCAACAAGGCCAGTGCATTACTGGTACTTTATTTTATCGACCCCGTAAGGATGAAAGGCAAAGTTAACCTCGACGGGATTTGAACTCAGACCGTAAAGGGCCGTAGCTCTATGCTGGAAAGCATGGCGTCCGACCCTCTACCGATACCGCCAATTCACCGCCCTCAAGTAATGTAATCGAAGATAGTTAATTTCCAGGATCTATACTCACCCCCACCACACAAATCAATATCTCCACATGATACTGACAATAAAATAGTGAACATAACTAGAGGAAGTTTATATTCCTCTTTCTGCTCATTTGCATATATTATTCATTTCTGAAGAAGCTACTCCCCAGGTTAATTAAATAGTGTGGTTAATTCTTCTTCTTCTTCTTCTTCTTCTTCTTCTTCTTCTTCTTCTTCTTCTTCTTCTTCTTGAGAGGGGCGTGGGGGCAGAGTCCTCAACCACTCCCCCCAGCAGGTCCTGTCAGAAGCAACCGTCTCCAATTGATCGACCTGGAGCGCCAAGTGTGACCGGCCGAGCTCATGGATGTTATCCAACCATTTTGCTCGGGGTCTACCCCTGGGTTTCCTGCTGGCTGGTTTTGCCCGTAAAATCTGTCCAGCGATTCTTTCTTGAGACATTCTAACCCCATGACCATAGTATCGGAGCTGTGATCTCTCAATTCGGAGAAGTAGCGGCTCTACCAGGAGGAACTCTCTGATCTCCATAATCCTTGGTAAGGCTAATTAAATATTGTGGTTAGTCCTTCTTGATCACAGTATACCAGAACCTTCCTTAACACAAATATAAAAGTTCATTCCGAAAATTTATCTGTACTTCCTTCAATTCTTGTATGAACCAAATATTTTCTCTATACATTCTTGTAATTCGTTTTAGTAAAACCCAGTCTTCGGCCGTCTCTGTTGAGTATTTGTGTTACCCCTTACTAACAATGATGGCATTACTATTTGTCTGACATGAAATATTAAACTTAAACCATGATGTGGTAGACATAATCCCTCACCTGGTTTAATGCCAACACCTGGATCTGTAATGCAGTCTGCTCGGGTTGACTTCTAAAAGAATAATTTCAGTTGTCGTTTCAAAGAGTTTTAAATCATGTCACACAGCCAAAATTTTACTTTGATATCAAGCTTTATAATTAAATAAATATGGAGTATGTCGATTCCAGAAGAAAGGCTTATTTGCAATATTGTGTTTTTTTGTGTTTATTCTACAATATTCTACAACTTTCCAGTATAGAATAATTGTTTCTACTTTTGGCACAAGGCCAGCAAATACCCAGTGCATTACTGGTACTTTATTTTATCAACCCCGGTAAGGATGAAAGGCAAAGTTAACCTCGGCGGGATTTGAACTCAGATCGTAAAGGCCCGTAACACCATGCTGCAAAGCATGGCGTCCGACCCTCTACCGATACTGCCAACCCACCGCCCTTTCCAGTATAGAATAATGTTGTGCCACAAATCAGCCCCACCTACGCCAGCTCGTTTCCTGTCTGAAATAGGTTCTCATCACCTCTTCAAAAGGCACACTTCCTTTGTATATATACTACTACTACTACTACTACTACTACTACTACTACTACTACTACTACTACTACTACTACTACTACTGTTTATGTGTTTCGGTAATGATTACTACATTGACCGAATATTTTTTGTCGCTTTTATTTTATCTACCACAACTAAAGTCCAGATAAAATTAAATATTCCTTTACAAGTATCTCAGGCATCCAGGATTTAAAAATTATTTGCTGAATCAACAAGTCATGGACTATCAGATGGATATTTCGTGCGAAATACATTCGGAGCTGTTTTAAAGGAATCGTGATATACTTGAGGAAAGATTCAAACTGTGTCTGATTGTTGGGACAACTCTGATCTTGTTTTCACAGTATTAGAACCTCGTCAGCGAAGCATACACAACACATTTTATCGTTTTAACTACAAAAGATCAGACACATTTTCCAATGCATAATAACTTTAACATTTAATCAGTTGACATGTCTGAGTTATCTCTATTGCCCAGTTTCAGATGCATTTTCATTAATGGTAATGACTTTCTTGTCATATGAATTAGCTAATTATACTTGTAAGTTCACTATATTAATTATGTTGGCCTCCTATTTAACTGAGGTTCTTCAGTGTTTTGTCTTGAGAGCCTGCTACATACAGCCTGGCTTTTTAACAATCCAGGGTCAATTGAATAATATGAGAGTGGAGTTGAATCAATGGAGAGCGTCTGTCTCCCCTTTAAATTAAAACATGTCTACTTCTTAAGTAAGAGATCAATAATGAATTTCTAAACAGCAGATACAAAGCCTATTATAGATTCATGCATGAAGAGAAGGATGTGTATTTACAAACTCCG
>OZ024750.1:43894482-43909482 GCA_964016885.1 Eledone cirrhosa
CAAATTTATAAATTTCTGGTTGGTTGGTTGGTTCCACAACCAGATAGTTGTTTATATATATATAGTCATAGTTCTTTCGTCACACACTCTGTGACCTCTTCAGTGACTGGGGATTTCTTTCTTCGTTTCTGTGCCTTTCCTTTCTTCTATCCTACGCCATTTTGTTTGTGTGTGGGTTGCGTGCTCAGTTTGCGCATGCGCCACATCCGGGTGTCTGTGTGTGTTTGTGTTCATTTTTCTATTTTTCTATTTATATTTGTTTGTTTATTTATTTATTTATTGTTGGTTGGTTGTTTGTTCTATGTGTGTGTGTGTTTTCATTTTGTCTTGTGTGTGTTTTCATTTTGTGTGTGTTTTCAATTGTAAGTTGTTTATATATGTGTGTGTGTTTTCATTTTGTCCTTAATTGTAAGTTGTGATGTTGCTGTTCCACTCATATTTTCTATTTAATTTTGGTTTTAATTCTTTTATGCTTACTGCCTCTGTAATTTGCCTAAACATTGCGTCTTTCTTGTGTGTGGATTCTATTTTTATTTCTATGCTCTCTAATTTACCCCTGTGTTCTATCTTAGCATGTTGGTAGAGCACAGATGATTCTTTAGTATCTTGGAGGTCTCGCCAGTGTTCATTTATTCGTTCCCCTATACTACGAGCTGTCTCACCTATGTACACTATATTTTTGTTTCTACATTGTCCCTCAGTACATCTTATGCTATATACTACATTTCTAGTTTTACAGTTAATATGGGGGCTTATTTTACAGGTTATACATTTCTTATCTATACATGAGGGTCTTTGGAACGGGTATGTCTTGCTAATAAGTGTTTTTACGGAGGTACCAGGTCTTTCTACTATCTTAATATTGAGATTATGTTTCTTTAGGGCCCTTCTAAATTTGTAGGCTAGTTCACCTCTAGGGGTTGTATTGATGAACATTACACTCTGGTATTTATTGCTATCATACCATGAGTTTATTCTATTGGCCTTGTTCTTAGTTCTTTCTATTCTATTCCAAAATTTGCTCCTATACAAGGGGCAGGTCCCATTTATGTCATTATTTACCATTTTTTCCCATTTGGTTCTGGCTCCTTTATACACTCTGATTCTATCTCTCTGATTGTAGCCAGAGAACTGCATACGGTGGATGAAGTGTTGTATGTGTCTCTCTAGTTCTTCGGGGTTGCACATGCGGGACACATTTCTCATCACCCGTATCAAATCCGCAATCAGTATGTTGATTTTGGTATGGTCCGAAATGGCCGAGTTTCGGTGGATCAGATGTTTGGAAGTCATGGGTTTGGCATAATGGGAATGGAGGATTTGTTTTTGGTTGTTAATAGTATCTAACCAGAGCTCTGTGTCTAGTACAGGTAATCGATGGTTGGGGTGTCTACTTGGGTAGTCTATAGTAACTCTAATGCTCTGGTGGATGGAGTTTGCTATTTGCTGGATGCTTTCCATTGTGTTTTTCTCAGGTTCCTGACTGTTCTTTAGTGGGGGTGTCTTAACTACGATGTTTATATCATCTACGTAGCGGGAGTACATTATCAGGGTTAATCTGTCTTCTAATTGTTCTTTAAGTTTTTGTTTAAGTCTACTGTCCCACCATACCATGAACAAGTTAGCTATGTCGCCTGCAATGCTAACACCAATGGCTGCTCCTTCCTCTTGGGCATATGTTTTACCATTAAATTTGAACATATGTTCCTTAAGGGTTAATTTTATGCTGGCCCCTACCGCATGTGCAATCATTTTCTTCAGTTCATCGTGGTTTTCGGGTGTCCGTATGGCTCTGGTCCACCCGTTCCATCTATCTGTGTGGGTTTTCTTGGCCATTGAGGTAATGGTAGGTGGTCTGCCTCTTGCTGGTCTTGTAGGGCACAGGTTGCTAAGGTCATAAGTGTCTAGGTAACTATTACTATGGGTAAGCTTAAGTAGAAGTCCCAGCTCACTGGTATCAATCCCACGGAACTCAACCTTGCTCTCGCTGATCATTTCGACGCATTTCTCCACAGCAAAATCCACGTCAATAGATGGATACAGGGACACAACATCCATACTGCCTATTATGCAGTTTGTTAGGTCCCCAGATCGGTTACCCGCGTCGATTCTGCTGAGGAGGTCCTCCGTGCTGTCACACACATCTGGGGACATCTCAATGATGGGGCGTATGATCAGGGAGAGGAAGTAGGACAGTCTGTAGTTACTAGCAATGTTAGCCCCACAGACTGGCCGTGTTGGTGGTCCCGCGACAGGGTCCCAGCCCGTTTTATGGTCCTTTCGAAGCCCATACAACGCCGGCACGTCATTGTTCCAGGCCTGGAAGTTGTTGGCAGTCCTTTTGTTGGGCTGCATTATATTTGTCCACATCACCATATGGGCATTGAGGGTTTTTTCTCTGTCCTCATGCTCCTGTGGTGTTACCTCTCTTGTGTTAGTGATGTGGGGTTGCATTGCCTGGATGTAGTTTGGCAGGCTGTCAACCGACATTCTGCCAGACTTGTCTGTTGGAAAGCATGCTATCTCTCCATTACGCGAGCGCTGCATGAGCTTACGCAAGCCATTTGCAGATTCTTCTCCCAGTTGCTGGGCCTCTATTCTATTATGCTTCTTGCTATACTGTTCTATAATATTTCTAAGTTCGGATTTAGCTATACTAAATTGTGCTTCTGTTTGTTCATCGACCTGCGACGGCAACTGCGTGCGTTTGTTAAATGGCAAAGTCGTGGCGTGGACTCGTCGTAGGTCGAATGATTTATCGGAGGGATTATAAAACGGAGAGTTCCAGGCTGCTGCTTTATGTGTACTTGCGCTATTGTTAGTTGTGTTGTTTCTATTTCCACCAACAGCAGCAGCCTCAGCTTCATGGTTGTTTCTATGTCTCTCATAATTACTCCTGTCTCTTTCCACTGGCTCAATGTTGTTATCTACCCTATTTTGTGTGTCTGTGTGTTCGTCTTGGTTATTCTCTTTGTCCTTAGTCTCCCTACTCCTTTTAATCCTATTACTTTCTCTTATTTCTCTGATTTCTGTGCTACTGTCATTACTTGTTTTCTGTGTCTGTGTGTTTGTTAAGATTGTAGTGGTGGTGAGAGGCATTGAATGTGTGTGTGTTGTTGTTGTTGATGTGTGTTGTTGTTGATGTGTGTTGTTGTCTCCGTGTGTGTGTGTGTTATCGTTGTTGTGTGTGTTGTTATTGTTGTTTGTGTTTGCGTGTCTGTTGTTGTTGTATCTGGGTATGTTGCTGTTGTTGTTGTTGTTGATGTGTGTGTTGTTGTTATTGTTGTCTCCGTGTGTGTTGTTATTGTTGTTTGTGTCTGCGTGTCTGTTGTATCTGGGTATGTTGCTATTGTTGGTATTGTATCTGGGTATGTTGCTATTGTTGTTGTTATTGTTGTTTGTGTCTGTGTGTCTGTTGTTGTTGGGATGTGTGTTGTATATGTGTGTGCGTATATTGTTGCTTTTGTTTTTGTTTTTGATGCTCCAGCGTAGTTTCGTAAATGATTTTTCTATTTCTGACAGACAACTAATCATATTTACCTTCTTGAATGTCGCAAATTTGGGTGGCAGACGTAACACAGACATTTCATTATTATCTATTTTCGTGTTTCCATAAATGTTGGTATTTTTATTGTTGAACTCTTCAGATAATGAGGTGTCGGCCATGTTGATACCGTCAATTTTGTCGGGATATCTATTGGTATACTCTATAGTATCCCGATTTAGCTTTGCCTGTTTAAGCCACTTTAATTTTCTGTTAAAGTGCTTATTACATTCTTGAGTAATGTACTGTTCTTCGGGGCGTATAAGGCTTATAAATGTTAGTTTTTCTGCTGGTGTGGTGATTTTAGATATTTCATCTATTAGGTTACGCTTTAGTTTTTCTTGATGACTTAATTCTCTATAGATCTTCTTTTTTATGTTTAGAATTAAAGTTCGTTTTAGCCTATCTGCTTGTTTTTTGGTGAGTTGTAATCTTCTAACGTCGGTATTGATGGTGTTGGTGTAGATTCTAGAAGTGGTGCACAGTTTTATGAAGTGTAGTTGTCGAGATGTTATGGTTTTTCGTAGACAACAGAACATGGTGGTTTTCAGTATCTTGTTAGCCTGGCTAAGGCTTACGATATTTCGTTTCTGAATTTGTTTAGCAAGATTCTTTATCTGAAATCGTGTGTTGAAACCGATATTGTTATACTTTGGGAGGGTCATGTTGCCAATAAGAAACACACGCACCAGTTGCTTTCACTTCAATTTAATTTAATATATATTTATAAATTTACAAATTTATAAATTTCTGGTTGGTTGGTTGGTTCCACAACCAGATAGTTGTTTATATATATATAGTCATAGTTCTTTCGTCACACACTCTGTGACCTCTTCAGTGACTGGGGATTTCTTTCTTCGTTTCTGTGCCTTTCCTTTCTTCTATCCTACGCCATTTTGTTTGTGTGTGGGTTGCGTGCTCAGTTTGCGCATGCGCCACATCCGGGTGTCTGTGTGTGTTTGTGTTCATTTTTCTATTTTTCTATTTATATTTGTTTGTTTATTTATTTATTTATTGTTGGTTGGTTGTTTGTTCTATGTGTGTGTGTGTTTTCATTTTGTCTTGTGTGTGTTTTCATTTTGTGTGTGTTTTCAATTGTAAGTTGTTTATATATGTGTGTGTGTTTTCATTTTGTCCTTAATTGTAAGTTGTGATGTTGCTGTTCCACTCATATTTTCTATTTAATTTTGGTTTTAATTCTTTTATGCTTACTGCCTCTGTAATTTGCCTAAACATTGCGTCTTTCTTGTGTGTGGATTCTATTTTTATTTCTATGCTCTCTAATTTACCCCTGTGTTCTATCTTAGCATGTTGGTAGAGCACAGATGATTCTTTAGTATCTTGGAGGTCTCGCCAGTGTTCATTTATTCGTTCCCCTATACTACGAGCTGTCTCACCTATGTACACTATATTTTTGTTTCTACATTGTCCCTCAGTACATCTTATGCTATATACTACATTTCTAGTTTTACAGTTAATATGGGGGCTTATTTTACAGGTTATACATTTCTTATCTATACATGAGGGTCTTTGGAACGGGTATGTCTTGCTAATAAGTGTTTTTACGGAGGTACCAGGTCTTTCTACTATCTTAATATTGAGATTATGTTTCTTTAGGGCCCTTCTAAATTTGTAGGCTAGTTCACCTCTAGGGGTTGTATTGATGAACATTACACTCTGGTATTTATTGCTATCATACCATGAGTTTATTCTATTGGCCTTGTTCTTAGTTCTTTCTATTCTATTCCAAAATTTGCTCCTATACAAGGGGCAGGTCCCATTTATGTCATTATTTACCATTTTTTCCCATTTGGTTCTGGCTCCTTTATACACTCTGATTCTATCTCTCTGATTGTAGCCAGAGAACTGCATACGGTGGATGAAGTGTTGTATGTGTCTCTCTAGTTCTTCGGGGTTGCACATGCGGGACACATTTCTCATCACCCGTATCAAATCCGCAATCAGTATGTTGATTTTGGTATGGTCCGAAATGGCCGAGTTTCGGTGGATCAGATGTTTGGAAGTCATGGGTTTGGCATAATGGGAATGGAGGATTTGTTTTTGGTTGTTAATAGTATCTAACCAGAGCTCTGTGTCTAGTACAGGTAATCGATGGTTGGGGTGTCTACTTGGGTAGTCTATAGTAACTCTAATGCTCTGGTGGATGGAGTTTGCTATTTGCTGGATGCTTTCCATTGTGTTTTTCTCAGGTTCCTGACTGTTCTTTAGTGGGGGTGTCTTAACTACGATGTTTATATCATCTACGTAGCGGGAGTACATTATCAGGGTTAATCTGTCTTCTAATTGTTCTTTAAGTTTTTGTTTAAGTCTACTGTCCCACCATACCATGAACAAGTTAGCTATGTCGCCTGCAATGCTAACACCAATGGCTGCTCCTTCCTCTTGGGCATATGTTTTACCATTAAATTTGAACATATGTTCCTTAAGGGTTAATTTTATGCTGGCCCCTACCGCATGTGCAATCATTTTCTTCAGTTCATCGTGGTTTTCGGGTGTCCGTATGGCTCTGGTCCACCCGTTCCATCTATCTGTGTGGGTTTTCTTGGCCATTGAGGTAATGGTAGGTGGTCTGCCTCTTGCTGGTCTTGTAGGGCACAGGTTGCTAAGGTCATAAGTGTCTAGGTAACTATTACTATGGGTAAGCTTAAGTAGAAGTCCCAGCTCACTGGTATCAATCCCACGGAACTCAACCTTGCTCTCGCTGATCATTTCGACGCATTTCTCCACAGCAAAATCCACGTCAATAGATGGATACAGGGACACAACATCCATACTGCCTATTATGCAGTTTGTTAGGTCCCCAGATCGGTTACCCGCGTCGATTCTGCTGAGGAGGTCCTCCGTGCTGTCACACACATCTGGGGACATCTCAATGATGGGGCGTATGATCAGGGAGAGGAAGTAGGACAGTCTGTAGTTACTAGCAATGTTAGCCCCACAGACTGGCCGTGTTGGTGGTCCCGCGACAGGGTCCCAGCCCGTTTTATGGTCCTTTCGAAGCCCATACAACGCCGGCACGTCATTGTTCCAGGCCTGGAAGTTGTTGGCAGTCCTTTTGTTGGGCTGCATTATATTTGTCCACATCACCATATGGGCATTGAGGGTTTTTTCTCTGTCCTCATGCTCCTGTGGTGTTACCTCTCTTGTGTTAGTGATGTGGGGTTGCATTGCCTGGATGTAGTTTGGCAGGCTGTCAACCGACATTCTGCCAGACTTGTCTGTTGGAAAGCATGCTATCTCTCCATTACGCGAGCGCTGCATGAGCTTACGCAAGCCATTTGCAGATTCTTCTCCCAGTTGCTGGGCCTCTATTCTATTATGCTTCTTGCTATACTGTTCTATAATATTTCTAAGTTCGGATTTAGCTATACTAAATTGTGCTTCTGTTTGTTCATCGACCTGCGACGGCAACTGCGTGCGTTTGTTAAATGGCAAAGTCGTGGCGTGGACTCGTCGTAGGTCGAATGATTTATCGGAGGGATTATAAAACGGAGAGTTCCAGGCTGCTGCTTTATGTGTACTTGCGCTATTGTTAGTTGTGTTGTTTCTATTTCCACCAACAGCAGCAGCCTCAGCTTCATGGTTGTTTCTATGTCTCTCATAATTACTCCTGTCTCTTTCCACTGGCTCAATGTTGTTATCTACCCTATTTTGTGTGTCTGTGTGTTCGTCTTGGTTATTCTCTTTGTCCTTAGTCTCCCTACTCCTTTTAATCCTATTACTTTCTCTTATTTCTCTGATTTCTGTGCTACTGTCATTACTTGTTTTCTGTGTCTGTGTGTTTGTTAAGATTGTAGTGGTGGTGAGAGGCATTGAATGTGTGTGTGTTGTTGTTGTTGATGTGTGTTGTTGTTGATGTGTGTTGTTGTCTCCGTGTGTGTGTGTGTTATCGTTGTTGTGTGTGTTGTTATTGTTGTTTGTGTTTGCGTGTCTGTTGTTGTTGTATCTGGGTATGTTGCTGTTGTTGTTGTTGTTGATGTGTGTGTTGTTGTTATTGTTGTCTCCGTGTGTGTTGTTATTGTTGTTTGTGTCTGCGTGTCTGTTGTATCTGGGTATGTTGCTATTGTTGGTATTGTATCTGGGTATGTTGCTATTGTTGTTGTTATTGTTGTTTGTGTCTGTGTGTCTGTTGTTGTTGGGATGTGTGTTGTATATGTGTGTGCGTATATTGTTGCTTTTGTTTTTGTTTTTGATGCTCCAGCGTAGTTTCGTAAATGATTTTTCTATTTCTGACAGACAACTAATCATATTTACCTTCTTGAATGTCGCAAATTTGGGTGGCAGACGTAACACAGACATTTCATTATTATCTATTTTCGTGTTTCCATAAATGTTGGTATTTTTATTGTTGAACTCTTCAGATAATGAGGTGTCGGCCATGTTGATACCGTCAATTTTGTCGGGATATCTATTGGTATACTCTATAGTATCCCGATTTAGCTTTGCCTGTTTAAGCCACTTTAATTTTCTGTTAAAGTGCTTATTACATTCTTGAGTAATGTACTGTTCTTCGGGGCGTATAAGGCTTATAAATGTTAGTTTTTCTGCTGGTGTGGTGATTTTAGATATTTCATCTATTAGGTTACGCTTTAGTTTTTCTTGATGACTTAATTCTCTATAGATCTTCTTTTTTATGTTTAGAATTAAAGTTCGTTTTAGCCTATCTGCTTGTTTTTTGGTGAGTTGTAATCTTCTAACGTCGGTATTGATGGTGTTGGTGTAGATTCTAGAAGTGGTGCACAGTTTTATGAAGTGTAGTTGTCGAGATGTTATGGTTTTTCGTAGACAACAGAACATGGTGGTTTTCAGTATCTTGTTAGCCTGGCTAAGGCTTACGATATTTCGTTTCTGAATTTGTTTAGCAAGATTCTTTATCTGAAATCGTGTGTTGAAACCGATATTGTTATACTTTGGGAGGGTCATGTTGCCAATAAGAAACACACGCACCAGTTGCTTTCACTTCAATTTAATTTAATATATATTTATAAATTTACAAATTTATAAATTTCTGGTTGGTTGGTTGGTTCCACAACCAGATAGTTGTTTATATATATATAGTCATAGTTCTTTCGTCACACACTCTGTGACCTCTTCAGTGACTGGGGATTTCTTTCTTCGTTTCTGTGCCTTTCCTTTCTTCTATCCTACGCCATTTTGTTTGTGTGTGGGTTGCGTGCTCAGTTTGCGCATGCGCCACATCCGGGTGTCTGTGTGTGTTTGTGTTCATTTTTCTATTTTTCTATTTATATTTGTTTGTTTATTTATTTATTTATTGTTGGTTGGTTGTTTGTTCTATGTGTGTGTGTGTTTTCATTTTGTCTTGTGTGTGTTTTCATTTTGTGTGTGTTTTCAATTGTAAGTTGTTTATATATGTGTGTGTGTTTTCATTTTGTCCTTAATTGTAAGTTGTGATGTTGCTGTTCCACTCATATTTTCTATTTAATTTTGGTTTTAATTCTTTTATGCTTACTGCCTCTGTAATTTGCCTAAACATTGCGTCTTTCTTGTGTGTGGATTCTATTTTTATTTCTATGCTCTCTAATTTACCCCTGTGTTCTATCTTAGCATGTTGGTAGAGCACAGATGATTCTTTAGTATCTTGGAGGTCTCGCCAGTGTTCATTTATTCGTTCCCCTATACTACGAGCTGTCTCACCTATGTACACTATATTTTTGTTTCTACATTGTCCCTCAGTACATCTTATGCTATATACTACATTTCTAGTTTTACAGTTAATATGGGGGCTTATTTTACAGGTTATACATTTCTTATCTATACATGAGGGTCTTTGGAACGGGTATGTCTTGCTAATAAGTGTTTTTACGGAGGTACCAGGTCTTTCTACTATCTTAATATTGAGATTATGTTTCTTTAGGGCCCTTCTAAATTTGTAGGCTAGTTCACCTCTAGGGGTTGTATTGATGAACATTACACTCTGGTATTTATTGCTATCATACCATGAGTTTATTCTATTGGCCTTGTTCTTAGTTCTTTCTATTCTATTCCAAAATTTGCTCCTATACAAGGGGCAGGTCCCATTTATGTCATTATTTACCATTTTTTCCCATTTGGTTCTGGCTCCTTTATACACTCTGATTCTATCTCTCTGATTGTAGCCAGAGAACTGCATACGGTGGATGAAGTGTTGTATGTGTCTCTCTAGTTCTTCGGGGTTGCACATGCGGGACACATTTCTCATCACCCGTATCAAATCCGCAATCAGTATGTTGATTTTGGTATGGTCCGAAATGGCCGAGTTTCGGTGGATCAGATGTTTGGAAGTCATGGGTTTGGCATAATGGGAATGGAGGATTTGTTTTTGGTTGTTAATAGTATCTAACCAGAGCTCTGTGTCTAGTACAGGTAATCGATGGTTGGGGTGTCTACTTGGGTAGTCTATAGTAACTCTAATGCTCTGGTGGATGGAGTTTGCTATTTGCTGGATGCTTTCCATTGTGTTTTTCTCAGGTTCCTGACTGTTCTTTAGTGGGGGTGTCTTAACTACGATGTTTATATCATCTACGTAGCGGGAGTACATTATCAGGGTTAATCTGTCTTCTAATTGTTCTTTAAGTTTTTGTTTAAGTCTACTGTCCCACCATACCATGAACAAGTTAGCTATGTCGCCTGCAATGCTAACACCAATGGCTGCTCCTTCCTCTTGGGCATATGTTTTACCATTAAATTTGAACATATGTTCCTTAAGGGTTAATTTTATGCTGGCCCCTACCGCATGTGCAATCATTTTCTTCAGTTCATCGTGGTTTTCGGGTGTCCGTATGGCTCTGGTCCACCCGTTCCATCTATCTGTGTGGGTTTTCTTGGCCATTGAGGTAATGGTAGGTGGTCTGCCTCTTGCTGGTCTTGTAGGGCACAGGTTGCTAAGGTCATAAGTGTCTAGGTAACTATTACTATGGGTAAGCTTAAGTAGAAGTCCCAGCTCACTGGTATCAATCCCACGGAACTCAACCTTGCTCTCGCTGATCATTTCGACGCATTTCTCCACAGCAAAATCCACGTCAATAGATGGATACAGGGACACAACATCCATACTGCCTATTATGCAGTTTGTTAGGTCCCCAGATCGGTTACCCGCGTCGATTCTGCTGAGGAGGTCCTCCGTGCTGTCACACACATCTGGGGACATCTCAATGATGGGGCGTATGATCAGGGAGAGGAAGTAGGACAGTCTGTAGTTACTAGCAATGTTAGCCCCACAGACTGGCCGTGTTGGTGGTCCCGCGACAGGGTCCCAGCCCGTTTTATGGTCCTTTCGAAGCCCATACAACGCCGGCACGTCATTGTTCCAGGCCTGGAAGTTGTTGGCAGTCCTTTTGTTGGGCTGCATTATATTTGTCCACATCACCATATGGGCATTGAGGGTTTTTTCTCTGTCCTCATGCTCCTGTGGTGTTACCTCTCTTGTGTTAGTGATGTGGGGTTGCATTGCCTGGATGTAGTTTGGCAGGCTGTCAACCGACATTCTGCCAGACTTGTCTGTTGGAAAGCATGCTATCTCTCCATTACGCGAGCGCTGCATGAGCTTACGCAAGCCATTTGCAGATTCTTCTCCCAGTTGCTGGGCCTCTATTCTATTATGCTTCTTGCTATACTGTTCTATAATATTTCTAAGTTCGGATTTAGCTATACTAAATTGTGCTTCTGTTTGTTCATCGACCTGCGACGGCAACTGCGTGCGTTTGTTAAATGGCAAAGTCGTGGCGTGGACTCGTCGTAGGTCGAATGATTTATCGGAGGGATTATAAAACGGAGAGTTCCAGGCTGCTGCTTTATGTGTACTTGCGCTATTGTTAGTTGTGTTGTTTCTATTTCCACCAACAGCAGCAGCCTCAGCTTCATGGTTGTTTCTATGTTTCCAACAGACAAGTCTGGCAGAATGTCGGTTGACAGCCTGCCAAACTACATCCAGGCAATGCAACCCCACATCACTAACACAAGAGAGGTAACACCACAGGAGCATGAGGACAGAGAAAAAACCCTCAATGCCCATATGGTGATGTGGACAAATATAATGCAGCCCAACAAAAGGACTGCCAACAACTTCCAGGCCTGGAACAATGACGTGCCGGCGTTGTATGGGCTTCGAAAGGACCATAAAACGGGCTGGGACCCTGTCGCGGGACCACCAACACGGCCAGTCTGTGGGGCTAACATTGCTAGTAACTACAGACTGTCCTACTTCCTCTCCCTGATCATACGCCCCATCATTGAGATGTCCCCAGATGTGTGTGACAGCACGGAGGACCTCCTCAGCAGAATCGACGCGGGTAACCGATCTGGGGACCTAACAAACTGCATAATAGGCAGTATGGATGTTGTGTCCCTGTATCCATCTATTGACGTGGATTTTGCTGTGGAGAAATGCGTCGAAATGATCAGCGAGAGCAAGGTTGAGTTCCGTGGGATTGATACCAGTGAGCTGGGACTTCTACTTAAGCTTACCCATAGTAATAGTTACCTAGACACTTATGACCTTAGCAACATGTGCCCTACAAGACCAGCAAGAGGCAGACCACCTACCATTACCTCAATGGCCAAGAAAACCCACACAGATAGATGGAACGGGTGGACCAGAGCCATACGGACACCCGAAAACCACGATGAACTGAAGAAAATGATTGCACATGCGGTAGGGGCCAGCATAAAATTAACCCTTAAGGAACATATGTTCAAATTTAATGGTAAAACATATGCCCAAGAGGAAGGAGCAGCCATTGGTGTTAGCATTGCAGGCGACATAGCTAACTTGTTCATGGTATGGTGGGACAGTAGACTTAAACAAAAACTTAAAGAACAATTAGAAGACAGATTAACCCTGATAATGTACTCCCGCTACGTAGATGATATAAACATCGTAGTTAAGACACCCCCACTAAAGAACAGTCAGGAACCTGAGAAAAACACAATGGAAAGCATCCAGCAAATAGCAAACTCCATCCACCAGAGCATTAGAGTTACTATAGACTACCCAAGTAGACACCCCAACCATCGATTACCTGTACTAGACACAGAGCTCTGGTTAGATACTATTAACAACCAAAAACAAATCCTCCATTCCCATTATGCCAAACCCATGACTTCCAAACATCTGATCCACCGAAACTCGGCCATTTCGGACCATACCAAAATCAACATACTGATTGCGGATTTGATACGGGTGATGAGAAATGTGTCCCGCATGTGCAACCCCGAAGAACTAGAGAGACACATACAACACTTCATCCACCGTATGCAGTTCTCTGGCTACAATCAGAGAGATAGAATCAGAGTGTATAAAGGAGCCAGAACCAAATGGGAAAAAATGGTAAATAATGACATAAATGGGACCTGCCCCTTGTATAGGAGCAAATTTTGGAATAGAATAGAAAGAACTAAGAACAAGGCCAATAGAATAAACTCATGGTATGATAGCAATAAATACCAGAGTGTAATGTTCATCAATACAACCCCTAGAGGTGAACTAGCCTACAAATTTAGAAGGGCCCTAAAGAAACATAATCTCAATATTAAGATAGTAGAAAGACCTGGTACCTCCGTAAAAACACTTATTAGCAAGACATACCCGTTCCAAAGACCCTCATGTATAGATAAGAAATGTATAACCTGTAAAATAAGCCCCCATATTAACTGTAAAACTAGAAATGTAGTATATAGCATAAGATGTACTGAGGGACAATGTAGAAACAAAAATATAGTGTACATAGGTGAGACAGCTCGTAGTATAGGGGAACGAATAAATGAACACTGGCGAGACCTCCAAGATACTAAAGAATCATCTGTGCTCTACCAACATGCTAAGATAGAACACAGGGGTAAATTAGAGAGCATAGAAATAAAAATAGAATCCACACACAAGAAAGACGCAATGTTTAGGCAAATTACAGAGGCAGTAAGCATAAAAGAATTAAAACCAAAATTAAATAGAAAATATGAGTGGAACAGCAACATCACAACTTACAATTAAGGACAAAATGAAAACACACACACATATATAAACAACTTACAATTGAAAACACACACAAAATGAAAACACACACAAGACAAAATGAAAACACACACACACATAGAACAAACAACCAACCAACAATAAATAAATAAATAAACAAACAAATATAAATAGAAAAATAGAAAAATGAACACAAACACACACAGACACCCGGATGTGGCGCATGCGCAAACTGAGCACGCAACCCACACACAAACAAAATGGCGTAGGATAGAAGAAAGGAAAGGCACAGAAACGAAGAAAGAAATCCCCAGTCACTGAAGAGGTCACAGAGTGTGTGACGAAAGAACTATGACTATATATATATAAACAACTATCTGGTTGTGGAACCAACCAACCAACCAGAAATTTATAAATTTGTAAATTTATAAATATATATTAAATTAAATTGAAGTGAAAGCAACTGGTGCGTGTGTTTCTTATTGGCAACATGACCCTCCCAAAGTATAACAATATGTATATAAATATATATATATATATATATATATAAATATAAATATATATATATAAATATGTATATATATAAATATATATACATATATATACACATATATATACATATATATATATATATATATATATATATAAATATACATATATATGAATATGTATGTAAATATATAAATATGTATATAAATTTATACATATGTATATAAATATGTATATAAATATAAATATATATATATATATATATATATAAATATAAATATATATATAAATATGTATATTATATATATATATATAAATATAAATATATATATAAATATATATATATATATATATATATATATATATATATATATACACATATATATATATAGAGAGAGAGAGAGAGAGGGAGTGAGAGATTGAATAAATAATATATACATCCATATTTGCATGTGTACGCATGTACATAAATACAATATATATATATTTTTATATATATATATATATATATATATGTATATATATATATATATATATATATATATATATATATATATATATATAAACCGATATGTATATCAAACTCCCGTGTTCTGTCGCCTCTAATTAACTACACAGTATACCTGGGCGGCTAAAGAGATAAAAGAATCTGAAACAACACCTAATCTCTGTCTTCCCTAAAGTATATTTAGATAACTTTGAAGTATTTTAATTCACAAGACTGTTAAATATCACCATACCTTTATATTATGATTCATCTATGTATATCGCGCATATATATATATATATATATATATATATATATATATATATATATATATATATATATATATATATATATATATATACATACATACATATATATACATACATATATATACATACACACATATATATATGGTGGCTGCCAACTCGTTTTCGAGTACGGCCACTACTTTATATCATGTAGGAGAACCCCTACCGATGCGCTGAACGAGCG
>OZ024750.1:43921982-43934482 GCA_964016885.1 Eledone cirrhosa
GTAGACTAAACACTTCATTGTTTCTTTTGTGTTGGCTTGTGAACAGAACTGCAGACGCTAATGTTACTGGGTATCACCCTTCATCAGTACAACCCACTGTTTACCTGCCAAACTGTCAGAGCTAGTGAAAATATATGCTATTTTCTAAAATACACAGTGACTGATCGGCCTGATTAGCATATTAGCAGATCCACTTTTATATATATATATATATATATATATATATTTATATTTATATGTGTATACATATATATGTGCATATATATATGCGTATATATATATATATATATATATGTATGTATATATATATAGATATATATATATGTGTATATATATGCGTATATGCCACCTCCATCACCACCACCATCTCCGTCACCACCACCAGCCCCGTCACCACTACCACATCCGCCAACTCCGTCACCACCACCATCACCTCCGTCAACACTACCACCTCCATCACCACCTGCGTCACCGCTACCACCACCTCCGTCCCCACCAGGACCTCCGTCACCTCCACCATCTCCGTCACCACCACCTCCACCGTCCCCACTACCACCTCCGTCACCACCACCACCACCGTCCCCACCACCACCTCCGTCACCACCACCACCACCGTCACCACCACCACCACCGTCCCCACCACCACCTCCGTCACCACCACCGTCCCCACGACCACCTCCGTCACCACCACCACCTCCGTCACCACCACCACCACCGTCCCCACCACCACCTCCGTCACCACCACCACCTCCGTCCCCACCACCACCTCCGTCACCACCACCACCTCCGTCACCACCACCACCTCCGTCACCACCACCATCTCCGTCACCACCACCACCGTCACCACCACCACCTCCGTCACCACCACCACCACCTCCGTCACCACCACCACCTCCGTCACCACCACCACCACCGTCCCCACCACCACCTTCGTCACCTCCACCATCTCCGTCACCACCACCACCACCTCCGTCACCTCCACCATCTCCGTCACCACCACCACCACCTCCGCACCACCATCACCTCCGTCACCACCACCGTCCCCACCACCACCTCTGTCACCACCACCACCTCCGTCTTCACCACCACCTCCGTCACCTCCACCATCTCCATCACCACCACCATCTCCATCACCACCACCACCTCCATCACCACCTCCGTCACCTCCACCATCTCCATCACCACCACCACCTCCATCACCACCTCTGTCACCACCACCACCTCCACCACCACCTCCGTCACCTCCACCATCTCCGTCACCACCACCACCACCACCGTCCCCACCACCACCACCACCGTCACCACCACCAGCACCGTCCCCACCACCACCTCCGTCACCACCACCACCACCGTCCCCACCACCACCACCACCGTCACCACCACCAGCACCGTCACCACCACCACCACCGTCCCCACCACCACCTCCGTCACCACCACCACCACCGTCCCCACTACCACCTCCGTCACCACCACCACCACCACCGTCCCCACCACCACCTCCGTCACCACCACCACCACCGTCACCACCACCACCACCGTCCCCACCACCACCTCCGTCACCACCACCGTCCCCACGACCACCTCCGTCACCACCACCACCTCCGTCACCACCACCACCACCGTCCCCACCACCACCTCCGTCACCACCACCACCTCCGTCCCCACCACCACCTCCGTCACCACCACCACCTCCGTCACCACCACCACCTCCGTCACCACCACCATCTCCGTCACCACCACCACCTTCGTCACCTCCACCATCTCCGTCACCACCACCACCACCACCACCACCGTCCCCACCACCACCTCCGTCACCACCACCACCACCGTCACCACCACCACCACCGTCCCCACCACCACCTCCGTCACCACCACCACCACCGTCACCACCACCACCTCCGTCACCACCACCACCACCTCCGTCACCACCACCACCTCCGTCACCACCACCACCACCGTCCCCACCACCACCTTCGTCACCTCCACCATCTCCGTCACCACCACCACCACCTCCGTCACCTCCACCATCTCCGCCACCACCACCACCACCTCCGCACCACCATCACCTCCGTCACCACCACCGTCCCCACCACCACCTCTGTCACCACCACCACCTCCGTCTTCACCACCACCTCCGTCACCTCCACCATCTCCATCACCACCACCATCTCCATCACCACCACCACCTCCATCACCACCTCCGTCACCTCCACCATCTCCATCACCACCACCACCTCCATCACCACCTCTGTCACCACCACCACCTCCACCACCACCTCCGTCACCTCCACCATCTCCGTCACCACCACCACCACCGTCCCCACCACCACCTACGTCACCACCACCACCACCGTCACCACCACCAGCACCGTCCCCACCACCACCTCCGTCACCACCACCACCTCCGTCACCACCACCACCACCGTCCCCACCACCACCTCCGTCCCCACCACCACCTCCGTCACCACCACCACCACCTCCACCACCACCTCCGTCACCTCCACCATCTCCGTCACCACCACCACCACCGTCCCCACCACCACCTCCGTCACCACCACCACCACCGTCCCCACCACCACCTCCGTCCCCACCACCACCTCCGTCACCACCACCACCACCTCCACCACCACCTCCGTCACCTCCACCATCTCCGTCACCACCACCACCACCGTCCCCACCACCACCTACGTCACCACCACCACCACCGTCACCACCACCAGCACCGTCCCCACCACCACCTCCGTCACCACCACCACCTCCGTCACCACCACCACCACCGTCCCCACCACCACCTCCGTCCCCACCACCACCTCCGTCACCACCACCACCACCTCCACCACCACCTCCGTCACCTCCACCATCTCCGTCACCACCACCACCTCCGTCACCACCACCACCACCGTCCCCACCACCACCTCCGTCACCACCACCACCACCTCCACCACCACCTCCGTCACCTCCACCATCTCCGTCACCACCACCACCACCGTCCCCACCACCACCTCCGTCACCACCACCACCACCGTCACCACCACCAGCACCGTCCCCACCACCACCTCCGTCACCACCACCACCTCTGTCACCACCACCACCACCGTCCCCACCACCACCTCCGTCACCACCACCACCACCTCCACCACCACCTCCGTCACCACCACCACAACCGTCCCCACCACCACCTCCGTCACCACCACCACCACCGTCCCCACCACCACCTCCGTCACCACCACCACCACCGTCCCCACCACCACCACCTCCGTCACCACCACCACCACCGTCTCCACCACCACCTTCGTCACCTCCACCATCTCCGTCACCACCACCACCACCTCCGTCACCTCCACCATCTCCGTCACCACCACCACCACCTCCGCACCACCATCACCTACGTCACCACCACCGTCCCCACCACCACCTCTGTCACCACCACCACCACCACCTCCATCACCACCTCTGTCACCACCTCCGTCACCTCCATCACCACCTCCGTCACCACCACCACCTCCACCACCACCTCCGTCACCTCCACCATCTCCATCACCACCACCACCTCCATCACCACCTCTGTCACCACCTCCGTCACCTCCATCACCACGTCCGTCACCACCACCACCTCCACCACCACCTCCACCACCACCTCCGCACCACCATCACCTCCGTCACCACCACCACCTCCATCACCACCTCCGTCACCTCCGTCACCATCACCACCACCACCTCCGTCACCACCACTACCCCTCCTCATCACTATCACCATCAAATCTTTCCTGTGGTGATGGAGGTGGATCTTTGGGTGGTATTTCTTGTTGTGAGGGTGGCTTGTATTGTGGTGTTTGTTGTTGTGGTAGTGGTTGCAGTGGTGTTTCTTTTGGTGGTGGTGGTGGTGGTGGTAGTTATTTTGATGGTGATTTTTGTGGTGATGGAGGCTTGTGGTGTGATTGTTGTTGTTGTGGTGATGGTTGTAGTGGTGGTTGTGGTGCTATCTGTTGTGGTAGTGAAGAGTTCATGATGGGGGTATCGATGGAAAACGACGTCATCACCATTGTCATTGTCATCATCACCATTGTCATCACCATTGTCATCATCACCATTGTCATCACCATTGTCATCACCATTGTCATCATCACCATTGTCATCACCATTGTCATCATCACCATTGTCATCACCATTGTCATCACCATTGTCATCATCACCATTGTCATCACCATTGTCATCACCATTGTCATCATCACCATTGTCATCACCATTGTCATCACCATTGTCATCATCACCATTGTCACTCCCTCTTCATGCCCAGCATACATTATCAACAATATCATCAGCAATACGAGAAATGTCAAATCATATTCAAATAAATAAATAAATGTGAAATGTCACCCTGCCTGAAATAATGACAAAACCCACATGTTGAGAGATGTCTGAGGAAGGGATAGAGACATAAAACGTTCGTCACTCTGGACAAAATCCCACATGTTGAGAGATGGCTGAAGAAGGGAGAGAGACATGAAACGTTCGTCACTCCTGGACAAAATCCTACATGTTGAGAGATGGCTGAGGAAGGGAGAGAGATATGAAACGTTCGTCACTCCTGGACAAAATCCTACATGTTGAGCGATGGCTTAGGAAGGGAGAGAGACATGAAAGGTTCTTCACTCCTGGACAAAACTCCACATGTTGAGAGATGGCTGATGAAGCGAGAGAGACATGAAACGGTCGACACTCCTGGACAAAACCCCACATGTTGAGAGATAGCTGAGGAAAGCATTGAGATATGACACGTTCGTCACTCCTGGACAAAACCCCACATGTTGAGAGATAGCTGAGGAAGGGAGAGAGACATGAAACGTTCGTCAGTCCTGGACAAAATCCTACATGTTGAGCGATGGCTGAGGAAGGGAGAGAGACATGAAAGGTTCTTCACTCCTGGACAAAACCCCACATGTTGAGAGATGGCTGAAGAGAAGATTGAGACATGAAACGTTCGTAACCCCTGGATAAAACCCCACATGTTGAGAGATAGCTGAGGAAGGAAGATAGACATGAAACGTTCGTCACCCATGGATAAAACCCCACATGTTGAGAGATGGCTGAGGAAGGTTGAGAGACATGAAACGTTCGTCATTCTTGGACAAAACCCCACATATTGAGAGATGGCTGAGGAAGGGAGAGAGACATGAAACGTTCGTCACTCCTGAATAAAACCCCACATGTTGAGAGATGGCTGAGGATGTGAATGAGACATGAAACGTTCGTCACCCCTGGAAAATACCCCACATGTTGAGAGATAGCTGAGAAAGGGAGATAGATATGATACGTTCGTCACCCCTGGATAAAACCCCACATGTTGAGAGATGGCTGAGGACGGGAGAGAGACATGAAACGTTCGTCATTCCTGGACAAAACCCAACATGTTGAGAGATGGCTGAGGAAGGGAGAGAGACATGAAACGTTCATCACTACTGGACAAAATCACACATGTTGAGAGATGGCTGAGGAAGGGAGAGAGACATGAAACATTCGTCACCCTGGACAAAACACCACATGTTTAGCGATGGCTGAGGAAGGGAGAGAGAGAGACATGAAACCTTCGTCACCCCTGGACAAAACCCCACGTGTTGAGATATGGCTGAGGAAGGGAGACAGACATGTAATGTTCGTCACGCCTGGACAAAACCCCACATGTTGAGAGATGGCTGAGGAGGGGAGAGAGACATGAAACGTTCGTCACCCCTGGACAAAACCCCACATGTTGAGAGATGGCTGAGGAAGGCATTGAAACATGACACGTTCGTCACTCCTGGACAAAACCCCACATGTTGAGAGATAGCTGAGGAGGGAGATAGACATGAAACGTTCGTCACTCCTGGACAAAATCCTACATGTTGAGAGATGGCTGAGGAAGGGAGAGAGATATGAAACGTTCGTCACTCCTGGACAAAATCCTACATGTTGAGCGATGGCTTAGGAAGGGAGAGAGACATTAAAGGTTCTTCACTCCTGGACAAAACTCCACATGTTGAGAGATGGCTGAGGAAGCGAGAGAGACATGAAACGGTCGACACTCCTGGACAAAACCCCACATGTTGAGAGATAGCTGAGGAAAGCATTGAGATATGACACGTTCGTCACTCCTGGACAAAACCCCACATGTTGAGAGATAGCTGAGGAAGGGAGAGAGACATGAAACGTTCGTCACTCCTGGACAAAATCCTACATGTTGAGCGATGGCTGAGGAAGGGAGAGAGACATGAAAGGTTCTTCACTCCTGGACAAAACCCCACATGTTGAGAGATGGCTGAAGAGAAGATTGAGACATGAAACGTTCGTCACCCCTGGATAAAACCCCACATGTTGAGAGATAGCTGAGGAAGGAAGATAGACATGAAACGTTCGTCACCCATGGATAAAACCCCACATGTTGAGAGATGGCTGAGGAAGGTTGAGAGACATGAAACGTTCGTCATTCTTGGACAAAACCCCACATATTGAGAGATGGCTGAGGAAGGGAGAGAGACATGAAACGTTCGTCACTCCTGAATAAAACCCCACATGTTGAGAGATGGCTGAGGATGTGAATGAGACATGAAACGTTCGTCACCCCTGGAAAATACCCCACATGTTGAGAGATAGCTGAGAAAGGGAGATAGATATGATACGTTCGTCACCCCTGGATAAAACCCCACATGTTGAGAGATGGCTGAGGACGGGAGAGAGACATGAAACGTTCGTCATTCCTGGACAAAACCCAACATGTTGAGAGATGGCTGAGGAAGGGAGAGAGACATGAAACGTTCATCACTACTGGACAAAATCACACATGTTGAGAGATGGCTGAGGAAGGGAGAGAGACATGAAACATTCGTCACCCTGGACAAAACACCACATGTTTAGCGATGGCTGAGGAAGGGAGAGAGAGAGACATGAAACCTTCGTCACCCCTGGACAAAACCCCACGTGTTGAGATATGGCTGAGGAAGGGAGACAGACATGTAATGTTCGTCACGCCTGGACAAAACCCCACATGTTGAGAGATGGCTGAGGAGGGGAGAGAGACATGAAACGTTCGTCACCCCTGGACAAAACCCCACATGTTGAGAGATGGCTGAGGAAGACATTGAAACATGACACGTTCGTCACTCCTGGACAAAACCCCACATGTTGAGAGATAGCTGAGGAGGGAGATAGACATGAAACGTTCGTCACCCCTGGATAAAACCCCACATGTTGAGAGATGGCTGAGGAAGGTTGAGAGACATGAAACGTTCGTCATTCCTGGACACAACCCCACATGTTGAGAGATGGCTGAGGAAGGGATTGAGACATGAAACGTTCGTCACTCCTGGACAAAACCCTACATGTTGAGAGATGGCTGAGGAAGTGAGAGAGACATGAAACGTTCGTCACCCCTGGATAAAACCCCACATGTTGAGAAATGGCTGAGGAAGGGAGAGAGACAATCAAACGTTCGTCATTCCTAGACAAAACCCCACATATTGAGAGATGGCTGAGGGACGGAAAGAGACATGAAACTTTCGTCCACCTTGGATAAAGCCCCACATGTTGAGAGATGGCTGAAGAAGGGAGAGAGACATGAAACGTTCGTCATTCCTGGATAATACCCGACATGTTGAGAGATGGCTGAGTGAGAGAAAGTTATCCATAAATGAATATATATGTATATATACATATATATATATATATATGTATATATACATATATATATATATGTATATATACATATACATATATATATATATATACATATACATATATATATATTTATATAAATATATATGCATATATATATATATATATATATACATATATTACATATATACATATATACATATATTACATATATATATATATATATATATGCATATATACATATATATATATACATATATATACATATATATATATATATATATATATATATATATATATATATATATATATATATATATATATATATATATACATATATATATATATATAATAAATAGATTCATAATAAGATATATTAGTAAAGAAAAAATCAGTAACAAGACAAAAAGACAGAGTAGATATGGATGTGAGGTTGTCTGTGTGCTGTGAAATAGGACACTATTTAGCGGAGGGAGATAAAGGTTTGAAAATATTGTTAAAAAATAGATACATATCGCAGGTGAAATGTTCTCTTAAAATCGTTATGCATGTTATGGCATCCTTATAAATATATGTATATATATATATATATATATATATATTTAATTTTTTTTTTAAAGAAGAAATACCAGCCTCGTTCTTACAACCCCCATCAACACCAACATCACCACCACCGTCATTTCCACAACCACAGCAATCATATGAATACCAACAGCACCAACGCCCTCACCACTACCACCAACACCACCACAGCCTTCTCCACAAACACTACAACCACCATCACCACCATCACCACCAAAAACACCATCACCACCATCGCCAACACCACCCAGCCATCTCCACAACCACTAAAACCATCATCAGTAACACCATCACCACCAGCACCAACACCACCACAGCCATTTACACAATGACTACAACCATTAATACAAAATTCACAAACTCCACCACCACAACCACTACACCCATACCTTCAATAGCACATCCACCACAAACCACCACCACCACCACAATAACGACAAACATACCGCTTCCACCACAACCACAATAGCAAATCCACTACCACATCTACTACCACCAGCACCAGCACCTGCACCAGCACCATCACCACAACCACAGCAACAACCACCACCACCAGAATCATACCTTCAATAGCACATCCCCGAACACCACCACCACCACTACTATCACCACCAACACTATTATCACCATCACAACTCTCTGCCCTCCCCCACCACCACCTTGCCCCGTACATGAAATTTATTATTTAGAAAAAGGACGATTATTTTATTACAAAAATATTACAAAATTATTACAAAAATATTACAAAAATATTACAAAAATATTACAAAAATATTACAAAAATATTACAAAAATATTACAAAAATATTACAAAAATATTACAAAAATATTACAAAAATATTACAAAAATATTACAAAAATATTACAAAAATATTACAAAAATATTACAAAATTATTACAAAAATATTACAAAAAAAAAAGAAAAAATTATTTAAAAACTGAAAGAAATTTTACCAAAAATTGAAAATAAGAGAAAATCGGAGAAGAGATAAAATTTAAGGGAAGTATTATATCAATAAAATCTTAATCATAAAAATGATGGGTTTTCTTATGAGACGCCCCCAGGATATCATGTTTTTCCTGTTTCCAATGATTTCTGCCTTTATTTCTGCCTTTATTTACTTATTTATATGTATATATATATACATATATACATATACAATATATTAACCTCTGCATATATATATATATATATATATATATATATATATATATATATATATATATATATATATATATATTTATATAGATTTATATATATATTTATTTATATAGATTTATATATATATTTATTTATATAGATTTATATATATATTTATTTATATAGATTTATATATTTATTTATATATATAGATATAGATATATATATTTAATTATATATATATATATATAATTATATATGTATATGGATATAGATATTTATTTATTTAGTTATGTATTTATTTATATTACTTATTTATGTATTTATTTGTTTATTTATTTATTTATTTATTATTATTATTATTATTATATTATCATGATAATCAACATCACCACCACAATCATCATCATCATCATCGTCGTTGTCATCATCGCCATTATCATCACCGCCTTATTTATTTATTATTATTATTATTATTATTATTATTATTATTATTATTATTATTATTATCATCATCACCATCATCATCACCATCATCATCACCATCATCATCGTTATCATTGTCGCCGTTGTCATCATCATCATCATCACCATCATCGTCATCACCACCGTAATCATCATTATTATTATTATTATTAATACTATATTTTTAAGAATGTTTATTTCTTCTTTTCTTCTCGTTTTGTTGTTTATGTTTCTGTTTCAATTTCGATTAGAGAAGATTCTGTAGCATCAATGGATGTTTAGAGGAAAAAATAGTTTAATATCTAGAAATATGGACATGTCATGATGGCAATAACAAGAAGGAGAAGAATAGGAAGAAGATAAAACAAAGAAGAAAAAACAAAGGAGAAGAAAAAACAAAGGAGAAGAAAAAATAAAGAAGAAAAAACAAAGGAGAAGAAAAAAAAACAAAGGCGAAGAAAAAGAACAAAGAAGCAAAAAAACGGAGAAGAAGAAAAAAACAAAGAAGAAAAAAAAGAAGAAAAAAAAAGAAGAAAAAAAACAAAACAAAGAAAACAAAGAAGAAACAAAATAAAGAAGAAAAAAAACGAAGGAGAAGAAGAAAAAAAAACAAAGGCGAAGAAGAAAAAAAAATGGAGAAGAAAAAGGCGAAGAAGAAAAAAACAAAGGAGAAGAAAAAAAAACAAAGAAGAAAGATAAGGAAGAAGCAAGAACACGGAGAACACGATGATGATGATGATGTATAAGAAGAAAATGAAAGGAGGAGAAGATGAAGATGATGATGATGATGGTGACGATGAATAATAATAGTAATAATTGTTTCTACATTTTGGCACAAGGCCAGCAATTACCCAGTACATTACTGGTACTTTATTTTATCGTCCCCGTAAGGATGAAAGACAAAGTTAACGTCGGCGGGATTTGAACTCAGAATGGCAAGGGCCGTAACTCAATGCGTCAAAGCATGGCGTCCGACCCTCTACCGATACTGCCAATCAACAATAATAATAATAAGAAACAAATAATGATGATGATGATGATATTTATGATGATGATGATAAGGACAAAATATTTATCATGATAATGAAGGAGATGATGATGATGGTGATGATACTAACATATATAGGCATGCACTAACATGTATAGACATACACTAACATGTATACACATACACTAACATGTATACACATACACTAACATGTATACACATACACTAACATGTATAGACATACAGTAACATGTATAGAGATACAGTAACATATACAAACATACAATAACATAAATAGACATACACTAACATTTACAGACATACAATAACATATATAGACATACAGTAACATGTATAGACATACAGTAACATGTATAGACATACAGTAACATGTATAGACATAGAGTAACATGTATAGACATAGAGTAACATGTATAGACATAGAGTAACATGTATAGACATACACTAACATGTATAGACATACACTAACATGTATAGACATACAGTAACATATACAGACATACAATAACATATATAGACATACAATAACATGTATAGACACACAGTAACATGTATAAATATACACTAACATGTATAGACATACACTAACATGTATAGACATTCGGTAACATATATAAACATACAGTAACATGTATAGACATACAGTAACATGTATAAACATACACTAACATGTATAGACATACACTAACATGTATACGCATGCACTAACATGTATAGACATGCACTAACATGTATAGACATACAGTAACATATATAGACATACACTAACATATATAGACATACACTAAGCTGTATAGACATACAGTAACATGTATAGACATTCGGTAACATATATAGACATACAGTAACATGTATAGACATACAGAAACATGTATAGACATACAGTAACATGTATAGACATTCGGTAACATATATAGACATACAGTAACATGTATAGACATACAGAAACATGTATAGACATAAGTAACATGTATAGACATACACTAGCATGTATAGACATACACTAACATGTATAGACGTACACTAACATGTATAGACATACAGTAACATGTATAGATATACACTAACATATATAGACATACACTAACATGTTTAGACATACACTAACATGTATAGACATACAGTAACATGTATCGACATACAGTAACATATATATACATACAGTAACATGTATAGACATACAGTAACATATATAGACATACAGTAACATGTATAGACATACAGTAACATGTATAGATATAGAGTAACATGTATAGACATACAGTAACATGTATAGACATGCACTAACATGTATAGACATACAGTAACATGTATAGACATACAGTAACATGTATAGACATACAGTAACATGTATAGACATAAGTAACATGTATAGACATACACTAGCATCTATAGACAAACAGTAACATGTATAAACATACAGTAACATGTATAGACATACAGTAACATATATAGACATACAGTAACATGTATAAACGTACAGTCACATGTATAGACATACACTAACATTTATAGAAATACACAAACATGTATAGACATACAGTAACATATATAGATATACACTAACATGTATAGACATACAGTAACATGTATAGACATGCACTAACATGTATAGACATACAGTAACATGTATAGACATACAGTAACATGTATAGA
>OZ024750.1:43939482-43971982 GCA_964016885.1 Eledone cirrhosa
ATATATATATATATATATATATATATATATATATATATACTTACATATATATATATATATACTTATATATATATATACTTACATATATATATATATATATATACTTATATATATATATACTTACATATATATATATATATATATATACTTACATATATATATATACTTAAATATATATATACTTATATATATATATATATACTTGCTTATATATATATATACTTACATATATATATATACTCACATATATATATATATATACTTACATATATATACTTATATATATATATATATTACTTATATATATATATATACTTATATATATATATACATATATATATATATATATACTTATATATATACTTACATACACACACATATATATTTGTATATATATAAATATACTTATGTATATATATATACTTACATACACACACATATATATTTGTATATATATATATATATATATATATATATATATGCTTATATATATATATATATATATACTTACATACACACACATATATATTTGTATATATATATATATATGTATATACACACACACATATATATATATATATAAAACAAGGAAGAATATAACATTTTCAAAAAAGGGTAAAATTATCATGGAAATAAAAAAAATATTAATAATAACATGAAGTATAATATATATAAATATAAAATATATATATATATATGAAATATATATATTTTATATATATATATATTTTGTATTTATATTTTATATATATATATATATATTATATTTTATATGTTATTATTAATATATATATATATACAATATATATATAAAAATATGACGGATGTATTTTCCTTTACACATTCAAGCAGAGAGAGAAGTCAGAACTATTTTCGCATGACTACTTGTCTTCTTTTAATAAGATGGTTTATACATGTCATGTAGATAATACCCTGTTTATACCAAATGATCTAAACGCCGATCAGATCTATAAGGCAAACGAGAAAGAAGCCAATAACATTATAATAAAAGAGTGAATATATAGAAAAATAAGAAGATAGAAACGGTGCTGTCATCTTTTTAATGAACACTGTGAGGATAGGTCGAAGCTGATTGAGTCACTCAGTACAGTTTAAAATATCTCAGGGAAATTCATATGAAGACACAAATATATACACAAGTAATCATACATAAACATTCATACCTACACCTACACAGACATATATATATACACTCATAGTGTTTGTGTGTGTGTGTGATGCCCGTTTGTATTTTTACAGGTGTGTGTGTGGGGGTTTCTCTCTCTCTCTCTCTCTCTCTCTCTCTCTCTCTCTCTCTCTCTCTCTCTCTCTATATATATATATATATATATATATATATATATATATATATATAAATATATCCACATACATGTGTGTGTGTGTGTAAGTGCATGTGTGTGTTTCTGTTTGTTTACTTTAAACGGATATTTGTGAACTATATATATTTCAAGATATATTTCTTGAAATATATATATATATATGTATATATATATAAGTTTATATATGTATTGCTCATACGTAGAAACACATGTTTATGCTGTTTGTTTGACTACAAGCATAGATAAATATTGCAGACCTTAAATAAACTACAGCCTAGATGTAAATCAGTTTGTGAACTAGGAAAGGAATGTAGCATATATAAGCGATCGGGTCTCTCGTCAGCTGTTCTCTATCCTATCTTCACAGTTTCTTATGGATAACGCTCTCTTAACTTAACAGGGCTTTTCTCCTTGGTTCCTGGTCATTCGATCTTTGAGGATTAGCAGCCAAGTCTCCTTCAAATCTCTCCCTACCACCTTAAGAAGATATGCATATCATGGTTCCGTAAGACCAGGGTGAGTCGTAGAGGCGCTGTATTTACATACGGTTTCTAGTGTATTTTAAAACCTGGTGCAGCCAATCTCGTGTCCATTGGACAGAGAGAGTGAGAGAATGGAATTGAGAAAGAGATATAGAAGAAGGATCAATATCAGGTCTAGACTGGTACTTTTTATATCAACTTCGAATGGATGCAAAGAAAAGTTGACCAATGCGGGATTTGAACTGAGAGGTTAGAGAGCCGAAACTAATACAGCAAACCATTCTCTCCGACATTTCAACGATCTTATTAAAAAGATATAGAACCTGTTATAGGATTGATGCATTTTTTATCGACCTCGAAAAGCTGAAAGGCAAAGTTCACCGGGTGCAGAAGGGCGGAATGAATACCGCAAAGTATTCCATCTGACGTTCTAACGACTCTGCCGCCTTAGTAGTTGTGTCATGTGACAGAACAAAATTATTTTAGGAATAGTCTCAATGTTATATATACAGACCCATAGAATTGATAAATGTCCGAACACGGAAGAGCCGAACTCCCACTGCCATCGACCCCCACCTCTCTCGCCCTCTCCATCTCTCTCGCTGTAACATGAGCACACGGGGTCCAACGTGCTTGCCGCCCCACGGCCCCGGCGAACAGAATGGAGAAGGCGTTTCCCCTAAGTATGGTAAGGGAAATGCGCTGGAAGAGCTATTCCTTCTAAATAATATATTCATAGATACTCTTTCAGATAAAAGATTCTGAAAAGTGGATAGAATGCGTTGAAGAGAAGTCCCTACTGAAATATTTAGGGGTCATGTATCTGCTAGTTTTGGGATGTTCCTAGTGAAATATGGGGCCAAATATCTGGTAGATTTGAGATGTTCCTATTGAAAAATAGGGTCAAATATCTGGTAGATTTGAGATGTTCCTACTGAAATATTTAGGGTTCAAATATCAGGTAGACTTGTGATGTTCCTACTGAAATATTATGGGGTCAAATATCTGCTAGATTTGGGATGTTCCTACTGAAATATTATGGGGTTAAATATCTGGTAGATTTGGGATATTCCTACTGAAATATTATGCGGTCAAATACTTGGTAGATTTGTGGTGTTCAAAGGTATTACAGGTAGTGGAATGGTTGCTAAACGATTCACAGTTGACATCACCCAATGATATTTCACCAGGTGTTCTTTAATTATATCTCAACAGCAGTGTGTAAGACACTTGGTGGTAATATCTTAGGGATGTAATAAAATATATTTTGGTTCCAGTATTTTGCTTAGATGGCAAGTTGGCATAATCTTGGAGAGCTCTGGCCAGTTAACTGATTTAAAATATCAGAATGTAGGACTATGATGACATGTTGTTTGAGGAAATAAGATGCTCTACTTCCTGAAGATTATCATCGGACAACCAGATCAGGAAAAGGTCCACACACACACATACACACACACAGACACACATATATATATATATATATATGTGTGTGTAAAAGGTAATCATAAATAACAACACACTCGGTATAATGGATATGGAATATATTAGGTTAACGCTTGAAATAGCAGGAAGAATGTCTTCGGACGCTAGTCCTTCATCAGAAAAAAGAATGAAAAGTAATATAGATTGAGGGGACGGGCGGGGTGGAATAAGAAAAAATGTCTTTGGATAAAAATAACAGATTCATTCATGTTCACATCTCTTGGAAAACATATATATCTTTCACTCTTTTACCTGTTCCAGCAATCCGGCTGAGGCCATGCTGGGGCATCGCCCTTGTTGCTACACATTTTATCTCCAGCCTGTATTGGTTGGCCACTGGTGCAAGAGGGAGTTCGTTGCTGCTGCTCTTAGGTTTCCCTCGTGCCTTGCTGTGGGCTCATCCGGGATCCTGGATAGCAAGGTGTCGAGATGTTTCTTGAAAACATCCACGTCCACACCATGCAGATCTCTCAGATCCCTCGGCAGCTTGTTGAAGAGTTGAGGGCCATTGAACCCCAGGCTATTGCAATAGCTGCTCCTTATTCTAGATGTGTAAGACGGGACCGTTGGCACCACACAGTGACGTCCTGTTCGGGGGTTGGTCCAGCTCCCAATGCCAAAGTTTGGTGCTAGTCCCTCCAGAATTTTCCACATGTATATCATTGCGTATCTCTCCCGTCTTCGTTCCAAGAAGTAGAGGTTCAGTTCCTTTAGCCTCTCCCAGTAGCTTGTCTACTTCATCGTGGCAATCCTCTTCGTGTAGCTTCGCTGGATTGCCTCAAGCTCCGTGATTAGTTTGAGACTATGGGGTGACCAGAGCAGGGAGCAATAGTCCAGGCGGCTTAGGATAAATGTCCTCCATAGTATCAACATGGTCTCTCAGTCTCTTGTCCGGAAAGTCTTCAAGATCCAGCCAGCGAGTCGTCTGGATATTGTCGCCACTTTCATGATGTGTGAGGAAAAAGATGCATCGTCGCTCATGTTTATATCCAGCTCTCGTATTGATTTAAACGCAGGGATATCGGTCCATCCTGGTCCATTGTAACTGTGTTGTACTGTATTTGTGTTTGCAAGGTTTGTATTGTAGGGCTTGAAATTTGCCAGCATTAAACTGCATGTTGTTGTCTTCCGCGCATTTGTATATGGTATCCAGACCTTGTTGTAAATAGTATCATTATTGTTATATGTATATATACATATATATATATATATATATATATATATATATATATATATATATATATATATATATATATATATATACATATATGTATTTATACATATAATAATAATGCTACTGGTAACATGTATCCCAGTACAACCTAAAAAGTCACACTCGTTCAGCGCATCAGTAGGGGTTCTCCTACATGGATATAAAATAGTGGCCGTACTCGAAAACGAGTTGGCAGCCACCACCATGTATATATGTATGTATGTATGTATTTATGTTAGGTCACCTGTTGGTGCTACTGGTAACATGTATCCCAGTACAACCTGTCTCATGGTCGGGTCGGTGGCGACTAAACTGACAACCCCACCAAGGTTTCTTGGCGAGGAGGGTGACTTTGGACGTCCTGCAGGACTAAAAGCAAAACCTGTCAAAGGGCAAAGGAGCTCTTAAGATTCAATGGCCATCCAAAATCAACGGGAGAGATGACCCCTTAGGCTTTGTCAAGGCAGAATTCTAGGAGAAGGAACACTCTGATATAACACCTGCAACCCTGTTGGTATCCAATGATGTTGACTTGTTCTTCTTTTTGGTAAATATCATCTTGGTTAAGAGAGTGGGACTGGCTTTGTGCAGTGCCTTTGCTCACTATAAAAGCTTCACGGCACAGGCATTGCTTTATATCTGGAGATCTCTCTGCACTTGTCATCACATGGTACCATGGGCCCAGTACTATGTGTAGTGTTTGTACCAGAGTTTTCAAGTCGCTGGCTGGACTAAAAAGTCACACTCGTTCAGCGCATCGGTAGGGGTTCTCCTACATGGATATAAAGTAGTGGCCGTACTCGAAAACGAGTTGGCAGCCACTATGAATGTATATATATATATATATACATGTATGTATATATTTATATATGTATGTATGTATATATATGTATGTATGTATGTATATGTATGTATATATATATATATGTATGGATGTATATATATATGTATGTATGTATATATGTATATATTTATATTTGTATGTATATATATATGTATGTATGTATATATATATATATATATATATATGTATGTACATATGTGTGTATGTATGTATGTATGTATGTATGTATGTATGTACATATGTGTGTATGTATGTATATATGTATGTATGTATATATGTATATATACATATATATATATATATATGTATATATATGTATATATACATATATGTATATATATATGTATATATGTGTGTGTTGCTGTATGTATGTGTTTGTGTGTGTTTGTGTATTTATGAGTGTGCATGATTGTATGCGTATATATATATATATATATATATATATATATATATATATATTTATATATATAGTATATATACATGGAATGGTTTAAAAAAACAGTTAGACCATTACTGACCAAAGTACTCAATACTTGGTGTAATAGAGTGAGTAATATGAAGGATTCGGGACTCCGACGGGTGTTGAAACGGCACTCCGACGGGTGTTGAAACGGCAGGAGCTCATCCGTTGGTGTCTCAAATCATTCATATATATATATGCTTACACACACACACATGTACACTTTATTGTATGTGTGTGTGTGTGTGTGTGTGTGTGTGTGTGTGTGTGTGTGTGTGTGTGTGTGTGTGTGTGTGTGTGTGTGTGTGTGTCTCTGTGTGTGTGTGTGTATGCGTGTGTCTGTGTGGGCTGTTTAGTTTGATAAACTCAACGACAATCACAAGTTGAATGCACTGAAGAGAACTTCAGATAGAGGTAAAACAATGAAACAATGTTTTACATTCTTTCACAATAAATCATACAGCACCTGAAAAACATGTTGATCACTGATTATGTAAAACTTTATATCGGAAACCATTTAGCTTAGTGCTATATGCGACTAGTAGATGTGTGAAAATCCACTTTCACAGCTAACACAGCCATTTTTGCACATCAATTATGCAGTTGCGTTCATCATCGTTCATATCTCCAACAAATATTTGACATTAATGTTACATAAAAATTTCAATGTTCTTATTTGTATCTTTTCTTTCCTATTTCTTCTTCAAATCAGGATTTAGTCAATATCTTAAAATTAATGACACCTGAGTAAATAGTTATTATAAAGTTCTAAGTTTATTGTAAAGCTGATTTTAAATAAAGTATATATATATATATATATATATATATATATATATATATATATATATATATATATATACTTTATTATATTTAGTTATGTAATAAACAACATAAGATAATTAATTCATTTACCAATGGTTTCTTGAAAAGCTTGACACTTATGTCTGTCTTCATTCATCTGAATAAGTTTATTCTGATGAATGAAGACAGACATAAGTGTCAAGCTCTTCAAGAAACCATTGGTAAATTAATTAATTATCTTATGTTGCTTATTACATAACGAAAAAGCTCTGTACCCTACATAGAGCACTCTTTTTTTCCTTTACCTTTCCTACGGAAATACTTCATTTTTACTTCATTATATATATATATGAGTTCAAATCCAGCCGAGGTTAACTTTGCCTTTCATCCTTACAGGGTCGATAAAATAAAGTACCAGTAATACACTGGTTAATTGCTGGCCTTGTGCCTAACGTAGAAACAATTATATATATATATAATAAAACAAGGAGTAACAATTCGTCCTTGTATTATTATATTACACTCTGTGCTGCTCTACACCTCGATACCGACGTGGACCTAAACATCGAGTGCTAACCTGGGTGAACCTACAGCAACTCCGCGTTATATTCCCTAGTCACATATATATATACACACACATATATATATATATATATATATATATATATATATATATATATATATATATATCTGAGACTTGGACACTGACCAAGAAACTCACTCGGATATATATATATATATATATATATATATATATATATGTGAGTGAGTTTCTTGGTCAGTGTTCATGTCTCAGACCCGTACAGCAGCACAAACTCCACTACAGCAACAATGAGACGGATTTTCGGGTCTTTACGAGGGGCCGACTTCCACACCGATCTCAAGCTGTGGCACGTCGCCCAGGCATTGCTCTTCATCTCGACCACATCATCTTCTGCATTCTCAATCTTCGCTCTTAGATACAGGAAGTCCTCAACCAATTCTAGCGGCTTCCCGCCTACATTAGTAATCTTCTCTGGCTTCTTACTATTCCCTGCCAGATACTTCCTCTTAATCTCATTCATTCTCAGCCCCACACACATCGTCACAGTCTCCACCTCCTGCATCAACTCCTCTGACTCCTTCACTGTGTTTGTCACCAGAACTATGTCATCGGCAAATTCAGCATCCGCCGATATCTTTTTCGCCTTAACTCTCCTGTGGGAGCCCCCGCCTGGACACACTGGAGGAGGGAACCCGAGGTTGACATATGTTGATGCCCTAAAGACAGACACTGGTCTCTTGGAGACGCAGGACATGGCAGCGATGATGAGGGATAGAGACCGCTGGAGAGAACTCGTCTATGGATCTCGGGAATTTTACCCGCCCTATATATATATATAGGAAAAACTATGACCCCGACGGCAGAGCTCAAGCCGTTTCGAAGGCTATTGCAAAATAACCAATTCTACCTAGTGGTAAACCACCAAATTTAAACGTATATATATAACTCTGATATACATATTATTTATTATTAAGATGTATAAACTTGACACACTTATTATCATCTTATATTCTCTCAACTAATCACATTATGATTATATTTCTCTCTCCTTTTTTCTCCCCCCATATTTATAATATTTATATTTGACAAAATCTGTATTTTTACATTGTGTTTTTCCCTTTTTGATACTTGCTTATATTTTTTATATATTCTCTATATATTTTTTATATATATATTTTTTTAATTCTTGTTTTCATTTTTATCCTCCTTTATATTTTATTTTATTCTTACTTTTATACCTTATTATAGTGTAATCTTCCCCATGCCTTATTATACATTATTAACTATAAATTATTATTATTCTTATTCCATTTCTAATTACCTCATGTACTTTCTCCTCCGTTATATATATATATTGTATGCCCTTTCGTGTGTGTGTAGCCTCTGCACACCCTCTGCACCCTACTATCAATGCCACCCCATCTATGGCTCCACTAACCACTCGACTCCCGGGAATGAATATGACCACAGCTAGTAAACAAGGACCCACACCCCACCCTCCCGCACCTAAATTAGACTTATTGTCCCCTGCTTTTTCTCTTTACTCTTTGTTCTTGAATGTTTGGTTGGTAGAGTCGATAACACCAATCAAAGCCCTTTTATAGCTCTGAAGAATCCTACGGTTACGTAAGGAAGAAACATTGTAAGCCAATAAAACATTTTTGATGTTATAGACGCTCTTGTGTTCTTTATCATATATATATATATATATATATATACGTTTAAATTTGGTGGTTTACCACTGGGTAGAATTGGTCATTTTGCAATGTTAATCTTGACATAATAAGAAAAGCACTCGACCTTATGCAACACATCCATTTTTGATGTCGAATCATGTTGGTGGTGCGGGAACGGAATAAATGTATTATAAAGTGAAATTCAGTAGTTATCTATTTCTGCAAACATTATGCACATTTTAGTGGCCATGTTGCGTAAGGACCTGCTGACATCTTCAGGTGTAAATTGCGTAATAGATGCATACCAACGAAATGACGGTAAACCTTAATGAAACAAACAAAGGAAAAAGCAGAGGAAAAAGGTGTTTATGTTTTTGACCCAGAGACGGTGAGGCATAATAACAACATGCAGCTCTGTTCGTCTCAGCCATGTAGAGCGATAAAACTATTTGTTAGTTATATGTACCCCCCCCCCCACACACACACATATAAAAGAAAATGAGTTGTTTTTTTAAATGAAAAAACAAACGAGATGTCCTACACGAGTGAAAGTATAAGGAAAAGAAATCGAAAATGCAACTGGAGTCTTTTTAAGAATATTTATTTGTTTCCTTTACTGGTTTCACAGTTCTTATACTTTTCAAAAGTACAATTGAGATGGAGGGTTTGTGGTTTTTCTCGCATCTGGCTGGTGTTCGAATGTTACTTATGTTTTATGTGGAAAAAAGTGGCTCGAAATGGTAGGTTTTTTAGGAAAGTAATTTGGTTGGTTGATGACAGTCACTTGAATAAATATAATACATTTTGCGTGCTTATTCACGTGACTGTCATCAACCAACCAAATCTCACTTATATATGAAAAAACAATTTGAACACCCCCTTTATTTTAAAGGCAAATATTATAACAACTTTGTAACGCGAACTGGCGCGAAATTTATTATACGTGACAGTCATCAACCAACGAAATTACTTTCCTAAAAAACCTAGCATTTCGAGCCATTTTTTTCCACATAAAACAGAAGAAACATTCGAACACCAACCAGATGCGAGAAAAACCCCAAGCCCTTCATCTCAATTCTACTTTTGAAAAGTATTAGAACTGTGAAACTGGTAAAGCAACCAAATAAATATTCTTAAAAAGGCTCAAGCTGCATTTTCGATTTCATTTTTTCCCTTACACACACACACATATATATATATATATATATATATATATATATATATATATATATATATATATATATATATATTTATTAAAATAATTGATTAAAGTTTAAGCAAAGAATCGCTGCTTTCACCCTTAACGGGATCTTCTGAAACTAACAAAGTCAATGTGTGAACGCAGAAGTGAATATTTCAAAAACGTTGCAACCTGAGGAAGACAGGAAGACGATACTTTGGTTCGTGCAAAGACACAACCACGTTTATGGTATAAAAGAAGTCGTAGACTAATATTCTCTTCGGTGGTTCATAGAGACGTTCTCTGGCAATGAACGGAAACAACGAAGATAATACGTCATATGTGGAGCGTGGAGAACAATTGCACGCAAAGACAAAACCACGTAAATGGTATAACTGAAGTCGTAGACTAAAATTCTAACTAGGAAACCGAATGATTCTCCGCTTCAGAGTTAAGAATATAGTAAATAAAATACAGAGATAATTGAAATAAAATAAATACATACACGCATCCAAATACGTACATACACAAGCATACGCGAAAACACTCGCCATAGGTATACAAATACACGCACATATAAATATGTGTGTGTGTGTGTGTGTGTGTGCGTGTATACAAATAATTAAATAAACGTATATAAATAAATAAATAAATAAATAAATACGTATATAACAAGCGCACACACATACCTACATGTAAATACACAAATGACGTCAACCAAAACACGAAGTACACATATACACACACCCTACATACGTGCGAACCCGCATACTCACACAGACGCAAAACTCACGTATACACATAACCAAAAGCATATGTACCAGAATATATAAAATATACGCCATAACATATACAATCAAATATACGTACGAGAAAGTATACGTACCTTCACAAAACATACAGGTAATATATACTTACCTATGCAAATAAGTAATGGTATAAACATAACACATCAAGACGTAAAATATCCGCGTATAGACCGTACTATCCGTTAGGGTATAATGTGGGGCTGTAATACAGGAAAGTTTTGTGCAATTTATGTTTACAAGCCGAAATTGCCTCAGATTTTTTGTTTAAGATGTGGTCTGTGGCGTAGAGTATTTCCAGGGCCTCAGCTAAAGTGATGGAGGAGTAGTAATTATTGATGTTGAATTGGATAAAACGGCAATGTTCCTTGTTGCATATGCCGTTGAACCAATCAATCACACGAAAGAATTGTTCCACAGTCCAAGAGGGGCCAAACTTCTAATTTCAGGTATAATTCTATCAAGAATCCTTTTACTAAATCGGACTTCGTAGGGTTAATAAGCCGAATAGAGGGGTTGTTCGGATAATTGGATTTGTTATCCTTCAGGGTAAAGTGGGGAGAAATAGGGTCCAGAGGTTCGGTCCGGTCCAGGATGTTGAGATCAGAGGTGATTTTAAACATAGCATCGTTGATTTCATTAATGACGCACCGATTAGTTTTACAGTAATCATTAGTTACAGCAGTATACAATGATATTAAATAAATGGAAACTATATTTATAAAACCCTATTTATTTTATTATATATATTTCAAGGGTACCAAAACTTTGGTATGCTTTCATCAGATAAAATACAAAGTTTGTTTTATATATAGAGACATACCCATGGAAATCATACCTTATCCAGTGAATTTCCAACCGATAAGGTATGATTTTCATGGGTATGTCTCTATTTATAAAACGAACTTTGTATTTTATCTGATGAAAGCATACCAAAGTTTTGGTACCCTTGAAATATATATAATAAAATAAATAGGGTTTTATAAATATAGTTTCCATTTATTTAATATCATTGAATCCCGTCGAGGTTAACTTTGCCTTGCATCCTTACGGGGTCGATAAAATAAAGTACCAGTAATACACTGGGTATTTGCTGTCCTTGTGCCTAACGTAGAAACAATTATTTACTCAAGTAAACTGTTGAGTGCTCTAAATTAGTTATAAACATTTATATTTGTCGACTTCCAACAAATTAAATACCCCTTCCAGAATTAGCCGTCGAAACGGCTTGAGCTCAGCCGTCGGGGTCCTACTCGTTCCTATATATATATATATATATATATATATATATATATGTCTGTGTGTGTATTCAGCTAGAATGGTAAAACGTCAACGAGGGAAAGGGAGATAAAGAGACAGATCACAGAACCTTGCCTTCAGATATGATTGGAACCATTTTCATAACATTTGCTTCAGCCCCCCCCCCCCCCCCCCCCGCACACACTTTTTTTTAGTCGTTACTCAATGTCTTCTAGACATCTGCTGATGTATTATCCGGAATAGGTAGGGTCCTTTTCCGTGTATCGTTAAATCTGTGGAATCTAAAATTACCAAGTTTGATGTGAAGATCACGTTCAATGAGAGTTGGTATAGTTGAGACTGAGAGTTTACTGAGAATGTTATATACTTCATCAACATCACAACTATTGATTGCTTCTGGTTGCTGTTGGTTGCTTCTGGTTGTTACTGGTTGCTGTTAGTTGTTGTTGGTTGCTGTGGGTTGCTGTTGGTTGCTGTCAGTTACTTTTGGTTGTTGTTGGTTGTTTCTGGTTGCTGTTGGTTGCTTCTGGTTGCTGTTGGTTGCTGTTGGTTGCTGTCAGTTACTGTAGGTTGCTGTTGGTTGCTAGTGGTTGCTGTTGGTTGCTGTTAGTTGCTTCTGGTTGCTGATGTTGGTTGCTGTTGGTTGCTGCTGGTTGCTATAGGTTGCTGAGGTTGCTGTTGGTTGCTTCTGGTTGCTGCTGGTTACTGTTGGTTGCTGTGGGTTACTGCTGGTTGCTGTTGGTTGCTGTTAGTTGCTTCTGGTTTCTGTTGTCGGTTGCTGTTGGTTGCTACTGGTTGCAGTTGGTTGCTATAGGTTGCTGTTGGTTGCTTTAGGTTGCTGGTGGTTGCTATTGGTTGCTGTATATTGCTGTTGTTTACTTTGTTATTCTGTTAAAGGAATTTCATTGAAAATATAGTTTAGTTTAGTTAAAAAAATATCTAAAAACTAACAAAACGAAAAAGGTTGTATAATTATAGGGAATGCCATGTAACTGTTCTTGGAGGAAATGAAAACTGTATAAGGAGGATTATTAGAAGGAAAAAATAAGGAAAATGCAACAAAGTCAGGAGATAATCGTGGTTTGAAGAATGATAAAAGACACAGAAGAAAGGAAAACATAGAAAAAGAGACGTCAAAATAATGTTGATATTAAAGTATTAAAGTAAACATTGAAATTTAAAGTAAAAAGTCAACAGATTTTACATTGAACTTAACACGACTCAATAGAGTGAGCACTCCTACCCTCTCATACCATTACCTCCTACCCTCATACCATTACCTCATCCTTCTCCTCCTCAACCTTCTTTTCCTTTTTCTTTTTCTTTTTCTTTTTCTTTTTCTTTTTCTTTTTCTTTTTCTCAGTAGTAGTAGTAGCCGCAGTAGTAGTAATAGTAGCAGCAGCACTAGTAGTAGTAGCCACAGCAGTAATAGTAGCAGCAACAGTAGTAGTAGCAGCTGCAGTAGTAGTAGTAGCAGACGTAGTAGTAGCCACTACAGTAATAGTAGTAGTAGTAGTAGTAGCATTACAGTTCAAATTACGCCGATGTTAGCCTTTCTTTCCTCCTTCCTGGGTCGATAAATAAAGTACTAGTATCGAACAGGAGTTGTTGACTATGTGCCTAAATCAGAAACCATTATTGGTGGATTGGCAGTCTCGGTAGAGGGTCAGACGCCATGCTTTGCAGCAAAGAGTTACGGCCCTTTACGGTTAGAGTTCAAATCCCACCGAGGTTAACTTTGCCTTTCATCCTTACGCGGTCGATAAAATAAAGTACCAGTAATACAGTGAGTTAATTGCTGGCCTTGTACCAAAAGTAGAAACAATTATTACTACTCTTATCATTATTCTTATTATCATTACCATTATTGTTATTACTATAATTATTATTATTATTATTATTTTATATTTTTATATCTTCATTGTTAAATTAGTCTTGCCATTGTGCACTTTTACTCGACCTTATTGTAAAACCCCACTGTTCCTGTCTTTGTATTGACCCCTACATGTCGGCCCTTGTGGCTAATAAATAAAATCCTTATTATTATTATTATTATTGAATGCCATGGTTGACGGAGGCTCGGCTCTGTAAGGTATAGTAATTTTTAACCGTTAAAACAATTGTAAATTGTTTAAAACTTGAACCAAATTGTTGATAAAGACACCCTCCTCCTCGTGAGAGGGGTCTTTCTGTCCGTTATTTGGCCCTTCGGGGTTAAATAACCAGTTATTGGGGTTTTGTACCCAAAATTTCATTTTAAACAAAAAAACATGGCTACCAAAAAGAAATTTCATACGTCACTCCCACTCATTCCGTCTTCTTCTTCCTCAATCATCACTACAGCAGAGAGAAGATTGTCTCTCTCCCTCCCTTCTTTAAATGTGTCTCTCTCCCTCCCTTCTCTTTCGCAAGTGACGAAAGAAAAGAAAAGTCTCGTGCAAAGCGTGCAAGGTTTCTCCACGACGACGACGACAGCGACGAAACAGGTGTGCGGGAAATACGAAAACCCAGTTCATTCGTCTGACGTCAGGAATAATAGCAGTAGCAGCCGTAATAACAACAGCAACAGTGACAATGAAAACAACAGTAGCAGCCGCAACAGCATCACCAGCAGCATAAACAACAACAGCATTAGCAGCAGCAACACCAACAACAACCACAGCAACAGCGGCGGAGGCAGTAGTCGTAGTACCTGCAGCAACAACAAAAGTACCAGCAGCTCTGACGACAACAACAACAGCAGAGAAAAACCAATCTCATTTGCAGGTATTGCGAAAAATTTGGAAACAATCCTCATAACAAATGAGGAATTAGAGGAAGCGAAGAAGATGGTGACAAAGAACGGACACCGAGCAATCTGCAAGGCAGCGAAAAATTTTTTTCGAAACCCAAGAGCACTGTACGGTCACGTACCGTACAGTAAGTACAAAATCCCGTAGGGTGGAAAGAGCCACAGAGGCCCAAATACAAAAAGCCTTGGGGTCTGTGTGGCAGCGGAAAACGCACATCACCCGAGGCAAAAAATATGCCACCGTAGACGTACTTTTTGCCACACCCCAGGAGGCAAAGGCCCAATCAGTAGTGACCCTAAGGAGCGAGGAAATGGTGTTGGTGCCCTCCTACTGTGGGCAAAAAATTGTGAGGGTCAAACTGACCCACGTCCCCCCCGGAATGACCCCTTCTTGGCTGGCCGCGTCTGTCCTCGTCGGAATCGAGGACAAAACAACTGTACTGCAAGTACAGAAAAAAGTAAGAGAAGATTGGGTCGGCTCCTCCATTGAGATGCTAATCCAAACCAACCAGGAGTGCATCGAAGCTATCCCGGATGTGATAGACTTCGATAACGGCACTCAACTTCCCATAAGTGTTGAGGGCAAACGCCCGAAATGCTTTCGCTGTGGATCGAAGACTCACCTCAGGGCCTTCTGCAACGAGAAGACCCTGAGAAAGGAGAAAACCCCCCTCCTTCCGAATCCGGCTCCACGGCTACCAGCAACAGGACAAGCGGCAACCAGGAACGATAGGCCCGTGGCACCCATACCCACTCCACGGAAATCAAAAACAGCAGCAGCAGTGGAAATACTAACAACAACAACAGCAATACCAAATGCAGCTGCAACAGAGACTCCAGTGCAAACATCACCAACAACAACAAGTGAAAGAGTGGAGTTGGTACCCCTCCCCGACCTCACAGAATCAGACATGGAGTGTGAGGTGGGAGAGAGATGGCAAAAGGTCGTAAGAAGGCACAAACGCAGAAGCAGCGCATCGTCGCCTTTGAAAAGTGAGGAAAGAAATGAGAAAAGGGTAAAGTCTACTGCAAAGAGACCCACAGCAGCAACAACACCAACACCATCACCACCCACACTAGCGCCACCATCACCACCGGCGACAACCCCACCGGCAACAACACCTTCAACACCACCACCACAAGCACCAACATCGCAAACACAACAACAAAACACACACACCCAGCAACAACGACAAGAAAATAGCAGAACCACACCCCACCCCCAGAAAAACAAATGCACGGCAATGAATACACACAACAAGAAACTAATGACTTACATAATTGAACACACAGACATTTCACAACAGGACTACATAATACCAGCACCAATCAAAACGCCAACTAACATAAGACTGCTAAAAATAGCACAGAAACAATACACAAATATTAAAACGAAATTCCCCAACGCAGTTGGTGATTTCAGGGACCTAGGAGGAACCATCAATCGAAGAGTATACTCAGACATTCTCTTAGAAGAGCCGACGACCAGCCGAAGGGACGATTCAACGGTCCCTTCACCAGACGATCAAGTGAAAAGGGATGTAAAAACCATCCCTCCTCTACCAAAAGTACGGTAAGTGGTCTTTCCCATCTTTTCCACTCTATTTTAAACATGACCTCACTCAGAATAGGCAGCATAAATGCGCGTGGCTTGGGGTCGTCATGGAAGCAGGGTCACCTGCTCAACGACCTCAGGTCACTAAACATAGATGTAGTGGCCATCAGCGAGACCAGAATCTCCGAAGCACGGGCCTTCGCACCGATCTTCGGCGGCTACGATGTGTACGCATCTCCCAGCCGTCCTGGATCCGGTGGAGGAGTTGCTGTACTTTTTCGGAGAGGTTTGGATCTCGCCATACGGGCCATCTTCCTGGACCCAGAGGGTAAGCTGGTGGTGCTGGACGTGACCAGCGGAGACGGGCAAGCTTTCAGGCTAGTGGCCGTCTATGCCCCGACAGGAGCAGGGCGGCCTGATTTCTTCCGGCGTCTGGAGACCTTTCTTGGAACGTCGCGCTCTTTAGTGTTAGTGGGCGACTGGAACGGGATCTTAGATGCACGCTGGGACTGTGTGGGATTAGCGGATAGGGGTGGAGGGTGCAAGAGCCTCACCAACCTGCTCAGGCGTTTTGAACTGTCTGACAGGTACCGATTGGATTTCCCGAATGTGCCAATGTGGACTTGGACAAACCGCATAGGGTCATCCAGATCATATCTAGATAGAGTATTTTGTAGGGAAATAGATAGGTCTAGCATAGGCTGTCCACAATTCAAGATAGTCAGCTACACGGACCACAAATTCGTGATCTGTGTGCTTGACTTAGATAGGCTTCATAGACGAGGACCCGGCTACTGGAAGCTAAACGCGTCCTTACCAGCGCGCAAGGCCTACAGAGACCGAATTAGCGAACTAGTTAAGCGGGCGTTGACGGGGGCCATCGTCAACAACAAGTGGTGGTTTGCTCTGAAAAGAGCGATTAGAATAGAATCGATTAGATTTAGTAAGGCTTTAGCAATAGAGAAAAATAGAGCAGAGGGAGAACTAGTTACAAAATTAGACGAGGCGCTTAGCAAAGGCATTGCGACCGACGTGCTTGCGGCGAAATTGGCCCTTGACCAATTCTTCAATGCAAAGCACGAAGGCTGCGTTGTCAGAGCAAGGGTGCGTGCTCTCAGACACGAGGGGACGAAAGCCGTTCAATGGGCCCGAGTGGCGGAGGCGCGTCGTGGCAACAAAGCCACGATCCGGTCTTTGGTGGACCACGACGGGCGCATGCTACTCGATCCCGGGCAAATGTGTGAAGCTTTTCAGCGACACTTCGCTCAGCTGTTCGGGGGCAGCGGTGGGCCGGGTAGAGGGATGGACTTTAGTGTCTACCTCGACGGACTGCCGCGGCTCTCGGCCACTGAGGCGAAGTGTTGCGAAAAGCAGATAACAGCCGCTGAAGTAAGGGAGGCAATGACTGGCTGCACAAGGGGTAAATCGCCTGGTTTGGATGGTCTGCCCTATGAACTTTACGTACAAATGCCAAACTTGTTCGGAGGCTTCTTGGCGGACGTCTACTGCAACTGGCAACAGAACGGGAGAATTCCCAGTTCTGTGAGCCGGTGAGCGGTGGCACTGCTGAGAAAGGATCCGAACAAGGGGGATAACATAGACAATTTCCGGCCCATAACTCTGCTAAACACAGAGTTTAAGATTTTGGCCAAGGTGCTAGCAAAGAGGTTGGCGCTTGTCGTTGGTGGTCTGGTGGGAGAGGCGCAGACATGCGCCATTCCCGACAGATCCATCCACGACAACCTCCACCTCATGCGATACATCGTAGAGAGGGTAGCTAGGGAACCTGGCACGGGTGGGTCCTTGATCAATTTAGATCAGTCGAAAGCTTTCGATAGGGTCGACCATCGTTACCTAGCGGCAGTCCTGAGGGCGGCTGGCTTTGGGCCCGTCTTCAGAGGCTGGATCGCTGCCATGCACAGCGACATCTGCTCTGTGGTGAGAGTGAACGGTCACCTGTCGGAACCGTTCAACATCATGCGCTCGGTCCGCCAAGGATGTCCCCTCTCGTCCCTCTTGTACGTATTGACTCTCGAGCCATTACTGCACAAACTGGAGACGTTGAGGGGAGTCCCGCGCGAACTAGGATGCGGAAGATCAGTGTCAGCATATGCGGACGATGTCACCGTAGTGGTGTCGAGCGCCAAACACATCGAGGCGATCGGCACTACACTAAGAGAATACGAAGCGGTGACAGGAGCAATGATCAACCACGAAAAGTCAGTGGGCCTGCAGCTCGGCACCTGGAGAGGCAGGTCCATGCCGTCCAACAGCGTCGTCGGACGCTGGACGGACGGACCGGTTAAATTGCTATGGGTCTGGTTCGGTCCGGACCTCCAGACGGACAAAAACTGGGACGAGGTGACGAGCAGGGTGGCTTCTCTCACCCAGAAATGGGCGGAGAGGAAGCTATCCCTGAAAGGTCGAGCGGAGGTGGCTAACGCGTACATCGCGTCCGTCATCTGCTACCGCCTGACCGTCGTACCTTGTCCTAAGCCTCGCCTGACTGTGCTGGAGCGTTTGCTCTTTCGCTTTTTGTGGAAGGGACGCGCTCCGATGGTCAGGCGGTCCATCTGTTGTCAACACCCGCTACGTGGAGGGCTGGGCATGCCGTGGCTGATGATGCGCAGGCACGCGCTCAGGCTACGACATCTCCACCTCTTCCTCGACGGTGATCAGGTGTGGTCGCCGTTTGCTAGACGCGTGTTTCCCCAGCTCGTTTCCTTGACGGAGCTGCAGTCCTGGGTCAAGCGAAGACCGAGAGGGAGCGCCTGGAGACTGGAATGTCTTCAGGCGCTCACAGCCCTCGACCAATCGGGCAATGTGATCGGTGGAAACTCCACCTCGGCGTTCTATAGAGGATTAGTGGAGGGGAAGAGCGACGACGTACTTGGGGAAACTCTAGGCGTCGACGAAAATCAACTAGCCAATCTCTTCGGAAGAACTTTCGGGCCAGGGCCTATGGACAACTTCCAGAAATCTCTGGCCTGGCAGTGCTACCGAGGAGCCTTGCCAGTTCGGGATAAACTCTACAGGCATGGAGGTGCCGTCAGCCGGGCATGTCTGAGATGCGCGCAGGGCGACGAAACCGTCCTGCACGCACTCGTCCAGTGTCCGAAAATTGCTGACTTGTGGGTTTATGTCGAACACCTGCTGTCGCGTTTAGGACGGATCCGGCTATCATCTGAGTCCATCGTGAGGATTGCCCCGCCCTCCTCCTTTAGCCGGGAAGGGCAGGCAGTTTTTATCTGTCTGGTGGCCATGGCGAAAGAGATAGTATGGTGGACACGTTTGAAAGGGCTTAAGACGAGCACTTACCTCTTCGGTGATGCTCTGATTGACTTTTTCAAATTTCATTTGAAAAGGAAAATCAGAGTAGAGAGGGAAGTGCTCTCTTCCCAGCATTTTGTTGAAAGATGGGTGAGAGAAGCAAGAATGGCCCGAGTGAATGGGCCTACTCTGAGCATATATCTGTAAATTAAAGGTGGAAAACTGGGAGAGGGCACTTGCCTTGGTGGTCAGGGTCATTGTGGCTTTTTACTGGGCTTTCTCCACAAATGTCCCTCCGAAGTCTCCCCCCTATTGGGGAATTTTTCATTGTTATTTTCATTGTTATTTTTGTTACATCCTCTGTTTTTGTTTTTTTACACGCAGAAATGCCCATTTGTACCGTCCTGCATTGTCCTGCACTGTCCTTAATGTCTACTTTATGTAAACCCTTGTGGTTAATAAAGAAATCATTATTCTTATTATCATTACCATTATTGTTATTACTATAATTATTATTATTATTATTATTTTATATTTTTATATCTTCATTGTTAAATTAGTCTTGCCATTGTGCACTTTTACTCGACCTTATTGTAAAACCCCACTGTCCCTGTCTTTGTATTGACCCCTACATGTCGGCCCTTGTGGCTAATAAATAAAATCCTTATTATTATTATTATTATTATTATAATTATAAGGGCGGTGGATTGGCAGTATCAGTAGAGGGTCGGACGCCATGCTTTCCAGCATAGTTACGTCCCTTTACGATCTGAGTTCAAATCCCGCCTAGGTTGACTTTCCCCTTCATCCTTACGCGGTCGATAAAATAAAGTACCAGTAATGCAATGAGATAATTGCTGGCCTTGTGTCAAAAGTAGAAATAATTAATTTAGTGACATGGCCAGGAATTTGTTGATTCGTGAGAACATCGGATATAATGCCTTGCTGTATTTGTTTCGACTCAATGTTTTTCTCATTTCAAAACCCACTGAAGTCAACTTTGTCGATAACAAAATGTACCAGTCTAGTAGTGGGGTCCATTCTTCTTCTGTATCACTTTCTTACTTCCATTTTTTCACACACTCTCTCCTCCCTCTCTCTCTCCCTCTTCCTCTCTCTCTCTCTCTTCCTCTCTCTCTCTCTCTCTTCCTCCCTCTCTCTCTTCCTCTCTTCCTCCCGTTCTCTCTCTCTCACACACTCTCTCCTTCTTTCCGCTCTCTCCCTCCCTCTCACTTCATCTCTCTATCTCTCCCTCCCTCCCTCTCACTTCATCTCTCTATCTTTCCCTCCCTCTCTCCCTCCCTCTCTCTTCCTCTCTCTCTCTCTTCCCCTCTCTATCTCCCTCTCTCTCACTCTCAAACACACACTCTCACACACACACTCTCTCCCTCCCTCTCTCTATTTTTCTCTCTCTCACACACTCTCTCTCTTTCTCTCTCTCTCTCACACACTCACACACGCTCTCTCTCTTTCTCTCTCTATCTCCCCCCTCCCTCCCTCTCTCAGGAAGAAATCTGCTGTATTCACACCTGGAGAGGAATAGTTCTCCGCCAGGTGTTATATAAAATACACTAGAATTGTCGTACGTCAATAAGGCGCCCCCCCCCCCCCTACGATTCCATCAGGCGTCACTGGACCATGCAGACATTTTAGTAACAGTCAAGTACTGGGATCGATATAATCAAGTGTTTTCTAGCCACAAATTTCAGAGATGTGGCTTGGCAGAATCGATTATATCATGACCAATTGTTCTGTTCTAACTCTTTAACGTCTGAATTAAAAATCATGCTAAGGTTAATTTCCTTTTCCTTCTTCCGGTGTCGATAAAATAAATCAGGGGCTAGGTATTAGAATCGATTTAATTGACGGTTCCCTTTCCCCAAATTTCTGATGTTGTGACTATCATTATTACGAAGGGTGGTGGATTGGCAGTATTGGTAGAGGGTCGGACGCCATGTTTTGACGCATAGAGTTACGGCCCTTTCCAATATGAGTTCAAATTCCGCCGAGGTTAACTTTGCCTTTCATCCTTACGGGGGTCGATAAAATAAAGTACCAGTAGTATACTGGGTAATTGCTGGCCTTGTGCCAAAAAAAGTAGAAACAATTAGTACGAAGGGAGTTAGATAGGTATTATCATTACAATAGAACTAAATGCCTTGTTGTATTTAATCCAACTCTTATCGTTCTGATTTCAAGTTTCGCCTCAGGGTTAAAATTTGCCTCATGGAAAACATAAGCTTCCAGTCAAGTACTTGGTTCTATGTTATCGACTAAGCCATTTCCAATAGATCTAGGCTTGTTCCTAATTTGGTAGTAGTAGTAGTAGTAGTAGTAGTAGTAGTAGTAGTAGTAGAAGTAGTAGTAGTAGAAGTAGTAATAATAATAATAATATCAATAGCAATAATAATAATGATTACTATCATAGTTGTTGTTGTTGTTATTTCGTTACTGAAATCCTTCCCTAGAGCTATTAAATATCACGAAATATAAAGGAAATTAAAATACGAAACTTACATTAAAAGCCAGCAGTTTTTTTTCTTCTTCCGTTTTCTTGTTTCAGCTCCATTAAATGAATACCGCCCCCCCCCCCCACTTTTTCCTTAAAGTCCCTGTTATTTCCTCACCCCTTACTCTACATTTCCCAACTTCCCAATCCACACACGACACTCCCTAAAAAATACCAAAGACGATGTACTAAAATAACACCGAATAACTTAGAAGTTTGTTGTTTACAGTCAACAGCTCATAATATTGATTTTTTACTCAGAGTGATAGAAAGTAAGGTGGCCGAATTGTTAAGAGGTTTGATACACTGTCATGGCGTTCGGGGTTCTCTTCCACTCAATAGTACGTTGGGTATGTCTCTCTTTATAAAACTTTGTACAGGCTGACCTAAGCCTTGTGATGTCAATTTGGTAGACGGAAGATGTTTGTGTATCCGTCGGAAGATGTTTGTGTATCCGTCGGAAGATTATGCGTGTAATACAAAGGACTACATTTTTTTGCCCAGCTCTGACACGACGAATCCTCCGCAGAATTTCCGTAAGGCTATACACACACACATACACATACATGCATACACACACACACACTCACACACACACACACACACACACACACACACACACACATATATATATATATATATCAAATAATAGTAGTTAAGGCATAATTGTTTATTGCATGATATATATTTCTGTTACATGGTTATTCATGTGACTTCATCAGGTGCTTACGCAATCATTGGTGCAATTATGCATATATATATATATATATATATATATATATATATATATATATATATATATGTGTGTGTGTGTGTGTTTGTGTGAGTTTGTATGTGTGTGTATGTGCGTATGTGTGTGGAATACTTTGCCATATACATGTTGATAGATCGAAAAGGTGTTCTGTTTCCCAACATAAAAAAAACATCTAAAAATCGCCACAACAATAAAAGGAAAGGAAAGCCTCTTTAATCTTTGACGGAGACTTAGCTATGCTACCCTGACACTTGTCTTGGGTATGTTAAACTTGGCTGAGACTAACGAGAGACTGTGCGTGAGAGAGAGAGAGAGAGAGAGAGAGAGAGAGAGAGAGAGAGAGAGAGAGAGAGAGAGAGAAAGGAAGTGACAAGAGGGAGAATTAACTCCACTACGGACTGGTACTTTATTCATCGACCACGAAATAATTGTTTCTACTTTTTGGCACAAGGCCAGCAATTACCCAGTGCATTACTGGTACTTTATTTTATCGACCCCGTAAGGATGAAAGGCAAAGTTAACCTCGGCAGGATTTTCACGAAATAATGAACGCTAGAATAGACATTGCAGGTTGTTGCAATCAGAAGGCATTGAACCGGAACAAGTACCGAATCATTTCATCTGGTGACGAATCAATGACTTTGCTAATTCGATGCATATACAACAATAATGACCACCCCTCCCCAAGGAAAGGCACCAATAGAGAAAGCTGTGAGGGATAATGATATGACATTGAACAAGGAGGGATTTAAAGTGAGAATTTAAATGGAAACAAATACAGCAAGGTATTTTGTAGGAATCTATAACGGGTTCAAAACTCCGCCATCTCGTGTCATGTATTACCAAAGGTTATATCATGGTGGTGGTGATGGTGGTACTAGTAGTGATAGTGTTAGTAGTAATAGTAGTAGTGCTACTACCACCACCACTACTACTACTACTACTAATAATAATACTACTACTACTACTACTACTACTATTATCAATAATAGTAGTTGTAGATTTATAGAGTTCATTCTATAATTAATTGCATCATCATTATCATTATCACCATCATCATCACCACCACCACTACCATCACCATCATCATCACTATCATCATCACCACGACCATCACCAAACACCACCATCACAAACCACCACCACCATCACCGCCACAACCATCACCACCACCACCATCACCACCACCATCGCCGCCATCACCATCACCACCAACACCACCACCATCACCAAACACCTCCACCACCATCACCACCACCATGACCATCATCACCACCACCACCACCATCACCACCAACACCACCACCATCACCACCAACACCACTACGACCATCACCACCACCATGACCATCATCACCACCACCACCACCACCACCAGCATCACCATCACCACCACCATCACCGTCATCACAACCAATATCACCACCATCACCACCATCACCACCATCACCACCGCCATCACCAAACACCACCACTACCATCACTACCACCATCACCATCATCACCACCATCACCATCATCACCACCACCACCATCAGCCCCCACCACCAACACCACCATCACCACCGCCATCACCAAACACCACCACTACCATCACCACCACCATCAGCATCATCACCACCACAACCACCACCATCACCCCCCACCACCAACACCAACGCCACCATTACCACTGCCTTCACCAAACACCACCACTACCATCACCACCACCATCACCATCATCACCACCACCACCACCATCACCATCATCACCACCTACCACCAACGCCACCATTACCACTGCCATCACCAAACACCACCACTACCATCACCACCACCATCACCATCATCACCACCACCATCACCATCATCACCACCACCATCACCATCATCACCACCTATCACCAACACCACCACTACCATCACCACCACCATCACCATCATCACCACCACCATCACCATCATCACCACCTACCACCAACACCACCACTACCATCACCACCACCATCACCATCATCACCACCACCATCACCATCATCACCACCTACCACCAACACCACCACTACCATCACCACCACCATCACCACCACCATCACCATCATCACCACCACCATCACCATCATCACCACCACCATCACCATCATCACCACCTATCACCAACACCACCACTACCATCACCACCACCATCACCATCATCACCACCTACCACCAACACCACCACTACCATCACCACCACCATCACCACCACCATCACCATCATCACCACCACCATCACCATCACCACCTACCACCTACCACCAACACCACCACTACCACCACCACCACCCCCCACCGTTACCAAACACCGCCCCCTCACCCCCACCACTATTATCTCCAACAATATCAATGCTAATTTAATCAACAACAACAACAATGAGAAAATATAAAAAAAACAAACTACCACTACTACCACCACTACCGCCACCACTACCGCTACTACCACTACTACTACCACCACTACCACCACAACCACCACAACCACCACTACCTCTACCTCAACCACAATTACCGCCACAACCATCACTACTACCGACATAGCTACCACTACCGCCACAACCACCACTACCACAACCCCCCCATTACCGCCACAACCGCCACTACCACCATAGACATCCCTACCACCACACCATTACTACAACCACAACCACCACAACCAACTCTACCACCACCACTACCACTACCACCACCACCAACAACTCTACCACCACCTAACCACCACCACCATCGTTTTTTTCTGCAATTTCACACCTTCCCTCTACTACTACTACTACTACTACTACTACTACTACTACTACTACTACTACCACCACTAACACTACCACTACTACCTTGTCTTGTTATAACAACAACAACAACAACAACAACAATAACAGCAACAACATCAACAAAATATTTCTAATTTGGTATAATTCAATTAAGATTTGATATTAAAGTTGTAATCAGGACTTATTTGAAACTCTCGTTAAAACCACCGGCTATTTTCACCTTGTTTTCACTATAAAAACGTGTGTGAAATATTACAGCAACTTTCACTCGCCTGTACTTTGATGTAATCTCGTTTCATTTTTCGTTAAATCTCTCGCGAGAACGGCAATTCCGCGACTAACCAGTACAGTAAAGATATTTCAGTTTTTTTTTCCCTCTCCTCCAAATTTGTTTTCTTTTGGCCATGTATAATACATATGTATATACATGTATATCTATGTTTGTATGTATATATATATATATATATATATATATATATATATATATATATATATGTATATATATATGTATATATATGTATATATATATATATATATGTGCGTGTGTGGGGGGGGGGGGGGCGGTGTGCGTGTTTGCGTATGTATTTGTGTGTCTGTGTTTGCGTGTGGTTGTTTGTGTGAATCTATGCATGTATATGTTGACGTACACACACACACACACACACACACACACACACATATGTATATATATATATATATATATATATATATATACATATATGTATGTGTGTCTGTGCGTGTGTGTGTCTGTGTTTGTGTGTGCGCTTGTGTACTTGTGTGTGTGTGTGAATCTATGCATATATATGTATATGTCGATCTATACATATACATATATACATTAATATTTATATTATATACTATAAGATAATATTGATTTTCAGTAGAGACGTGAAGGTACATTATACATTTGCAATCTTGTACATATCTATACATTCCTGTATTCATACACACAAACAAACAAACCTGTACCAAAACATATATATACACGCACAAGTGTATATATATTTGTATGTAGATATTTGCCAACGTTGAAGGCTGTGTCTATACGCGAGTGTTTGTAAGTTTGTGTCTCTATAGCAGTGTGTGTGTGTATTTTTCAAGAAGCGCCGACTCATTTTATCTATCTACCAATCTTTAAATGAAACTATCTATCTATCTATCTATCTATCTATCTATCTATCTATCTATCTATCTATCTATCTATCTATCTATCTATCTATCTATCTATCTATCTATCTATCTATCTATCTATCTGTCTGTCTGTCTGTCTATTTCATTCCTTGTGTGTGTGTGTGTTATTAAATTTTAGCTTCAGCATAGCTGTATACAAATATCCATGTAAAAATTTCGTACATCGAAAGATATGCGGTATGTTTAATAAATAAACATTTTGAAAACCCAGCTCTGAATATTGTAACGCTGATGGCCAGCGCCGTCTAGCAGATTCCAACAGAAGCAGCGGGGAAACAACTATCTATGCGTATTCCGAGCTGGAACTTGAAAAAAAGGCGAAAATATATAGTTGTTTCGCCTGTGTAGGTGGGCTGATTATCCGCATTTGTATATGAAACTATATTATTAGCTCAACTCAAAATTAAAATTAGATTAATTATTAATATTATTATTATTGTTGTGTTATTTCGTTTAGCTCAGTTCTGTTTCTCTATTGCCGATTATAGACCTTGAACTCGGGACAATAGAGGTTTTGATTGTAGAGGGAGAACTCGTCTAAAAATGTGTGCTGTTCCTAATAGCCCGATCTTCTGTAACTCATATTTGCTGATCTTGCAGGGAAGGAGTCTAAAGTGCAGGTCTAAGGATTTGGGTATTAATCCTAATTCTCTTATTACCACAGGGATAGTGTTTGCGGTCATCCTCCACATGCGGTTGATCTCTATTTCCAGGTCTTTGTATTTTGACATTTTTTCCATTGTTTTTATAGAGGTATTCTTGTCAGCTGGTATGGAAATATCTTTAAGGCTACATATTTGATCTGTTTCGTTTTTTATGATGATATCTGGTCTGATTGCAGCTATTTCTCGGTTGATTATCTCAAGCATATCCCACAAGATGGAAATGTTGCCCTTTTCGATGACTATTTTTGGTTCACGTTCATACCATTTGTTAGAAGTTTGGATGTGACGAGAGCAGCAGAGCCTCTAGTACATATATTTGGCAATGCGGTCGTATCTTTCAATATAATCAGTTTTTGCCAGCTCTCGACACCCGGAGATAACCTGATCTACCGTTTCTTTGTATTTGTAGCATATTCTACATAGAGGGCTATTCCACTTTTTCACTATCCTGTGTCTATAGGCGCGAGTTTTAGAGATTCCTCTTGTACAGCAACTAAGAGTCCCCCAGTTTCTGCTTTCAAAGCAGGACTTCTGAGCCAGGATAGTGAGCCATGCTGATCGATATCATTGTCAGAAAATTGTTCTGGAAATCTATGTAGTGGTTTTGCTTTCCATTTGCGGTTTAGTTTCTCTTCACAGTCATAGCTAGCTGTGCAGCACTCTATTGTTGATTTTCGATGGGTAGTCTTGTTCCATGTTCAGTTTTTGCCTAAATTTCCTTGCCTCTTTTGTTATTGAGGGTAGTTTCTTAATTCGTTCGTTAACATGTTAATACAGTTTATCCTGTAATGTTAGTTGTGATATTTGTTTAGTGATGGTACATTGTCTACGTGTTAGGATATTCGACTGCCGATCATAAAGTTGTGAGGGTGATTCAAAGTGGCGTGTTGTGTCCTTCAGCAAGACACTGTAATTAATCCACCCAGCTGGAAAACCACGTGTTGTAGCTGTATTTTAAAGGGCCAGCATTTCACACACTGTTGCTCTGAATCTCCCTGAAAATCGTATGAAGTGTATTCGTGTTTGTGGAATTTTCAGCCACCTGCAAGTTAATTTTACAAGCAAGATGTCTTTTGTTCGGAAAACTGGAACATTCATCGTCAGAGGTGACGGAAGTCCAACAACAACATTTATGGTTAGATGTGTTAGTGTATATTTTTCTGCAATATATCTTGAGATGAAATGAAAGTTGTAGTGGAGTATACGTTGTCATATAATATAAGATATGTAATGTTTTCTCTGATGATGTGTAACTTGGCATATAATGTAGGTTTTTATATACTTTGTCTCTACTCTAAATTATATATAATATTTATGTATTTTATGCTGGAATGTAGTGTAAGTTGTCATGATATTTAAATTTGACCTGAATGATACATCATAAAATGTGAGCTGTTAGGCAATATATGTTATGAATTAGAAGTAGTTATGCCGTATTTTAAATTACGTGCATTGTGTCGTATAAAATGAATTGTCACGTAATGTAGGTTGTCAGGAAATCTGACATGTCATGTAAAGTAGGTTATGTAAAGTATGTTGTCACGTAAATCTGGCCATGTAATGAATTTCATGTAAATTATATTATGCAGTTTATTAATATATTATGTAAAATATGTTATGTAAGATATGTTGTACTATAATGTATGTTTTCATATGATGTAGGCTGCCATGAAAGCAGTCATGCAATGTAAACTGCATGGCTTAGTGGTTAGAGCGTCAGGTTTACACTTACGAGGTTGTGAGTTCGATTCTCGGACCGGGCTTTACGTTTTGTTCTTGTGTTGATGTGTGTGTGTGTATGTGTGTGTGTGTGTGTGTGTGTGTGTGTGTGTGTGTGTGAAGACGCATGGCTTAGTGGTTAGAGCGTTAAGTTTTCAATCGCAAGTTTGTGAGTTCGATTCTCGGACCTGGCTTTGTGTTATGTTCTTGAGCAAGACACTTTATTTCACGTTGCTCCAGTTCACTCAGCTGTAGAAATGAGTTGTGGCGTCACTGGTACCAACTGTATCGGCCATTGACTTTCCCTTGAACAACATCGGTGGTGTGGAGAGTGGAGACTAGTATGTATGGGCGACCACTGGTCTTCCACAAACAACCTTGCCCGGACTTGTGCCTCAGAAGGGAACTTTCTAGCTTCAAATCCCATAGTCATTCGTGGGCGAAGCGGGTCTTTACCTTTAACCTAATGTAAGCTATTATGTAATATGAACAGGGAGTATATCGTTATGTACTACTACTGTCTACTAACATACTCCGTAAACAAAGAAACAGAAAGGAATGATATCGTCAGACTTCGTAATTTAGCAAACATCGTTTTCAAAGAGTTATCTTATATATATATATATATATATACCAACTTTTAATATATTTCTAATCTCTCTTTCTATATATATATTTCTAATCTCTCATTCTATATATATATATTTCTAATCTCTCTTTCTATATATATATTTCTAATCTCTCTTTCTATATATATATTTCTAATCTCTCTTTCTATATATATATTTCTAATCTCTCTTTCTATATATATATTTCTAATCTCTCTTTCTATATATATATTTCTATTTTACTCTATATATACTTCTATTACCACTCCCCCCTCTCTCTATATATATTTATATATCTAATATCTCTATATACTTCTATTATCTTTCTCTATATATACTTCTATTATTTCTCTATATTTAGTTAATATCTTTATATACTTCTATAATCTCTCTCTATATTTATCTAATATATTTCTCTACATACCTTTATTATCTCTCTTTATAAATATATCTAATATATTTCTCTATATACTTCCATTGTCTCTATATTTTTCTAGTATCTATCTATGTTTCGATATATTTATTAAAGTTTGACATCTGATATTAAAACTTTATTATTTTGAAATTTAAAAACGAAAGAAAAATGAAAGGAATGGAGAAAACCTTTAATATTTTCTTCGTTATTTAATTCGTCCAGAAGTATGTTGATGTTCCTTATTTTCATTTCCTACCAAGCATTTTCTATTTGATAGAATGGTTATCAACGGAAACTAGTTTTTATTCTCAAAAATTTTTTTCGGCAGCAATGGAATAAAGTTTATCTGTACAACATGGAATATTTCACGAATCTTTCACAGTTCTACATTCCCCAGTCGTACGAAAGACACTGTCAGTTGACTCAAGAGACAAGAATTCAGCTCCAGGCAACAAACTTTTATACTTTTATATATCTCTTTATTTTATTTCAATTCAGAGTTTTTTCCTTCATTTAACCTTATTTCGGAATTAGGTATGTACTTATAACACTGCATTACACTCACCTTATTATTTTCAAACATTATTTTCATTCAATTTTTGTCTTATAATTTTCTTTCGCTGTTTGCTAAGTATGACATTTTCAAATTATTTCTAATTATTTTGTGTAATTTAAAAACTTTTAACATGTCTTCATGTATTGCGTAATGTCTCATTCTCCTCTCATGCAGACAAACACACAGACACACACACGCACACACACACATGTATACACAAACACACACGCACATACACACATGTATACACAAACACACAAACACTCACATACATGTACACGCAAACACACACACACAAACACACACACACAAACACACATATATGGATATGTATGTATATATAATATATATACATACAGACACACACGTACTCACACATGTATACACACACACACACATACATAGCATATATATGTATGTTTATATATATATGTATGTATATATATATATATTATTATGCATATATTGTTATACTTGGGGAGCGTCATATTGTTGTAATAATATTGCCAGAAATATTAACAAAACACACTCACTGTTTGGTTGGTTTTTGCTTCTGTGTCTTTTATATCTCCATAGTTATCTAGCAATCAACGTTTATCATTGACTGCCCAACGGTTAAAAATACAGATATAAATATATATAGTCTATCAAAATTCTTTTGTCACACATCTGTGACATCATCAGTGTTACTATTATGTTTCCTCCCGTTGTATTATAATGACTACGCCATTTTTATTTTATATATATATATAATTTAAGAGAAACTCTTTTTAAAAAGTAATTTAGATAAATATTTAAAATATATCCAGCGTTAAACTTAACGGTCCTTGTCAGTTTTAGCGTTATCCTCATTAGCATATTTCCCCTCAGTTTTGAAAAATTCTATTCACTGTCCGCACTGAACTTATAACATGAAGTTCACATGAAGATATGTCACTATCTTTACACCAATTATTATATTTTATCTGACGAAAGTGTACTAAAATATTAGTACCCTTGAAATACGTATAATAAAATAAATATAGTTTTATAAAGATATTTTCCATTTATTAGTATCGTTGATATTAATGATACTCCTGAAAAATGCCGTTGAGTGCTTCTAATCTGTTGTAAATTAACTTTGTTGAATAATCAACAAACCAAATAACTCATTGTTTATATATATATATATATATATATATATTACGATCATAATGTCGTGGGTTCGATTCCTGGGCTGCGTGTTGTGTTCTTGAGGAAAACACTTCATTTCACGCTGCTCCAGTATACTCAGCTGAGAATGAGTACCAGCAATAGCTGGAGGTTTAACCCTGCGATGGACTGGCGTCCTGTCCAGGGGAGGGGGATGTGTCTTGTACTCTCAGTCGCTTCACGCCATGAAACCGGGATAAGCACCGGCCAAATGAGCCTTCTGGCTTAAGCCAGACGTTAGACTTTATATATATATATATATATATATATATATATATATATATATATATATATATATATCTTTAAGTCGTTTGGAAGCCTCGACAATGCAAATGGGTAAATCTCCGGGTAACAAGATCTGGTGGTGGAGAGAGAGTTGTAAGTGGGTGTACGTTGAGATGC
>OZ024750.1:43981982-43994482 GCA_964016885.1 Eledone cirrhosa
AGGTTAACTCTGCCTTTCATCCTTACGGGGTCGATAAAATAAAGTACCAGTAATGTACTGTGATAATTGCTGGCCTTGTGCCAAAAGTAGAAACAATTCTATTTTAGTGATCCTGCAAGGATGAAAGACAAATTTGAAGTTGGCGAGATTTGAGCTCAGAAAATAAAAGGGTATTAATAAATTCTACACAGAATTTTGTCCGATGCTCAAACGATTCTGCCAATCTGCTGCCTTTATAATAATTGTTTCTACTTTTGGCACAAGGCCAGCAATTACCCATTGTATTACTGGTACTTTATTTTATCGACCCCGTAAGGATGAAAGGCAAAGTTAACCTCGGCGGGATTTGAACTCAGAATGGCAAGGGCCGTAACTCTATGCGTCAAAGCATGGCGTCCGACTCTCTACCGATACTGCCAATCCACTGCCTTTATAATAATGGTTTCTAATTTTGGAATGAGGCCAGTAATTTGTGGGAAAGAGAAAAATGATTAAAATTGACCTTGGCGTGATTTTAACTCACAATATAAAGAGCAGCTTAATATTACATAGTAATATGATTTATCTGGGGCCCATTTCGTCCTGACAACTAGACAAATTGACTGGCGCACTGTTGTGTGAGGTTCAACATTCCATGGTTGACTTGTTACCTATTGTAACTATTAGATGATTCACTGGTGAGCTGTTGTCTGAGGCTCAACATTCTATAGTTGACTCATTCGTTACCTATTGTAACATTTATATAATTGACTGGTGAGCTTTATCTAGGCATAAAGTACAGAATCTGATATACATCTCTTATAGATAGACGCGCTGTTGTGAAATATTATGTGAGTCAGAACAGTCCTTGCTTTATTTACTAAGCTCAATTAAATCTGAACGAATTCGAATTCTTTTGATGAAATAATTGATAAGGATTTAAACTTATACTGTTCATTTCATAACGATAGACTGCTGTAAGACCAGTTGTTTGATCAGGTGATCATTTCTATCAACACACCACCATCCTTTCGTTGGTGGATTGGCAGTGTAGGTAGAGATTCGGACGCCATACTTTCCAGTATAGTTACGTCCCTTTACGATCTGAGTTCAAATCCCGCCGAGGTTAACTTTGTCTTTCATCCTTACGGGGTCGATAAAAATAAAGTAGGAGTAATGTACTGGTTAATTGCTGGCCTTGTGCCAAATGTAGAAACAATTATTAGAAATTAAGTGCATGTCGGTGGATCGGCAGAATCGGTACAGCATCAGACGTTCTGATTTCAAATTCCGCTGATGTTAGCTAAGACTTACGGGGGTCGATAAAATAAAGTACTAGTACCGCACTGGGGTCGATTTAATTGACTTTCCTCCCAAAAGATGTTGGCCTTGTACCTAAATCAGAAACCATTATTGGCAGTATCGGTAAAGTACCAGTAATGCACTGGGTATTTGCTGGCCTTGTGCCTAAAGTAGAAACAATTATTAAAATTAAGTGAATGTCAGTGGATTGACAGTATCAGCAGCTTGTCGGACAAAATAGTTCACTGTATTTTGTTATAGCTTTCTACCATCTGAGTTCAAATCACACCGAGGTAAACTTTGCCTTTTTTTCTTCTGGGATCGATAAAATAAAGTACCAGTAAAGTACTGGAATCGTTATAACCAACCTTCCACTTTCCCGAAATTGCTTCCCTTCTGCCATTTTCAGAAAGAGTTATTTGAAATTAAGTACAGACATACCAACGTTCTGATTTAGAAAATCCCTGAATAATTTGAAATATTTCTCCTGTTCCCAAAATATTTCCATTCCAAGATGATAAATTTCTGTCACATTCAAACCTGGAATGTTGCAGCTAGATTTAGATTATGTCAAATAATTTTCGATAATCTGCAATTAAACTGCTGATCAACAGTAGAGGGAATAGACAGTGTGTGTTCTATGCTACAAATTAATCAATCTTACGAAATCTCTTGTGTAACATCATTAAATATCGACGTAATTAACATTCATTAAATTATTTTAGGGTCCATTTATAACATTAAACATTTTATATTATACTTAAGAAGATATTTTGCAATTTATCTCAGCAATTCTGCAAACGTCTGTTGTTTTGAATCATTCTATTATAAACTCTATTTTATTGACTTCTGTGTTGTGTTATGTGTTGTGTGTTGTGTTGTGTTGTGTTGTGTTGTATTGTGTTGTGTGTTGTGAGTCGTGTTGTGTGTTCTGTTGTGGGATGTGTGTTGTGTTGTGTGTTGTGTTGTGTGCTGTGTGTTGTGTTGTGTGTTGTGTGTTATGTGCAGTGTGTTGTGTGTTGTGTGCTGTGTTGTGTGCTGTGTTATGTGCTGTGTGTTGTGTGTTATGTGCTGTGTGTTGTGTGTTGTGTGTTATGTGCTGTGTGTTGTCTGATGGGTGTTATGTGTAGGACCTCCGTCGATTCCGACGAGGGGTGTTCCAGCTCTTCGAAGAACGGAACTGAATTCTTATGAAATTATGGTGTAAGTCGAAGAGCAATCCACAGACTTGTATACCCTTAACATAGTTCTCAGGGAGATTCAGCGTGACGCTGTGAGCGGCAATGTTTCCTACAATAACAGTATTCGTACTTGCATTAATGCATGGCATACAATAATATATGTACACAAACAACTGACACCAGGGGCCACGTACCGTTCCTCTCCGACTAAAAACGTTTCCCCCTCGGAAAAACCTCCAGTTGATGGATGCGAAATCCGAAATATAGGGACAATTAAATCTCTTCCAAGGTAACTCTATCTCGTGTTATTATTTTTACGCTCTTTCCTACGTTCCTCTACACACTATGCATCTCATTCTACATTTCCTCTTGCATCTCTCTCTTCACCATCGGATCCTGTTACCCAAAAATTTACCCATCTGTATTGTTGAAGCTTCCAAAAAGACCAAATGGCTTACAATCTCTTCAATGGCCATTACAATCTCCCTCAAGATCTCCTATTCACTTCGGCACTTGAAAGGGGTCTACGTGGACATGACAAAAAGCTGTTTCACCGCCGCTTTCGCCTAAATAGACGGAAAGCTGCATCTCGATCCGCATCTCTGGACCCTGGAATCGGCTTCCAGAAGAAGTAGTCAAAGCGTCAATCACCCAACAATTCAGGGCGAAATTGGACCGGTGTTGGACCACTGTGTTTCCGACTGTGTAAATTTTGCCCCCATCCCCTCCTTACATGGCATCTGAAGCATCTATGTTTTATTTTCTGCCAAATATATTGAATGGAATTGAATATATATATATATATATATATATATTAAAATAACAGATTAAAGTTTAAGCAAAAAATCACTGCTTTCACCTTTAACGGGATCTTCTGAAACTAAAAAAAAATCAATCCGTGTACGCAGAAGAAAATATTTAGAAAAACATTGCAACCGAAGGAAGACAAGAAGACGATACTTTGGTTCGTGAAGACGTTCCCCGGCAATGAACGGAAAAAAACGAAGATAATACGTTGTTATGTGGGAAGATGAGAGCAATTACATTGGTGACGCGCGTTTCGCTATTCATCAGCTCAATGTTCGATCTGTATCGATCTAGCCCGACTCTGTAATCAATGGCTCGTCAGACCTCTGTGGTAGTAATGACAGAATGAATATATGTGGCGTACGAAAAAGCCTAATGTTATTCATATACTCTTTTATTCTTCTACCTGTTCCAGCCATCCAGCTGAGGCCATGCTGGGGCACCGCCCATATGTTGGTTAGTAAAAGTTGTTTTTCGTACGCCATGTTTATTAATTCTGTCATTACTACCATAGAGGTCAGACGAGCCATTGATTATTGAATCGGGCTAGATCGATACAGATCGAACCTTGAGCTGATCAATAGCGAAACGCGCGTCACACACACACATCATCATCATCATCACTTCTACAACTATCACCAACACCACAACTACCACTACCACCAATACCACCACCACAACCACCAGTACAACAACCACAAATAACAACGCTACCACTACCACAATCACCACCACTAGCAACAACACCACAACTACTACCACAACTACCAGCACCACTACCACCACCCTCACAACCACCACTACTACCAACACCCCAACTACCACCACTACCATTAACAGCACTACCACCGCCACCATGCCATCAATCACCACTACCACCACCACCACCACCACCATTGCCACTACCACCACCACCACCATCACTACAACCACCACCACCACAACACTACCACCACCACCACAACTACCACCACCACCACTACCACCACCACCACAACTACCACCATCACCACTACCACCACCGCTACCGGCGACACCACCACCACCACCACCAGCACCACCATTACCACTACGACGACGACCACCACCACTACTACCACCACCACCATCACTACAACTAGCACCACCACAACACTACCAGTACCAGGACCACTACTACCACCACCACGACCACCGCCACCACCACCACCATCGTCATTATTGTAGTCTTCACCCGAGATTTAATTGCTTGGAAAAGAATGAGAGTTCCAGCCGACATTTTACAAAAGCTGAAATATGTTAAATACAGTAAAACTAAAACAGTGGAAGTCTTTAGAATAGTGTAACGTTGGGTTCCTATATAAGCTACGGCGGAAGTTGACTGCGAACACCGGAAGTTGTGTGATGGTAACAGATAAATAACACAGACGCTTTCTATCTCTCTCTTAATCTCTCTCTCTCTCTCTCCCTCTCCCTCTCCCTCTCTCTCTCTCTGGGAAGAGATACATAACAGAGAAGCTTTCTCTCCTTCTCTCTCTTTCTCTCCTTTTCTCGTAGGTAAGTGTTAAATAACAGAGAAGCTTTCTCTCCGTCTCCCCCTCGCTCTCTCCTCTCGCTCTCTCCTCGTCTCCCCCTCGCTCTCTCTCACCCCCTCGCTCTCTCCTCTCTCTCTCTCCTCTCTCTCTCCCTTCTCTCTCCCCCTCTCAATCTCTCTCTCTCTCTCCGTCTCCCTTTCCTCTCCACACAGATTACAATAGCTACCAAGATCAGCAATTGCCTCTAACTGAATTTGTCAACATTCAGTGAAGCGTGATAGCATGAATGACATTTCGATTCAATCGAGTGATACAAACGATTTCTAACTGCTTTTCACAGTCGAATGATTTCTCGTTTCGTGTCGTCTAAACGAGCGGCTTTACTGTTTCATTAAGCGTGTCTCTTAATCTTGCAGGCTTCCGTTAATTCTTCTCTAATCTAAGAACGGCCATTATATTCTACTGGCTTCTTGTATTTAGTTTCAACATGCGATTACTAATTAACAAAACAGACTGGCGTATAAGAAAGTAAAACAAGAGTAAATAAAATGTAAAATACGATAGAACAAACGGGAATAAAATAGTGTATAGATATATTGAAACATGTAAACATCCAGACACAAATATATATCTTCTATATACACCCAAACAAACAATGACACGATATATACTTTACTTATATACACACACACACACGTATATATATATATATATATATATATATATATATACACACACACGTATGTATGTATGCATCTATGTACATATATACACATATATATATATATATATATACACACACACATATATGTATGTATGCATCTATGTACATATATACATATATATGTATATATATATATATATATATATATATATATATATATGTATGTATGTATGTATGTATGTACATATATACATATATATGTATATACATATACGTATATATGTATATACATATACATGTGTTTGTGTGTATGTATGTATGTATAAACATGCATATCCAAATTGACGTCTTAAAACAAAGAGATCTTCGTTGTGCTCAGACAACAAAAAATGAATCTAAGTAAATAACAAGAGAACTGAAACACACACACACACACACACACACACACACACACACACACACACACACACACACACACACACACACACAAATATACACACACACACACACGTACACACACACTCACACATATTGTTGTCACTTTGGCTTTGGAAACAATTGTACAAGTTGAAGACAAAACTAACATCGAAATTAAACATTTCGAAGTGTTGTATATGTCGTTTAGATAGAAGATAGAAGTAAATTGAGTGTTCTTATCTTTTTATGAAGCGAGCGTTAACGTAAGAAAATATTTTTATATCAATGCGTAACACTTTTATCTAAAACATCAACAGTTTGAACCTTCCAAACTTCACAATTTTCTTTGTTTCGTCTTGTGCTTCGTTGCTGTTGTCGTTTTGTATTCATCGTAGTTTTTATTCAATAAAATAAATCATTATATAAACAAAGGCATCAGCTTCTCATGTCTATAAACTCATTTATTTAATGAGATTTTAACTACATCTTGTTATATTTATTGATGTTATTAAATGGCTAACATGATATGACAACATAACTCGTTGAACGTTCAGTAAAGTTATTTTATCCGACTGTTTAACAATATTGTATTTATTTACAGCACCTTACATTCTGAGATCAAATACTAAACTTACTAGGAGAAAAACCACCCTTCGGGTGGTTTTCTGCTGGCATGTGTAGTGTGTATATTGATATTATACGCAGGTATATATATATGTAGATATGATACATCAAATAAAATCGTAATTGACAATATATAATACATAGAAATTGAACGAAGACTGCGTTACACTGTCTTATGTAATCAGTAACGTAATCCATGATACATTAAAAAAGACGATATTATATATAAACTGCATTAGGAGAAAATTAGTGACGGAAAATTAGTATGTTTATTTAAGCGATCGCCACCGGAAGTGTTGACATTTCAGAAATTTATAGAAGTTAAACTTTAAATAAATAAAATATATTTAATGAACAGCCACGAAATTTAGAAGATGAATTATGTAATATTCATTCATTATTTATTCAAAGTAATCCAAATTATTTTATAAACGGGATAAAAACTAAATAAAGCGTACGCAATACCGCAGTGCTTCCTTTATTATAGTTTAGATATTCACCTTTCATTCCTCTAGGTCAATAAAATAAAGTACAGGTAAGAAAATTAGGAACTAATTATTAATATCAATAGTGTTTGATTGGCAGAATCGGTAGAGCGTCGGACAATATGATTTGCAGCATAGAGTTACGACCCTTTACGTTCTGTGTTCAAATCCCGCCAAGGTTAGCTTTGCCTTTCATCCTTACGGGGTCGATAAAATAAAGTACCAGTAATGCACCGAGTAATTACAGGCCTTGTGGCAAAAGTAGAAACAATTATTGTTTGATTGGCAGAATCGGTAGAGTGTCGAACAACATGATTTGCAGCATCGAGTTACGACCCTTTAATGTTGTGTGTTGAAATACTGCCGTGATTAACTTTACCTTCCATCCTTACATGGTCGATAAAATAAAGTACCTGTCGCGCACTGGGGTAGATTTAATTGACTTTCCCTTCCCCTAAAATTGCTGGCCTTGTGCCTATATAAGAAACCATTAAAGTTATTTTCGTTTAGCCATTATCCAATAATAACCAAGCGAGTACTATAAACTACTTCACGCTCACAATGGTGTCTTCTTATAACCACGAAACTATAATCCTATGTTCCTATTATAGATCTCATAGCTATCTCAGCCGTTTCTATGAAAGATGGGTGAAAGTGGCGAGAATGGCCCGTGTGAATGGGCCTTCACTCTACATCAGACTATAGGTGAGGAAGATGAAAGACCAAGGGAGCACCCCTTCTCTGTGCTCCTGAGGAGAAGGGTTGCACACTTTTTTCGGGGGTGTGTGCGACCCCCCAAGGCGCCTCCTCTCTATTGAGGACTTTGTTATAAATTTTATTTTTTGTTATATTTTATTTTATTTTTATATATTGTTATTGCCTCCTCCTTATTGAGGACGCCTTGTTTTGTAAACTCCCCCCATTGTACTTGTCCCACTTTTGATGCCCTGGTGGCAAATAAAAGAAACATATCTCTTTATATATAATCTCTCTCTCTCTCTCTCTCTCTCTCTCTCTCTCTCTCTCTCTGACTCTCGCTCTCTCTTTCACTCTTTATCTCTTTATATACTTCGTAAAAAAGAGGAAACATGTAGAAGCCACCGAACTCGCAGTAGATCCTCTACATTCACTAATGCACTCACTCTACATCTTACCATGTATCGAGTACTTCTTCGATTGGTTGTCTTCGTTGTCATAGTACCGCAGACTATCAATATATATATATATATATATATATAAGAGATGTCAACATGAATGGACCTGTTATTTTTATGTAAAGACATTTTTTTCTAATTCCACCCCGCCCGTCCCTTTAATCTGTATTATTTCTCCTTTCTTCTGATGAAGGAATAGCGTCCGAAACGTTAAGACCCTCTTCCTGCTATTTCAAGCGTTAACCTAATATATTTCTCCCATATACTGTACCGATTATGTTGTTATTTCTGTTTACCTTTTACATACATATATATATATACATCTATCTATCTATCTATATATATATATATATATATAATATATAAGATCAAAAGATGGTTAAAAGAGTTCCATGTATTCTATTATGCGCATTTCAAAAACAAATATCATCATGCAATAACATTTGTGTTTTCATCAGATAAAATAGGAAGACATGATATGAAGGTTAAAAAAACACTTGTGAATAGTGGAGTTTTAAATCAACATATAAAACTCACCTCCTACATTATATTTATATATATATATATATATATATATATATATATAACGGAGGAAATGTGGTAAGGAACCAGGTGGACCATAACGCACCAAAGTACTCAATACTTAGGGTAGTAGAGTGGGTAATAGGAACGAGTAGGACCCCGACGGCTGAGCTCAAGCCGTTTCGACGGCTAATTCTGGACTCTGATTCCAGAATTAGCCGTCGAAACGGCTTGAGCTCAGCCGTCGGGGTCCTACTCGGTCCTATATATATATATATATATATATATATATATATATATATGGGATAACAAGTTATCGTTTTAGGTAATCCAATTAGTGGTTGTGAGTACTGTGTACTATGGATAGTTTTAACGTACGGCGTTGTTTGACTCAACAAGAGGTGTCTTTAGTTGGGTAGCGAGTTTGCTAGAACTCCTATGTTGGTTATTCTTGGAGTAATAGTAGTGAAAGATTGAAGAATAACATGGGTCGGGTGTAAAAAAAGGGTTTTATTTACAGTATTAACAATTGTTTCGTTGATCAGGTGATCACTCGAAGTTGCGTCAATCGACCTTAAATACAGGGTGTGTCTCTGATCAAATCATCGGAATACTGTATTTAAGGTCGAGTGACGCAACATCGAGTGATCACCGATCTTCGGACTCGCCTGATCAATGAAACAATTGTTAATACTGTAAATAAAACCCTTTTTGTACAGCCCACCATGTTATTCTTCACTCTTTCACTATATATATGTATATATATATATACTCTTTTACCTGTTCCAGCTATCCGGCTGAGGCCATGCTGGGACACCGCAATTGGTATATATATATATATACGCATACACACATACAAATATACATATACGCATATAAATATATGTATATATATATATATATATATTAATATATATATATATATTGTTATACTTTGGGAGGGTCATGTTGCTAATAAGAAACACACGCACCAGTTGCTTTCACTTCAATTTATTATAATAAATTTATAAATTTAGGAATTTATAAATTTCCCGTTGGTTGGTTCCACAACCAGATAGTTGTTTATATATTGTCAAAGTTCTTTCGTCACACATTCTGTGACCTCTTCAGTGACTGGAGATTCTTTTCTTCTTTTCTTTTCTTTTTTTTTTGTTTTTGTTTTTGTGCCTCTCCTTTGTTCTGTCCTACGCCATTTTGTTTCTGTGTGTGTGTTGTGTGTTTCTTATTAGCAACATGACCCTCCCAAAGTATAACAATATCGGTTTCAACACACGTTTTCAGATAAAGAATCTTGCTAAACAAATTCAGAAACGAAATATATATATATATATATATATATATATATATATATATATATATATATACACACATTCTCTACTATTCGCCACTTCACTGTTACATTCTTTGATTCTATCAACCAACAAACAACAAAACCGTATTTTCTGACTTCAATCCTTCCATTGTAATCAGTTAACTATTGTCACGTGGTAGAATCTAATAGCATTACATTTTGTACAATCAATGTTTATATAAAACCTCCATTACTAACACCAAAACACCAACAAAAAACACCACCGCTATTAAATAATGTAAAACGAGCTATATATATATGTGTGTATGTATGTATGTACGTATGTATATATGCATGTACACATATTTACATTCATATATATATATATATATATATATATATATATATATATATATATATATATGAATGTAAATATACATGTAAGCATACATACATACTTGGCCGTTTTACATTTTTGGTATATATATATATATTTATATATATATTTATATATATATATATATTTATATATATATATATATATATATATATAAACAATATAAATCATATATATAGCAATATATATATATATATATATATTGTTATATATATATACAAAACAATATATATATATATATATTGTTATATATAAATATATTGTTATATATTTATATATATATATTTATACATTTATATATATATATAACAATGAATATCATATATATATATAGCAATATATATATATATATATAACAATACATATATATATATATAGCAATATATATATATATATATATATATATATATATATATATATATATATATATATATATAGGACGTAAAAAACACAATGACAAATATGTATATGTGTATATATATATATATATATATATATATATATATATATATATATATATATATATATATATATATATATATATATATCGTTAGGAATAGATGACTATCATTTGGAAGAACGAAGATGAAATTTTTGTCTTTCCTAGTGTCATATCATCTTTGTATAAATCACCTATCTACACAGTACGGCTGCCGTGTTGTGTTAAACGCTATCTTTGGAAAATCTGATTTTGGAGAGAATGTTTACACATACCTCTCCAAATTCTTCTTCTAGAGCTGCTTCTTTTGTTGTGATATGTTGGGCTGTGTTCTACATATATATATATATATATATATATATATATATATATATATATATATATGTCTATATATATATATATATATATATATATATATGTCTATATATATATATATATATATATATATATATATATATATATATATATATATATATATATATATATATATATGTCTATATATATATATGTCTATATATATATATATATATATATATATATATATATATATATATGTCTATATATGTCTATATATATATATATATATGTATGTCTATATATGTCTATATATATATACATATATGTCTATATGTCTATATATATATATATGTCTATATATATATATATATATATATATATATATATATATATATATATGTCTATATATATATATATATGTCTATATATATATGTCTATATATATATATATATGTGTGTAAATATATATATATATATATGTCTATATATATATATATGAATGTATGTATATGTATATATATGTGCATGTATATGTACATATATCTGTAAGATTAATAATAATGTATGTGTGTAGGTGTACATGTGTATGTCTGCATGTATGTGTGTGTGATGTATGTACATGTATTTATTATGTATGAACGACGCCTTTGTGATTTCAATTGTAACACAATGTGTTCATTTTAACATTTCGATATTAAGAAATACATCTGATATCTGTTTATGTCGTGGTGTAATTCAGCAAATATAAACACACACACACACACACACACACACACAGATATACATATATCTATGCAGATATAATATATATATATATATATATATCCACGCATATTCTCATATTCATAAATAGCCGAGTGATTAAAGAATTTCATTTGTAAACAGGTAATTCCAAGTTCAGTTCGATTATTCATTAATTTGGACAAGCGACGTTTATTTTCTAACCATTCCATAACTAAGAAATATACGGTAGACTCTCAGATGTATTGCATCAGTTCTCGGTAATAGACACAACCCGTCGCCCAATTCAATATGACTACACAGCCTCAGAAGAGTGTAACATTCTACACGCTAAAGCAAGCATTTGTATAAAGTCTGTACTATATGAATGTCTCGATATTGACTTGAAGATACCTACTATTATTACGACCACTTCAAGGTGGTGGATTGGCAGTATCGGTGGATACAGGGTGGTGGATTGGCAGCATAGAGTTACAACCCTTTACGGTCTGAGTTCAAATCCCGATGAGGTTATCTTTGCCTTTGATCCTAACAAGTCGATAAAATAAAGCACCAGTAACGTACTGGGGTAAATTTAATTAACGTTCCCCTCCTCCAAAATTACTCGCCTTGTGCCTATACCAGAAATCATTATTCCGACCACTTCCTTTTTTACCTTTGCCTTTTGCAGAGTTCTTTAAATTTTA
>OZ024750.1:43999482-44004482 GCA_964016885.1 Eledone cirrhosa
AGGAAAAAGTATGACCCCGACGGCAGAGCTCAAGCCGTTTCGACGGCTATTTCTGGATTCTGAGTCCAGAAATAGCCGTCGAAACGGCTTGAGCTCTGCCGTCGGGGTCATACTTTTCCTATATATATATATATATATATATATAATGTAGAAATGGCTTCTACTGGACTAGAAATGTTTTATTCGAAGGAAATCATAAGGAAAGGACTTTCCTGCGCTTTCCTGATGATTTTCTTCGAATGAAATAGTTATAGTCCAGTAGAAGTCATTTTTATATTAAATATATATACTCTGCTTTGTATTGAGTACCTTACTGTGTTTACCCTTGATTGAACCCCTGATACACACATCTATCTATCTATCTAGAGGATGACGAACTGGCCAGTCTGTTCGGTAGGACCTTCCGCTCGGGACCGATGGACAACTTCCAAAAGTCCCTGGCCTGGCAGTGATACCGAGGAGCTCTACCAGTTCGAGACAAGCTCTATAGACATGGGCGCCCGGGCAGGGATCCTTCGAAGAAGATCTGTCTGAGATGCGTGCGAGACGAAGAAACCGTCGCGCATTCATACACTGCCCGGGCGTTAACGACCTGTGGAGCTATGTAGAATGATTATTGTCGCGGGTGGGACCAAACCGGTTGACCACCAAGTCGATTGTCATAATCAAACCGCCACCCTCCTTCAAAAACGAAGGAGAGGGGGTTTTCCTTTGTGTGATAGCTATGGCGAAAGAGGTTGTATGGTGGACGAGGTTAAAAGGGCTGAGGTCAGACACCTTTCTCTCCGGCCAACAACTGATTCTTTTTTTCAAATACCACTTTGGAAGAAGAATCAGGATGGAAAGAGAGCTGCTGTACCCCAGCAAGTTTTATGAAGGGTGGGTAAAAGTGGCAACATGGCCCGAGTGATTGGGGTCTTCTCTGTATATAAACCTGTAGGTTGAAGAAGAGAGCAAAAGGAAGAAAGGAGGACTTGCACAACATGCTCCTGGAGTTGAGTGTTGTTCTATCTACGGGGTATAAAACAACCCATTTATAACGCCCCCGCCTCTATTGAGGATTTCGATTGTTGAATTTGTATGTTAAAATATTTTACACGACTGTATGTAAAATCCTCGCCATATGTCTTTGTATTGTCCCATTTCCTTGTGCGCCCTTATGGCAAAGAAATCTCTCCCCCCCCCCTCTCTCTATACATATATATATATATTTTTTTTTTTGCAAGAGATGTCAAGATGAATGGACGTGTTATTTTTATCTAAAGACATTTTTTCCAATTCCATCCCGCCCATCCCCTCAATCTATTTTATTTTTCATTCTTTCTTCTGATGAAGGACTAGCGTCCGAAACGTTGTTGTGACCCTCTTCCTGCTATATCAAGCGTTAACCTAATATATACCTTCCATATACTGTACCGATTGTGTTTTTATTTCTGTTTACCTTTTACATACACACACACATACATATATATATATATATATATATATATATATATATTTACACATATATATTCGTATATGACTGTGTATTGCTGTGTAACGTATATGTGTATGTCAGTACACGTGACTGTGTATTTGCTGTGTAACGTATGTGTGTATGTCAGTACACGTGACTGTGTATTGCTGTGTAACGTATGTATGTCAGTACACGTGACTGTGTAACGTATATGTGTATGTCAGTACACGTGACTGTGTATTACTGTGTAACGTATGTGTGTATGTCAGTACACGTGACTGTGTAACGTATATGTGTATGTCAGTACACGTGACTGTGTAACGTATATGTGTATGTCAGTACACGTGACTGTGTATTGCTGTATAACGTATGTGTGTATGTCAGTACACGTGACTGTGTATTGCTGTATAACGTATGTGTGTATGTCAGTACACGTGACTGTGTATTGCTGTATAACGTATGTGTGTATGTCAGTACACGTGACTGTGTATTGCTGTGTAACGTATGTGTGTATGCCAGGACACGTGACTGTGTATTGCTGTGTAACGTATATGTGTATGTCAGTACACGTGACTGTGTATTGCTGTGTAACGTATGTGTGTATGCCAGGACACGTGACTGTGTATTGCTGTGTAACGTATGTGTGTATGTCAGTACACGTGACTGTGTATTGCTGTGTAACGTATGTGTGTATGTCAGTACACGTGACTGTGTATTGCTGTGTAACGTATGTGTGTATGCCAGGACACGTGACTGTGTATTGCTGTGTAACGTATGGGTGTTTGCCAGTACACGTGACTGTGTATTGCTGTGTAACGTATGTGTGTATGTCAGTACACGTGACTGTGTATTGCTGTGTAACGTATATGAGTGTTTGCCAGTACACGTGGCTGTGTATTGCTGTGTATTGCTGTGAAACGTATATGAGTGTTTGTCAGCACACGTGGCTGTGTATTGCTTTCTAACATATGGGTTTTTGCCAGCACACGTGTTCCCTCAATGCCGGACACTCAGTACCTGTGTGTCTTTCATTCAAATCCAATGAATGTCTAGAATTGGTTTATCGACTGAAATATCAGTAATTAAGAAGTAGGACATATCAATCGCCTCACCTTATTGTTACCATGACATTGTCTACCTGATGTGGAAGTCTACCTTTACAAAAGACTCTTCCGTCAACCGTTATTGGCCAAATTAAAATATCAATCATCACTTCATATATCTCTTGTTGTTGTTGTTGTTGTGGCTGCTGCTGTTGAGGTTGTAGTTTATGTTGTTGTTGCAGCTGTGGTTGTTGTTGTTGTTGAGGTTGAGGTTGTTGTTGTTGTTTTTGTTGTGGCTGATGTTTTTATTGTTGTGGTTGTTGTTGTTGTTGTTGTTGCTGGGGCTGTAGTTGTTGAAGTCGTGGTGGTTGTTGTTGTTGTTGTTGTTGTTGCATTTGATGTTGTTGTCGTTGTGGTCGTTGTTGTTGTTGTTGTTGTTGTGATTGTTTTTGTTGCTGCTGCTGCTGAAGTGTAGCTGATGTTTTTTTGTTGTTGTTGATATTGTTATTGTGGTGGTTGTCGTTGTTGCTGTGGTTGTTATTGTTGTTGTCGTTATTGCTGAGGCTCTTGTTGTTGTAGTAGTTGTTGTAGTAGAGGTTATGGTCAATACAGATTAAGAATATATATCGTGTTAGTACTCTAGTGATAATTGTCTCTACTTTAGGCACAAGGCCAGCAATTACCCAGTGCATTACTGGTACTTTATTTTATCGACACCATAAGGATGAAAGGCAAAGTCAACCTCGGCGGGATTTGAACTCAGATCGTAAAGGGACGTAACTATGCTGGAAATCATGGCGTCCGACCCTCTACTGATACTGCCAATCCATCTGGCGGCGTGTTTGTTATCAACTGACTTCCTGCTGGTATACTATTCTAGTTATGGTACTGCTGTTGCAATGGTTTATAGCAGAAGTTCTGAAACCTTTAGGGTCACCACCCCTCCCGCTCACGGCCACGTAATACCCTCAGCCCACACCCCAATTTCCCGAGAGACCTGCCCCGACGCAAATTATAAATAATATATAACAAATAAAATCGTTAATTTATATATAATAAATAATATAATATATACTATGTATAAATAAATATTATATATTTTACATTTTACTATATTTATATATAATAGATATCATTTGATATTTAGTGTACTATTATATCATCTCCCCTTGGGTCTCAGCGGCACCTGGACCTTCTCAATGCCCCCGGAGGGCATTGGTGGCCGTTCTGAGAACCTCTGGTCTATAGTTATAAATCAACCTATTTCAAATAGGAAAACAGTATCAGTTGTTAGTGCTAGAGGTGGTGTTGGTTGTCCTAGAGGTGGTGTTGTTTGTGCTAGAGGTGGTGTTGTTTGTGCTAGAGGTGGTGGTGTTTGTGCTAGAGGTGGTGCTGTTTGTGCTAGAGGTGGTGTTAGTTGTGCTAGAGGTGGTGCTGTTTGTGCTAGCGGTGGTGTTGGTTGTGCTAGAGGTGGTGCTGTTTGTGCTAGAGGTGGTGTTGTTTGTGCTAAAGGTGGTGTTGTTTGTGCTAGAGGTGGTGTTGTTTGTCCTAGAGGTGGTGTTGTTTGTGCTAGAGGTGGTGGTGTTTGTGATAGAGGTGGTTTTGGTTGTCCTAGAGGTGGTGTTGTTTGTGCTAGAGGTGGTGTTGTTTGTGCTAGAGGTGGTGTTGTTTTGTGCTAGAGGTGGTGTTGTTTGTGCTAGAGGTGGTGCTGTTTGTGCTAGAGATGGTGTTGTTTGTGCTAGAGGTGGTGTTGTTTTGTGCTAGAGGTGGTGGTGTTTGTGCTAGAGGTGGTGGTGTTTGTGCTAGAGGTGGTTTTGGTTGTCCTAGAGGTGGTGTTGTTTGTGTTAGAGGTGGTGCTGCTTGTGCTAGAGATGGTGTTGTTTGTGCTAGAGGTGGTGCTGTTTGTGCTAGAGGTGATGCTGTTTGTGCTAGAGGTGGTGGTGTTTGTGATATAGGTGCTGTTGTTTGTGCTAGAAGTGGTGTTGTTTGTGCTAGAGGTGGTGTTGTTTTTGATAGACGTGGTGTTGTTTGTGCTATTGGTGGTGCTGTTTGTGCTAGAGGTGGTGCTGTTTGTGCTAGAGGTGGTGCTGTTTGTGCTAGTGGTGGTGTTGTTTGTGTTAGAGGTGGTGCTGTCTGTGTTAGAGGTGGTGCTGCTTGTGCTAGAGGTGGTGCTGTTTGTGCTAGAGGTGGTGCTGTTTGTGCTAGAGGTGGTGCTGCTTGTGTTAGAGGTGGTGCTGTTGGTGCTAGTGGTGGTGCTGTTTGTGCTGGAGGTGGTGCTGTTTGTGCTAGAGGTGGTGTTGTTTGTGCTAGTGGTGGTGTTGTTTGTGCTAGAGGTGGTATTGTTTGTGCTAGAGGTGGTGTTGTTTGTGCTAGTGGTGGTGTTGTTTGTGCAAGAGGTGGTGTTGTTTGTGCTAGTGGTGGTGCTGTTTGCGCAAGAGGTGGTGCTGTTGGTGCTAGAGGTGGTGTTGTTTGTGCTAGTGGTGGTGTTGTTTGTGCAAGAG
>OZ024750.1:44019482-44026982 GCA_964016885.1 Eledone cirrhosa
AAAGATGGCGTAGGACAGAACAAAGGAGAGGCACAAAAACAAAGAAAAGAATCCCCAGTCACTGAATAGGTCATAATATATATATAATATACTTATGAGTTCGATTACTTGGCCGGGTGATTCGTTATGTCCTTGAGCAAGACACTTTATTTCACATTGCTCCTTCTACCTGGAGTTGCGACCGATAGATAGTATTAGCAACTGGAAAGACCAGTGGAAACATTGTTTCCTCGGTCCGATTTGACGAAAGTCGATCGATCCTTTTTAATATATATATATATATATTCGGCCTTCATCGGTCTGTAATGGCCATGGGTTTGGACTTGGAAATTTCCCCTAGTAGTCACAAGCCTGGGCAAGGTTTGTTTGTGCAAGACCATCAATCACCCATACATGTCAGTCTCCAATCTCCACGGCACAGATGTTTACTAAGGGAAAGCGTTAACCGATACACCTTGACATCGTTTGTATAGCTGGAGTGAACTGGAGTACGTCAAATGAATTGTCTTGCTCAAGGACAGAGCGCTTCACTCGGTCTGAGAATCGAACTCACAACCAGACAATTGCAAGACCAACGCTCAACCTACGAAGCTATGACTTCACAATATATATATATATATATATATATATATATATATATATATATATATATATATATATATATATATGTGTGTGTAGGGGGTGAGTTTTATTGTAGTACAATAAAGCAATGCAGATATCGGATAAGAAGCACTCTACAGTTTGTAAGACTAGAGTATAAATAATATATAAGATCAAAAGATGGTTAAAAGAGTTGATATGTTGATTTAAAAGTGCACTATTCACAGGTGTATTTTAACCTTCATATCATGTCTTTCTATTTTATCTGACGAAAACACAAATGTTATTGGATGATGATATTTGTTTTTGAAATGCGCATAATAAAATACATGGAACTCTTTTAACCATCTTTTGATCTTATATATATATATATATATGTATATATGTATATCATCATCATCATCATTTTACGTCCGCTTTTCCCTGCTTGTAAGGGTGGGACGGGAACTGATTCTGGCTTGATTTCTACAGCTGGATGCCCTTCCTAACACCAACCTCATTTACAGTGAGTGCTGGGTGCTTTTTTTCCGTGGCACCTTCACGACCACTTTGCAGTGGAATGATATGGACCCCAGTCCCTATCATCTCATTTCTACAGCTGAGTAAACTGGAGCAATGTGAAATAAAGTGTCTTGCTCAAGGAAACAACACATCACCCGGTCTGGAAACAACACCTCTCCCGGTCTAGGAAGCAACACATCACCCGGTCTGGAAACAACACATCTCCCGGTCTAGGAAACAACACATCACACAAAGAGAGAGAGAGAGAGAGAGAGAGAGAGATGTGAGTCCGGGGTTCAATCGGGGGTAAACACAATAAGTAAGGTACTCAATACATTAGTAGAGTGTATACAATATAATTTAATATAGAATGGCTTCTACAGGACTAGAACTGTTTCATTCAGAGAAAATCAGCAGGAAAAGCTTTTCTTGATTATTTCCTTGGAATGAAACAATTCTAGTCCTGTAGAAGCCATTTCTATATTAAATTTTATTATACACACACATACACACACACATATATATACAATTATAGAGATTCTACTTTTGGCACAAAGCCAGCAATTACCCCAGTGTATTATTGGTACTTTATTTTATCGACCCTGTAAGGATGAAAGACAAAGTTAAACCTCGGCGGATTTGAACTCAGAATACAAAGGGCCATAACTCTATACTGTAAAAGCAAGGTGTCTGACGCTCTACCGATACTGCCAAACCACGGCCCTCTATACAGTTATATATATTACACAGCATAGACATATATTGTGTTCCCCTGTAGTATAACATAACATTTTACAAATATCTCTCATTGTCTTATGTTATTACATCAAGTAACATTACACAACGTAATGTTATATAGAATTATATAATAACATAATGTAAAATTATCTATTTTAGCACCAAATATATTTTACTTATTGCTTATGTTAAACAATTACTCTCATGTGAAAATAAATTCTTTCGATTTGCTGCGATGCATATAAACTACAGATGTTATAGGAAAATAAAATATTCTGATAGAACAATGCTACATTATAAATCTTGTATTTTTATGAAAAAAATCATTTCTAATTGCGACTAGATAAAATGATATATTTGCACTGAAAAGCTACCAAGAAAAAAAATCAAACGAATTTGCTCTCCTCATATTTTTTGCTAATTCCTTTCAGCTTCTTCGAGAGAAAATGTCTTAAATTTAGAACCTTAATTATCCTGCCAACATAGTTTCTTTTATCCCTAAAATCTATTTTTTATGTTGCTGATATGAAACAGGGAATGGCATGCGCTTGTCATTTACCAGAATGTAGAAGTAGCACCACTTATTAAAAGTCAGAGACATGTAGCGGGGTTTGACATCTGTATGGTAAGTAATTGGTGATTGAAATGAAATGATGTTACTACTAGCCAACATAGATTTAACCCACCTTGGGTGTTCCTCGTTTTTTTCTACACCTAAGGTCTTCTCTTTTGCGGATCTTTCTGTGCCAGAGGAAAGGCACAGCTAGTGCGTTTGAACGAGAAAACTTTGTACAGGGGTTGGTAAGATAGTTAGCATTGCTCGACTGAAAGGCTTTTATGGGATCCTGCCAATTTAATCTACCTTAGGTGGGCTTTGCCTTTACAAATGTGCTTTTCTCACTCTGGTCTACCTGGGTCACAGGGCAGACGTCATTAGCAGTGCGCCTGAAAGAGACAATTGGGTACTGGGTTTGCTAAGTTTGTCTACAGTGTGAGACTCAAAAGTCCATTTATAGGTTTGATTGATGATCGTTACTGCCTTGTTGGGTTCATCCCTATTTGTGGGTCGGCTTAGGTTTTGTACTTTTATTGCTTTCATCCTCTCTTATGTCAGTTTTTAAAGTAGAATTACCAATGAGAGATGGTTATGTTGAAATATTTATATTTAGGCTATGTATTTAAATTGTACTATGCTTTCTGTGTTGCTTTTCGCTGTAATCTGGCTGTAGGTTGCATAACTTCATTGTAAAGGCATCTATGACGAGGAGAGTCATCGGTCATTTTAAAATGATGTCCGCTTCTAAAACTGAAAGAAACAGCAATAACCTATCTTACAAACGACATTTCTTTAAATCATGATCGACATGTTTATAGGGAGTTTGTTTGGGTAGTCAGAACCGTGTAAATCAGAGGTTCTCAAACTGTTTGGGCCACCGTCCCCCTTCACGACCACGTAACACCCTCAGCGCCCCCCCCCCCCACTATCTACAGAGGGACCTGCTTACAGACAAATTGTAAATAATATATAATAAATAAAATCGTTAATTTATATATAATAAATAATGTAACAGATACTATATATAAATACATATTATAGTTATATGTATCATTTAATATATAATATAATATTATATCATGATTGGCAGTATCGGTAGAGGGTCGGATGCCATGCTTTCCAGCATAGTTACGTCCCTTAACGATCTGAGTTCAAATCCCGCTGAGGTTGACTTTGCCTTTCATCTTTACGGGGTCGATAAAATAAAGTACCAGTAATGCACTGGATAATTGCTGGCCTTGTGCCTAAAGTAGAAACAATTATATCATCTCTACCACCCCATGTAACCCCCGACTTTGAGAGCCGCTGGTGTAAATAAGAGAAACATTACAAATTTTCGGTGTATAAGTCGCATCTTTAGAGCTGAAGGTTATTGTAGAGTTTAAACTGTTTCCATGGCTTCGGTTTTCAATCATCATCAAATATTTGGGATGTGTACATATGGTATGAGACAGGATTCGAACTAGGAACATTTATTGAAATTTCAGCTTAATACCCATGGAGTATGTGTCTGAGAGAGTGTGTGTTTGTGTGTGTGTTTGTGTGTACACTCAGTGTGTTATATATATTGTGTATTTATAAATTTGCCTATATGTAAGCACGAGCACATATATTTGCATACACTTTCACCCCATCTCTCTCTCTCACCCACTCCATAACATATATATACATATACACACTCACACATACACACATTATATATATATATATATATGAGTGTGTGTGTGTGTTCAAACTAAATTCCATTAGAGGAAAAATTGAAAACAACAACAAACCAAATACAAACGCAACAACACCAAACAGTTTCTCTGTGTGTGTCTGTGTGTGTGTATTTGTGTGTTTGTGTGTGTGTGTGTGTGTGTGTGTTTTGGTGATAGAATTTATCTTAGACTTGTATGTATTGTCATACATCAGTGTCTTTTGTTTAAGAACCTCCCTACAACTTTGAACAACAACGTGTCTTGCATCCGATTCCATTCCTAGCGGCATTATTTCTGCTGTTTTCACATTCAAGTCAGCATCAGGAATTCTGTACTTGCCACTTAAAGTTCTTATATGCCTCAAGATTTCAGAACAAATTTGTTCGTGAATTTATTTTTATTTACTTTTCTATTTATGTTTATTATTTATTCTTTAACTTTTACAAAAGAATGTCCACCTCCAAAATATATCGCAATGAATAGAGTGTCCTCTAAATATTATCTTCGCAATTGTTAGAGTTTTGAAATAATTAATGGTTTAGCACAATGCTTCTTTGCTAGAAGGACAATCAAGTTATTTTTCTCATATCAACCGGACTTCTTTCAATACAAGATATGGTTGAAAAAAAATAGGTTGGGCTGATACACTAACAAAATATGATATATGGAAAAATAATTCTCTCCCTTAAGTCTTAAATAATGTCATCCAAACTTCTTTACGCCTTCTCCTCTTGAAAAACATTACATATTCATAAACACACACACGTAAATATATATATATATATGTGTGTGTGTGTGTATGTTATTATCTTATTAAGTTTGAAATTTATATTTTCCCTATCGTAAAATGTATTCAAAGTTTTTAAGAATGTTTAGGGTCAAATGTTTACATCTCGACACGGGAAATGCATTGATTTTTTTACCTCAAATCATATTTTACCCATTCACATATAATTATTATTATATCTTACGAGGTCGATAAAATAAAGTACCAGTAATGCACAATTATTATTATGTTTTCAACAATTTTATGCGATGTTCTTTTGCACCACTAGGAAGTTTATCTCCATATTCAGGAGGTACGTGTAGCAATGTCTCTCGGGAATATAGAATTCTGTTTGTTTACTACATCAGTTTTACTGTTGGAGCTGGTTTGTTATTTTTGAATGTTGCTAACTGTCACAAGAAATGTCAACACCAAAAGGGATATTGACCCTCTCAATCTAACACAATAACTAGGAGACAGCGGCTTAACTTTGGTCGACAGAAATGTTGAATATCTCATCATATTCTCTTGGAAGGTTCTACTAACCTCCAAACGTCGAAGTACCATCATGGAAACAAAACCTACACATATGAGGGAAATAACATAGAATGAATAAGAGAGAACACGAACACACACCAAACAGAATACAGGCACACAAACGCATGCGCAAATATAGAATAAGACAACATTACAGGAATACAATAGGAGGAAACATAGAAACATCACTGATGATGTCACGGTTGTGTGACGAATGAATAATGATTGCCAGCCGAATTAATTATAAAAATATAAAAAAAACATACTGAAGGGAATACCAACCCTAGCCCAACCCAAACCAAACAGTGAGTGTGTTTTACTATATTTTTCTAGCAATATTATAACAACATGACCCTCCCCAAATATAACAGAAAGAAAGAAGCTTATTAAAAGTATTCTCTGACTGATGACCAGGAATACATAACTAAGGGAGATTCAGAGCTCTACCGTAAAAGAACATCACATGATAGGTTATTTGTTTATCAGCAGAGGGCGCTGCATGATTATGTTGTAAGGAATCTTTAGAGTAGTATCATACATTGATCCAACAATCGTTATATTAATTCTGACTTTGAAAAACATACTTTTGTCACACAACAAGACATCTAATACACAAATGGGACAGGAAGATAGGTTTAATAAATCAGATATAATAACTGATAGAGTCTGTGCGCAATTAACAAAGAATAGATGTCTCAGATTTTAAGCAGATGTCTAAAACTCTCATCATGATACTATCAACCTACATGGCATGATGTACTGACTAAAACAATTTACTATACAATTTATAGAGAAGTTACTCCTGAAGATCGAAATATAAAAAATTGCATATAACTGCAAGTTTGTTGTGAAAACCTTTGTAAAATGGAGACATAACGTACCATAGGTAAACATAGGAGATCGTATGTTGACCAACCACTTGTATGGAAGCAGGACTGTATAGAAAACAGAAATAAAAATGCTGTCTTGTTCATTTAGCACCCCTTACCTACTGAAACGTGCAGATGGTATTACAAATGTTTTTTGTCTTCGATAACGTCATCAACTCTACTATATGAATGTTGGAGCAAAGTTCTTTGTCCAAGAATCTAAGTTTACCAATAAATTCATCCATGCGTGTTGTTACACATCCTGAAGCTCTCATAATAATTGTTTCTATTTTTAGGCACAAGGCCAGCAATAATTCAGTACATTACTGGTACTTTATTTTATCGACCCCGTAAGGATGAAAGGCAAAGTTAACCTCGGCGGGATTTGAACTCAGAATGGCAAGGGCCGTAACTCAATGCGTCAAAGCATGGCGTCCGACCCTCTACCGATACTGCCAATCCACCGCCCATAATCCAAGCTCTCATAATAATGGTTTCTGATTTAAGCACAAGGACCTCAATTTTGGGGGAAATGGAAAGTCGATTAAATCGAACTCAGTGTATTACTGGTACTTTACTTATCGACCCCATAAGTATGAAAGGCAAAGCTAACCTCGGGAGGATTTGAACTCAGAACGTAAAGGGATGTATCTCTATACTGTTAAGCATGTCGGCCGCTCTACCGGTTCTTCCAATCCACCAATGCGTATGAAGCAGAACATTTATTTTGTGCAATCCAGTTGTAAATCCCTGTTCAATGGTTCATATAGATATCTTTCTCTTCTATTTCTTCTTACTATATTAACGTCAAGCAGCTCACTTTCACAACTATGCGTGTCTTTATTGCACAATTGCAAGCATTAATATCTTTGTCGTGTTTTGGTTTGGTTACTGTTGCCTTCATGTCATTCATTGTCTTCTACCCTCTATTAATTTTCATGAGTTTATCAATATATATATATATATATATATGTAGGAGGTGAGTTTTATTGTAGTACAATAAAGCAATGCAGATATCGGATAAGAAGCACTCTACAGTTTGTAGGACTGGAGTATACATAATATAAGATCAAAAGATGGTTAAAGGAGTTCCATGTATTCCATATATGTTGATTTAAAACTGCACTATCCACAAGTGTTTTTTAGCCTTCATATCATGTTCTCCTGTTTTATCTGATGAAAACACAAATATTATTGCATGATGATATTTGTTTTTGAAATGCGTATAATAAA
>OZ024750.1:44036982-44039482 GCA_964016885.1 Eledone cirrhosa
TTCAGGCTGTTCGGTTTGTTGACAAACAAACGAACAAAGCGACGTTATAATAAACGTCGGCTAAACTGATGCGTGCATATATGTATGTGAACCTGTATGCATACGTGTATATATATGTATATATATATATATATATATATATATATATATATATATATATATATATGCATGCTACTGTACGTCTGTATACATATATGTACGTACGTATACATACATACTTACATTTATATATATATATATATAGGAACGAGTAGGATCCCGACGGCTGAGCTCAAGCCGTTTCGACGGCAAATTCTGGACTAAATTTAGTCCAGAATTAGCCGTCGAAACGGCTTGAGCTCAGCCGTCGGTGTCCTACTCGTTCCTATTACCCACTCTACTACCCTCAGTATTGAGTACTTTGGTGCGTTATGGTCCACCTGTTTCCTTACCACATTTCCTTCGTTATATATATATATATATATATATATATATATATATATATATATATATATATATATATATATATATATATATATATATACACAATGAGTTAGAGACTTTGTTGATATGTACTCAACAGAGTTATGTTAATAACAAATATGAAGCACTCGACAGTTACATTTTTTCGGAGAATTATAATTGTAATAGTAATTGTTTCTACTTTAGGCACAAGGCCAGCAATAACCCAGTGCATTACTGGTACTTTATTTTATCGACCCCGTAAGGATGAAAGGCAAAGTAAACCTCGGCCAGATTTGAACTCAGGCCGTAAAGGGACGTAACTATGCTGGAAAGCATGGCGTCCGACCCTCTACCGATACTGCCAATTCACCGCCCTGTAATAGTAATAAATGGAATATATATCACGTGAATGCGATCTTTTATGAGTATGTCAGATTTGTATACATATAATATTGTATTTTGTCTGAAGAAGACATACTATAACTCAGTAACCCCTGAATTATATATAACGAAATAAATCATGATGCTATAGTGATATATTTTCCATTTATTACTATTATGTATATATATATATATATATATATATATATATATATATATATATATATATATACAGAGAGAGAGAGAGAGCGAAATAAATAGGTTGGTAGGTAGTTAGATACATAGACAGGTAGAAAGTTAAATAGATATCTAGAAATCTAGAGGGAAAGAGAGAATGGAAAGAAGATGAAGATATAAAGCCCCACAAGACACCTTGAAAGGTCAGTTGGTAAAGTTGATATTTCGTTGTATTTAAACTGGGAACTCAGAGAATCAGAACGGATACTGCAAAGTATTCCGTCCCTGGCTATGTTGACTATCAATTCACTGCCATTCACTCACAACAAATGTTATTAATCGTTCAGCTACATGATTAATACATATTTAATACATATTTAATCGCAAGGCTCGCAGTATATTGTAGAGCATCAGATACCATGCTTTGCAGCATGGAGTTATGGTCCTTTACGTTCAGAGTTCAAATCCCGCCGAGGTTAGCTTTGCCTTTCATTCTTACGGGAGCGATAACATACAGTACCAGTAATACACTTCGGTAGATGGATGCAAAGTCATTTACATTCATGTTAACCTCGGATACTCTAATGTAACATCCCTAAAATCGGTTTCATGAACGCTGGCCGCTCAAGAAAACCGTAGACTAAAAGTATACATATGGGGTGATCGGCAAAGATCAAGAGCATCACTCGTCTCCTTCTATCTTATATACAAAATCTCGAAATAGCTTCTTAACCGTGGATAGCCTCGAGCATGCACAATGGGGGGCTTACCGGTTGGAAAAGTGGACGGAGAGTGACCGCCGTCCACCTAACGCGGCCTTACCAAGCCCAAATGAAAGCCTCCCCAATGGAAAATCTCTTAGCAGAAAGGACTGGGTAACCCTAAACAGAATCAGAGCCAAAACGGGCAAAACTGGAGACAACCTCCACAAGTGGCGACTGGCCCCCTGCGGCGGGACCTCCCAGACCATAGCCCACAACCTCCGTGGGTGTTCACTGGGACCCACATGCTCCGACCAAGACCTGATGGAACAAACGACGCTGCACTTCAATGGAACGGCACTGGCGCGACAAGATATGATGATGATGATATACAAACTAGACTGGGAAATTTTATTAGAGGCAAAATAGAAAGAAAAAAAAATGACATTATGTGATTCACAATGTGATGTTTCCATAGTAGAGACAACCATAGTAGAGATAAAGAGAGGATTAAAAGAGTAGAAATGGAGGACACAGCATGAAGATGAACTAGTGGTTGGGCAGAGAGATGGGTAATAAGGTTATAATTAAATGGGTATCAGTCTGTAGGATGACCTTATTTTTAGATGTAGACCATAAGGGTGTGTGAACGGAGATATAACATGTCCCTAAAGCACACAACAATTAATGGACTGATCATCATAGGAACCTCCCAGGAAACTTCTAATCGAAGAGATGATACGCTGGAAGAAGCCACAGGCAGACAATCTAGTTAAGAGGTGTTTGAGTCTGACACC
>OZ024750.1:44046982-44054482 GCA_964016885.1 Eledone cirrhosa
ACATATATATATATATATATATATATATTATGCGTGAGAGGGACCTCGTTTGTTGACCTCTGAATCTACGAACCAAGATAACTGTATCTAATACGTTGTATTAGAAGTTAAAGCTTCTTAACTTATTAGAGTTTCTCGTTGCCGGTTATTCAAACGATCGAAAATACACCATATGCAAAATTATTGAAATGTAATATAATAAGTGTTTCTACTTTTTGGCAGAAGGCCAGCACTTACCCAGTACATTGCTGGTACTTTATTTTATCGACCCCGTATGGATGAAAGGCAAACTTAACCTCGGCGGGATTTCAACTCAGATCGTAAAGGGACGTAACTATGCTGGCAAGCATTTCCGACCCTACATTGAATTATGATATTTATAAAGACACTTTTTTCGGGGATGTGTGCGAAAAGGCGCCTCCTCCCTATTGAGGATTTTGTTTTTCAATTTATTTTTGTTATATTTTATATTTTATATTTTTATATTTTGTTATTGCCTCCTCCTTATTGAGGACGCCTTGTTATGTAAACTCCGCCATTGTACTTGTCCTACTCTTTGATGCCCTGGTGGCAAATACAAAGAAAGTTATCTATCTTTATTTATTTATTTCTCTCAGTGTCTCTCTCTCTTTCTCTCTCCATCTCTCTCTATATATATATACATATGTAATCATCAACACCTAGGAGAAACTAGGACAGGCTTATCCTCAAGATGTTACGACGTAACAACTGCTTATAACCAACATTCTTCTGCAATATATATATATATATATATATATATATATATATATATATATATATATATATATATATATATATATCTCAATGATATTAATAAATGGAAACTATATTTATAAAACCATATCTATTCTATTATATATATTTCAAGGGTACCAAACTTTGGTACGCTCTCATCATATAAAATACAAAATTTGTTATATAAATATTGACATATCCAGGGAGGAGATCTTAATGGTTCAAGTTTTTCCCGAAACTTTTATTTTATCTGATGAGAGCGCACCAAAGTTTTGGTACCCTTGAAATATATATAATAGAATAAATATGGTTTTATAAATATAGTTTCCATTTATTAATATCATTGATATTATACACCAGAAAACGTGTCGTGTCCTTTGAATCAGTGATAAATATATATATTTGTTGAATTACCAACAAATTAAATATCCCTTTTGTTTTTATATATATATATATATATATATATATATATATATATATATATATATATATATATATATATATATATATATATATATATATATATATATATATATATATATATATATATATATATGTATATATATATGTATATATATAGGAAAAAGTATGACACCGACGGCAGAGCTGAAGCCGTTTCGACGTATTGAGGACTCTGGTGCGTTATGGTCCATGTGGTTCCTTACCACAATTCCTTCGTTATATATATATGTATATATAAATAAATACAATATCGGAGAACGCTTTTTAGCGATACTCCGGCCAAATTCCAACTCACTCAACAAACATTAGGAAATAAGTGATTATATTCCCAATTATACGTTCGGGGTGCTAACTAAAAGTATTGCATGGAAAATCGGCTGTATTATTTCATATGAGACATATCTAATAATTCTCTTCCCATATGTATATATATGTATATATATATATTTATATAGTGTACCGATTGTGTTGTTATTTCTGTTTACCTTTTACATACATACACACACATAAATATATATATATATATATATATATATATATATATAAATATATATATATATATATATATATATATATATATACATATACATATATATATATATATATATATATATATATATATATATACCTGGTGCGTTGCGTAACATCTGCAGTTTTTCAGTAAATGAAATAATCAAACTTTACATTTATTCTTATTTACGTATATATATATATATATATATATATATATATATATATATATATATATATATATATATATATATATATATATATATAATAAAATGTGGAGATAAATAAATGCCATTGTTAAATAATAAATAAATCAACTAATACCTTAACACTTCACACAATGTAAAACATTTCGTTTTAATCATTTTCTAACCCAGAAAAAAAGAGAGAGAAAAAAAATGAAAAAAAAAATGTTTCTTCCTCATAATCGTCTCTTTCTCTCTGTTTTATATATATATATATAATTATATTGTGTTGTTTATTATGTAATTTAAATAGCTCTGTACTATACATGGAGGACTCTTCTTTCTTTTACCTTTTCTACGGTAATACATATCACATTTATGTTTATATATATATATATATATATATATATTTATATATACTTGCATCCATGCATACATACCTACATATATTCCTTCTCCCTTTCTCCCTCACTAACTTCATATTTACCTCCATTCCTACGTAACAATATACATACAAACTTTTACATATATTTATCAGACTAAAATCAAGTGTAAAGGTATTGTGTTGAGCAACGGAAAGACAAGGTAACCAGTTTGAGTGAGTATTTTACACGGGCAGCAACAACAAAACCACCACCAACAACGACAACAACAACAACACCAACAATAACAACACCAAACAGCGACAACACCAACAACGACCACAATAACAAAACGACAACGACAACACCAACAACAACAATGACAACAATAACAACAACAACAACGATAACAACAACAGCAATAACAACAACAACAATAACAACACCAACAACAACAACAATGACAACGGCCACAGCAACAACAACGACGACAACAGCAACAACAACACCAACGACAACAACAAACACCGACAACAACAACAATGACAACGATCACAACAACAACACCAACAACAACAAAACCACCACCAACAACACAACCACCACCAACAACGACAACACCAACACCACCAACACCAACAACAGCAACACAACCACCAACAACAACACCAACAACAACACCAACAACACCAACACCAACAACAACACAACCACCACCAACAACAACACCAACAACACCAACACCAACACAACCACCACCAACAACACCAACAACACCACCACCACCAACAACAACAACAACAACAACGACAACAATAAAAACCGAGCAACGTGCAATATACGAATGTATACGTAAATGAACGAGCGACGACAGAACGGCTTAGAGTTATCGAGTAAAAAAGATGTAACCGTCATTTGTCAGCTGTTCGCCCAGATGTCATGTGACGACCGACCTTTCACAATGTTAAGGGTTAAACGGTTTACCTTCCATGACAGTTGAATGTGAAAGGCGACAAGCAATGGCTGCTCTATCTGCAATATGAAATTAAGTGGTTTCATTGTAGATGGGAGCCAAGGAGATAAGTTTCAATGAACAATTACAGATGCCATCTACCAAAGAAAACATGTCCTCGGTTTTTCATTTCGTTAGTTTGATTGTTTTTAACGTTTTTGAATTTTTAAAAATATTTTCTTTTTATTTCCTAATAATATATTTAATATTCAATATGTCTTCCCTTTTTTTAATCTGTTTTATACCACATCACAGAGTGATAATATTTACGTATCTCACATTCAAAGACTCTTTGTGTGTGTCTGTTTATATGTGTATATATATACATATATATATATATATACATATATATATATATATATATATATATATATATATATATATATATATATATATATATATATATATATATATATATGTAGAGGGTGTGGTAACCAGGTGGACCGTAACGCACCAGAGTACTCAATACTTAGGGTAGTAAACCTAAGTATTGAGTACTCTGGTGGGAACAGCCGCAGCTCAGCCGTCGGGATCCTGACTCTTTTCCTATATATATACACACACATATATATATATATATATATATATATATATATATATATATATATATATATATATATATATATAAGTAGAAGGGATATTTAATTTGTTGGAAATCCAACAAATATAAATGTTTATAACTGATTCAGAGCACTCGACAGTTTTCTGGAGTAAATATTCGATGATATTGAATAAATGGAAACTATATTTATAAAACCAGTTGAATATTCCCAGGGAATATTCAACTGATAAGGTATGATTATCCTTGGCTATGTCAACATTTATAAAACACTCTTTGTATTTTATCTGATGAAAGCGTACCAAAGTTTTTTTGGTACCCTTGAAATATATATAATAGAATAAATATGGTTTTATAAATATAGTTTCCATTTATATAATATCATTGTATATATATATATATATATATACATACATATATATATATATATATATATGTATATATATATATATATATATATATATATATATATATATATATATATATATATATATATATATATATATATATATATATATATATAGGGACGAGTAGGACCCCGACGGCTGAGCTCAAGCCGTTTCGACGGCTAATTCTGGACTAGTCCAGAATTAGCCGTCGAAACGGCTTGAACTCAGCCGTCGGGGTCCTACTCGTTCCTATTATCCACTCTACTACCCTAAGTATTGAGCACTTTGGTGCGTTATGGTCCACCTGGCTCCTTACCACATTTCCTTCGTTATATATATATATATATATATATATATATATATGGATGTATGTGTGTTATAGCTACTGTCGCTCAGAGAGTGGGATTGGCTCAGTGCACATTCTTTCCTCACTTTAAAAAAATATCTTCATACAGGCATTGCACGATAGAATTAATTAATTATTTCTACTTTAGGCACAAGGCCAACAATTACTCAGTATATTACTGGTACTTTATTTTATCGACCCCGTAAGGATGAAAGGCAAAGTTAACCTCGGCTAGAATTAATTAATAATTATTAATAATAGTATATCAGCAATGGTCATACTCGATAACGAGGGGACAGCCATCATGCTACAGGTAAACGCTATTGAGTATTGAACCATCATTGTAAACTTTTGTCGTAGGAAGAAAACCGTAATATGCCAGCAAGTTTTAACAGCGCCACCTGGGATATTATCAAAAGTTTAAACCTAATATCAAAAAATATAGCAAAAACAGTAGAAACGTAGCTACATAACCAAAAGGTACAAATGTTAATATAGGAAATATAAATATCACAAATTAACTAAAATAGTAATTTGTCGAAATACGGTTTTGGTATTTTAATGAGAAAGAATATGCAAGAATCTCATAAAATACTTATTTCTTACTGAAACGTGGACATTTTATTCTTAATTAGAGTTTATCTCTACATACTTTACATTTCTTAGGCATTATTACAATTACTACTGTTGTAGTCGTTGTTGTTATTGTCATTGTGGCGGTGGCGGTGGTGATGGTGGTGATGGTGGTGGTGATGGTGGTGATGGTGTTGTTGATGTTGTCGGTGGTAGTGGTGGTAGTGGTGGTAGTGGTGGTAGTGGTGGTGGTGATGGTGGTGATGGTGTTGTTGATGTTGTCGGTGGTAGTGGTGGTAGTGGTTGTAGTGGTGATGATGGTGATGGTGGTGGTGGTGGTGGTGGTGATGGTGTTGTTGATGTTGTTGGTGGTAGTGGTGTTAGTGGTGGTGGTGATGGTGATGGTGGCGGTGGTGATAGTAGTGTTGATGTTGTTGGTGGTAGTGGTGGTAGTGGTGATAGTGGTGGTGGTGATGGTGTTGTTGATGTTGTTGGTGGTAGTGATGGTAGTGGTGGTAGTGGTGTTGTTGATGGTGTTGGTGGTGTTGGTGGTAGTGGTGGTAGTGGTGTTGTTGATGTTGTTGGTGGTAGTGGTGGTAGTGGTGATAGTGGTGATGGTGATGGTGTTGTTGATGTTGTTGGTGGTAGTGATGGTAGTGGTGGTAGTGGTGTTGTTGATGGTGTTGGTGGTAGTGGTGGTAGTGGTGGTAGTGGTGGTAGTGGTGGTGTTGTTGATGTTGTCGGAGGTAGTGGTGGTAGTGGTGGTGGTGATGGTGTTGTTGATGTTGTCGGTGGTAGTCGTGGTAGTGGTGGTAGTGGTGGTAGTGGTGGTAGTGGTGGTAGTGGTGGTGGTGATGGTGTTGTTGATGTTGTCGGTGGTAGTGATGGTAGTGGTGGTAGTGGTGTTGTTGATGGTGTTGGTGGTAGTCGTGGTAGTGGTGGTAGTGGTGGTAGTGGTGGTAGTGGTGGTAGTGGTGGTAGTGGTGATAGTGGTGGTGGTGATGGTGTTGTTGATGTTGTCGGTGGTAGTGGTGGTAGTGGTGGTAGTGGTGGTAGTGGTGGTAGTTGTGGTAGTGGTGATGGTGTTGTTGATGTTGTTGGTGGTAGTGGTGGTAGTGGTGGTAGTGGTGGTAGTGGTGGTAGTGGTGGTAGTGGTGGTGGTGATGGTGTTGTTGATGTTGTCGGTGGTAGTGGTGGTAGTGGTGGTAGTGGTGGTAGTGGTGGTGGTGATGGTGTTGTTGATGTTGTCGGTGGTAGTGGTGGTAGTGGTGGTAGTGGTGGTAGTGGTGGTAGTTGTGGTAGTGGTGATGGTGTTGTTGATGTTGTTGGTGGTAGTGGTGGTAGTGGTGGTAGTGGTGATGGTGGTGGTAGTGGTGGTGATAGTGATGGGGGAGTGGTGGTGGTGTTGTTGATGGTGTTGCTGGTAGTGGTGGTGGTGTTGTTGATGTTGTCGGTGGTAGTGGTGGTAGTGGTGGTAGTGGTGGTAGTGGTGGTAGTGATGGTGATGGTGGGGTGTGGTGTTGTTGATGGTGTTGGTGGTAGTGGTGGTAGTGGTGGTAGTGGTGATGGTGGTGGTGGTGTTGTTGATGGTGTTGGTGTTGGTGTTACATATATCGGTGCCAATTGCTTTGGAAGTCAGTTGTTACTAAAAGAGAGATTCTGAACGCTAAAGGTGATTAATTTAGCGTCATCTTGTTTCTCTGCCACACCTATTCAACACCTGTCTCAGTGGGAACTTGAGTAATTAGGATGGATCCATGTCTATCTATCTATCTATCTATCTATCTATCTATCTATCTATCTATCTATCTATCTATCTATCTATCCATATATACTCGTATATATATATATATATATATATATATATATATATATATATATATATATATATATATAAATACACACACACACATATATATATGTATATATATATATAAATATATATATATATGTATATAAATACACACACACACACATATATATATATATATATATATATATATATATATATACGTATACATACATAACATATATATTTATATATGTTGCTCTATATATATATACAAGTATGTTTGTATATACGTTTATATATATATGTATGTATATATATATATATATATATATATAATGGAAAATTTGAACAGGAACAAAACAGAGAGGCAGTACAACGAATGTTTATTAATTTCACGCTCTTGAGAGAGGGGTGGGGTGGGTATATATATATATATATATATATATATGTGTGTGTGTGTGTGTGTGTATGTATGTCTGTGTGAAACATAATTCTGTGTTCAAGTCCTGATTATGTCAATAGGACCCTTCAAATACTCTACGACGTCAAGAACC
>OZ024750.1:44059482-44061982 GCA_964016885.1 Eledone cirrhosa
TATATCTGAAGAAGTGACAACTGATTATACATTTGCTATCGAATACTTGTTAACATTATATGATTACGCAAGCAGCGATACATAGGTATTCCGTCTGTTAGAGAAACATATGTCAATACCTAATAAATTCCTTTATAAAAGCACTTTCATTTTATATTCATCTTTTCTAAATTTTCTCCGGAATATAATTTATACTCGCTGAGCAAACCTACACGTACGCTGTTCATCTCTAACGTGACGATTTATTATCACTACATTATTGATAACTTGAAATGTTTATATATATATATATATATATATATATATATATATATATATATATATATATATATATATATATATATATAATATAGAAATAATAATAAATGTGAAGACTAAATTCCAAAGAGGGCTCGATTCTTTGATTAAACTTTAATCTGTTATTTTATATATATATATATATATATATATATATATATATATATATATATATATATATATATATACAAATATAAATTAGCGAGAATCGTATTTCGGCTATTGGAAATTAGCGAAAAACAACTTCCGAGATGTGTGGCAAGCGCTCAATAAATTCTAACGAACCAGAGCTACAACATACGTTAAAAGGCCAAACACACTGAGACGATGGTTAAACCATTATCCGCACAGCCATAGAAACGACCAAGTAATTCGGGTCAAACAAATAAAAAAATATGATTGAAAAATCATATATATATATATATATATATATATATATATATATATATATATATATATATATATATATATATACTGTATTTACATATATATATATATATATATATACTGTATATATATATATATATATATATATATATATATATATATATATATATATATACAGTATATATATATATATATATATGTAAATACAGTATATATATATATATATATATATATATATACTGTATATATATACTGTATATATATATATATATATATATATATATATATATATATATATATATATATATATATATATATATATATACAGTATATATATACAGTATATATACATTATATATATATATATACAGTATATATATACATTATATATATATATATATACAGTATATATATACAGTATATATATATATATATATATATATATATATACAGTATATATATACAGTATATATATATATATATATATATATATATTATATATATATATATATAGAGTATATATATATATATATAAATCAAATGACATACACGCAATGTTGTTCAATAAAATTTACAGCAAAATGAAAGCAGTGTTGGAAAGGACTATAAATGCCATAAATGAGAGTAAAAAGCAAGGACTATTAGGTGACAGGAGAAAGAGGAGAGGAATCCAGACACTACACTTAGGTCAGAGTGGTGTTTAGGCTACACTCCCTGCAAAGGCATTTCCACGGACAATGACCAGCCACACCCGGTGCTATAGTCACCCCACCGCGTGGGGTTTCTTCCTCAGACGGGCTGCTCTTGTTCCCATTTTACGCAGGAGCTCCCTGACCAGGCCATAAAATGAGCGGGTTGTGTTAAAAGTGCATCAAACTAGAAAGTTATGAATTAAATTTTTAATAAGCAATATAGTGATTTAGGAGAAGAACTGTCTCAGCTGAGATCCATGTCTCTGTGTATTACTGGTACACAACATCCCTTGACTCTGTGTATAAGAGACAGACAGCACCCAACAGCCACCGCAAACAGTTTAAATGAACCTAATTTCACATAGAAAGGTGGAATTGAGATTATGGTTATTAGCAATTTTCTCAAAGGTCACACAGGGAGATTGAACATGAGACCTCGCGATTGTGAAGCTGAATTTTTAAGAGATTCAGACATGGTGCGGCTACATCATCATGCTGCTGCTGAAGAAGAAGAAGAAGAAGAAGAAGAAGAAGAAGAAGAAGAAGAAGAATTGTTTCTACTTTTGGCATAAGGCCAGCAATTACCCAGTGTATTACTGGTAATTTATTTTATCGACCCCGTAAGGATGAAAGGCAAAGTTAACCTCGGCGGGATTTGAACTCAGAATGGCAAGGGCCGTAATTCTATGCGTCAAAGCATGGCGTCCGACCCTCTCCCGATACTGCCAATCCACTGCCATATGAGAAGAATAATAATAAGAAGAAGATAAAGAAAAATAGAAGAAAAAGAAGAAGAAAGAAAAGAAGATGAAGAATAATAATAAGAAAAATAGAAAAAAAAAACAAGAACAAATAAAAAGAAGAAAGACAAAAACAACAACGAAGATGATCATGTCGACAACAACATCAACAACAATCTCCCTCTATTTATCACCTCTCAGTTATACACAACAACAACAACTAAAAAATCTTTAGTTTTATATTTCCTCTTCATTTTCTCAAAGCCAATGAGACGCCATTATAACTCTTGCTTTATAATAAATCTAAACTTCTTATTTCAAACGATTAGACCACAATGTCATAGTTATGTTCTCCATAACTCCTATATATATATAGGTGTATGT
>OZ024750.1:44069482-44081982 GCA_964016885.1 Eledone cirrhosa
TGTATGGCTGTCTTAATTTACTAACACTAAAACACACACATGTATATATATATATATAGGAACGAGTAGGACCCCGACGGCTCAGCTCAAGCCGTTTCGACGGCTAATTCTGGACTAAAATCTTTTAGTCCAGAATGATTTTAGTCCAGCATTATCCGCCGAAACGGCTTGAGCTCAGCCGTCGGGGTCCTACTCGTTCCTATTACCCACTCTACTACCCTAAGTATTGAGTACTTTGGTGCGTTATGGTCCATCTGGTTCCTTACCACATTTCCTTCGTTATATATATATATATATATATATATATATATATATATATATATTTTAGTATATGTTGGTTGTTTACCGACACCTCAGTATGCAGATTGGAGCACTCGACGAAGTACGCAGGTTGGTTTGGTTACTCCGGAGTAATGTAAAAGAAAGTAAATAAGTCAAATATTTAAGATTTGGCTTCGTTTATTAAAGATGTACTGCTATATGTATTTCGGTTATAGCCATCATTGGCTGTGACTTCTTCAGGCAGTTCGAATTGGTGTGGAAGAGACAGGTACACATGTTGAAGTGTTTTACTCCGTCAATACTCCGATATGTCCAGCTCCTGGTTGGGTTGTTATATATATATATATATATATATATATATATATATATATATATATATATATATATAGCTCTGGTTCATCTGAATCATTGAGCACTTGCCGCACCTCTCGGAGGTTGCTTTTCGTTATTTCGTGGGCCGAAATGCGAATCTCGATAATTTATATTTGTATTTAGCTCCAGAGTCTAGCTATTGACCAGTTACTTTTCTTGATTTTTTAGTTGATCCTATTGACTGATGAATAGCTTATGTTAATTTTAACCCTTCTGCTGAGAACTCTATTCGATTTGTGATGTTTTTGCATTCTTGCAAAAATATACATGACTGAATTTATTCGCCTGATATAGGGGCTGCCTCCCTTGACGATCCCCACGTGGAGTCAGCAATAGTCAGTCCTTGTATTAACATTGAACTAAAACCTGTTGAGAAAGTGGCTTCCTTGTTCAATAATCTTACCAAAAGCCTGACATTATTTATGTAAGCGGACGGTACTTTATTTAGGAGCCGCAGAAACCCAAATACTGGATTTTACCAACCTTCCAGGGGTCCGGGTAAATTTTCAATACCCGAATTACTTGATCGTTTTTTTTGGCTATGCGAATGATTGTTTAACCATCGTCTCAGTGTGTCTCAGGGGCGAGTCTTGTACTCGTCGGTCAAGGTGATCAAGGTGATATACATATATATATACATATATATACATATCTATCTATCTATCTATCTATCTATCTATCTCTATATATAAATATATATATATATATATATATATATATATATATATATATATATATATATCCCAAGAGTCAGCTCAAAAGTGACACAGCGGAGACTGAGGTTAGCTGGATATGCTCACCCACATCCAGGGTTGACATTGCACTCAGTGCTCCTGTGGGAGCCCCTACATGGACACACTGGAAGAGGAAGACGAAGGTTAACGTATATTGATGCCCTAAGGACAGACATTGGTCTGTTGGAGACGCAGGACATGGCAGCGATAATGAGGGACAGAGACCGCTGGAGAGAACTCGTCCATGGATCTCGGGAATTTTACCCGCCCTAGATAGATAGATATATATATATATAGTTATATATATATATATAATAATCTTAAAAAGACTCCAGTTGCATTTATCGATTTCTATTCCTTATATATATAAGGAATATATGTGTTTCTGTCTCGCATCTGCTTCGTGTTCGAAAGTCCTTTTTGTTTTATGTGGAAAGAGTGGCTCGCACTTGTGTTTTTTTTTAAAGTCATTTGATTGGTTGATGACTGTCACGCGAATAATTGCAATAGATTTTGCGCTAGTTCGCGTTCCAAAGTTCTTATTGTATTCGCCTTAAAATATGTGGCTCAAATTGTTGTTTTTTTATAAGTGTAATTTGGTTGGTTGATAAGTCTGAAGTGAATAAATACATCAAATGTTACGCCAGTTCGTGTTTGAGGGTTCTTTATTGTCATTTTCATAGTCACATGATTGGCCTTATAATATAGGTGTCAGAAAAGGATAGTTTGTAAATAGAAAGTTTTGTGCCAAACAAGAGATAATGGTCAATAAATGGGAGGGGGAGAAATAGTTCTGGTTCAGTGAGTATGGCTGATGTCGTTCTGAGGTGTCAAACTTCAGATTTTCTATTGACCATTATCTTTTGTTTCTTTCATCCTTACGGGGTCGATAAAATAAAGTACTAGTAATGCACTGGATTATTGTGGCCTTGTGCCAAAAGTAGAAACAATTATCTTTTGTTTGGCACAACATTTTCTATGACAAACCATCCTTTTTTGGCACCTTTATTATATAACTAGGCCTGACAATGACGGGTGTTCTCTCTATTTTCTTTATGCTTTTTTCTTCCGTCTGAAAAATAGTTTAACCAATATCTAAACAAATTACAGAAACAGATATAATATCTCGGTTATTAAACTCCAACCATGGTGAATTGGCAGTATCGGTAGAAGGTCGGACGCCATGCTTTGATAGGCCCTATCCATTCTGAGTTTAATCCCGCCGAGGTTAACTTTGCCTTTCATCCTTACGGGGTAGATAAAATAAAGTACCAGTAATGCACTGGTTAATTGCTGGCCTTGTGCCAAAAGTAGAAACAATTATTATCATTCCTCTGTAAACTGATAACATAAGAGATAAAAAATGTTCCAAACGGTAATCGAAACTGCATCTTCCACTCACTTCTAAAACTTCGTACTGATGTATCATAACTGATTCTACATATGGCTGAAGCCCACCAGTTTAAAAGGAAGGAGAAAGTTGATTAAATCGATCTCCATTGCATTACTGATACATTATTTTATCGATCACATAAGGGTGAAAGACAAAACAAACCTCGGTGGGATTTGAACTCATACCGTAGTATCTTGATAGAGACTATTTAACTCTTCTGATACCAAACCACCTAAAACCGCTCCTGGTTCTATGATGCTAAGCCGTTTATTTTAAAGAGTTTATATTTATTTAAAAACCGTCCACCATACTTTTATTTAGGAATTTTAGTTATGTTCCAAATACCAGGTTAATAGTGAGAAAGTTAGAAGCATTATTAATGTTTCCAAGCGCGGTGGATTGGCAGTATCGGTAGAGCATCGGACGCCATGCTTTTCAGCATAGAGTTACGGCCCCTGTCGGTCTGAGTTCAAATATATTTATATATTTATTTTTATATATACATGCAGTTTCTTTTTGTTGCTACAGCGCACAACATGCTTTACGGCGTATAGTTATAGCCCTTTTGCGTTCCGAGTTTAAAATCCCGTCGAGATTGGCTTTGCTTTTCATGCTTACGGGATCGATAAAATAAAGTAACAGTAACACATTGGCTTTTGATTTGATCGATTTCCCCTCCCCCAAAACGGTTGTTCTTGTGCCTACATCAGAAACTATTAATAATACTTCCAAATTCTTGATAATTTTCAAAATTACTTGGAAATTACAGGCAGTGTCTTTCACCACAAATATTATATCGAAAGTGTTAAATATACTGCAATTTTGATAAATTACCCTTTCCTACAGTTTGGACTAAAAATTGAACTTGGTATATTCAGAAAATTAAGTGAAATTAAATGAAATTGTTTCGAGTGTGTATTGAAACTGTATCTTCCGCTGTCTGTCCAACCACGGTACTGTTATATCATATATGAAAATGTTTAATCATTCAATCAACATAATTGATTCCCCTGGCATACCTTTTAGACTAAAAGGTGATCATGCCATGTTCAGAAAATTGCAGAGAAGATAAGAAAGTTTACAACAAGGCAATGGTGATTGTTGGACTAACAAACAGAATTAAAGATCTGAAATATACTCAATTGTATTTCCTCCAGAATAATTTTAAATTTTCTTTGATCGATCTTTTCTCAGTTTGAAAGACATATGTTGTAAGTTGTGTTATCTAAACCACTTCTGAATTATTTATATTTGGACAGAAACTTATCTTCGTTTCCGACTCAGTTGGGGCTTACAACGATTGCCAAACGATTGCCAAATTTTCTTTAATGTTTATGCGGTGAGATAAGAACAATTTCCAATCGAAATGATGTAGAATTGTGTTGTTCGATTTTTTTTTGTTTCTTGTTACATAGCGAAGATGAATACAATACATTGACTGTTTTGAAAAAATAAATAAATATATAAATAAATAAATAGGTAAAACTAAAGTGCCTTTTCTCCAATATCTATTGATCTGTGATGGAGTTATCAGTAAAAGCCAGGGATAGATATATATTATCAAGGGGCTTTAATAATCAAAACTTCATATTTTATAAATAGCCGACATGTTGTACATCAGAACTGGTAACTAACAGAACTGATAATCTATCACAGTGGTATTTATTTAGTGGATATAATTAGAGGCTGAGGTATTCCTTGTTGTTGTTGTTGTGGTGGTGGTGGTGGTGGTTGTTATTGTTGTGGTGGCGGTGATGTATTTTTTGTTGTTGTTATGGTGGTAAGGTATTCCTTGTTGTTGTGGTAGTGGTGATGGTGGTGGTGATGGCGGTGGTGGTGATGGTGGTGGTGGTGGTGGAGATGGTTGTTGTTGTTGCTGTTGTGGTGGTGATGGTGATGATGGTGGTGATGCTTGTTGTTGTGGTAGTGATGTAATCTTTGTTGGTGTTTTTGTGGTTGTTGTGGTCGTTGTTGTTGTGGTGGTGATGGTGGTGATGGTCGTCGTTGTTGTTATGGTGGTGATGGTGGTGATGGTCGTCGTTGTCGTTATGGTGGTCATGGTGGTGATGGTCGTCGTTGTTGTTATTGTTGTTATTGTTGGTGTTTTTTGTTGTTGTTGTTGTTGTCATTGTTGCTATTGTTTATCTTATCCATCAGTAGTTAGGTCTCAGTGTCACTGCTGCTGATGTATTTAATAAATATGGTGGTCGGGTTTATCTCAATTTATTGATTAACAGTTTCTTTCATATTTATTTCTTACCAGCCTCTAGATAATTCTCTTAATTCCTTATTATTAGATTGGCAGTATCGGTAGAGCGTCGGACAAGATGCTTTGCAGTATAGAGTTACGGCTGTTTATGATCTCAGTTCAAATCCCGCTGAGGTTAAGTTGCCTTTCATCATTTACTGGGTGGATAGAATAAAGTACCAGTAATGAACTGGGTATTTGCTGGCCTTGTGCCAAAAGCAGAAACAAATATTACAGACTCTTTCATAGACGCAGCACGACCGATTGGTTAAGAAGTTCGCTTTACAAAGAGGGTGTTACTGGTTCGATAGTGGTTGTTTGACATGCAAGAAATAGCACCCAATTTCTTTTCAAATTACAATCTATTGTCTTAAACAATAGGAGGATCTTTACTGGGTAATATATTGCTAGAACGCCATATCCGAGAAGGGGCGTTATTTCCACGAGTGGCGGGTGTTTTTTCTCATAGTTTGTCTTAATCAACGTCGACTTCGGTTTAAGTTGGAAACACCGGAACTAATGGGAATACACAAACATAGATAAATACAACTAGAAATAATTGACTCTACTTTAGGCACAAGGCCAGCAAATACCCAGTGCATTACTGGTACTTTATTTTATCAACCCCCGTAAGGATGAAAGGCAAAGTCAACCTCGGCGGGATTTGAACTCAGATCGTAAAGGGACGTAACTATGCTAGAAAGCATGGCATCCGACCCTCTACTGATACCGCCAATCCACCTCCCTACAACTAGAAATAATAGTTTCACATTTGGATACAATGCCAATAATTTGGAGGGGACGGGAAAGTCCACAAAATCGACCCAAGTGTGTTACTGGTACTTTGTTTTATGAATGCTGCAGGGATCAAGTTCAAAGCAAACCTCAGTGGGATTTGAACTCAAAAGGTGAAGGGATGTAACTTTAGCAACACAGATTATTTCACGTTGATCCTGTCCATTACAGGTACAGGAGTTGTACCTGCAATTCGAAGGGCCTGCCCTGTCACATGTTGTGTCAATCAGAATTTACCCGAGAAGTTCGTTAAAGGTACGCGGGTCTCTGGAATGCTCAGTCACTTGCACGTTAATTTTTACTAGCAATCTGTTCTGTTGATCGAATCAAATAGGACACTCTTCGTCGTAACCTTACGATCGTGAGCCGAATGCCCTAACCACTAAGCTACCCGCCCTCACGATGAAATACACAGACATACGTAATATGTAGATATACACTGTATTGTACAAGCACAGAACATACAGACACATGGACATGTGGATACACATACATATATACATATATACATATATACACATACATATATACATATATACACATACATATATACATATATACACATACATATATACATATATACACATATACACATACATATATACATATATACACATACATATATACATACATACACATACATATATACATATATACACATACATATATACATATATACACATACATATATACATATATATATATACATATATACATATCTACACATACACATATACATATATACACATACATATATACACATACATATATACATATATACACATACATATATACATACACATAGATATATACATATATACACATACATATATACATATATACACATACATATATACATATCTACACATACATATATACATACACATAGATATATACATATATACACATACATATATACATATATACACATACATATATACATATCTACACATACATATATACATATATATACACATACATATCTACACATACATATATACATATATACACATACATATATACATATATACACATACATATACACATATATACACATATATAAATACTCACTACACACATATGCATGCATACATACGTGGAGACACGCGCACTTACTAGATATATTGCCTCACAACTATGAATACGCACACACACACACACAGAACCATACATATAGATACACATACATACACACACACACACAGAAACATACATATAGACACACACATACACACACACACACATACACACACACACACAGTCACAGAAACATACATACAGATACACACACACACAAACACAGAAACATACATATAGATACAGACACACACACACACAGACACAAACACAGTCACAGAAACATACATATAGATACATACACACACACACAGAAACATACATATGGATACACACACACACACACACACAGAAACATACATATAGATACACACACACAGAAACATACATATAGATACACACACACATAAATACAGAAACATACATATAGGTACGCACACACACACACACATACACATACATATAGATACACACAGACACACACACACACACAGAAACATACATATAGATACGCACACACACACACACATACTCATACATATAGATATACACACACACAGAGACACTGTCACAGAAACATACATATAGATACACACACACACACACACAGACACATATATATATAGATACACACACACACACAGAAACATACATATGGATATATACACACACACACACACACTCACAGAAACATACATATAGATACACACACACACACACAAACACAGAAACATACATATAGATACACACACACACACAGAAACATACATATAGATACACACACACACAGAAACATACATATGGATATACACACACACACACACACACTCACAGAAACATACATATAGATACACACACACACACATACACACAGAAACATACATACAGATATACACACACACAAACACAGAAACATACATATAGATACACACACACACACACACACACAAACATATAGATACACACACACACACACAGAAACATACATATAGATACACACACACACACACACACACATACACACACACAGAAACATACATATAGATACACACACACACACACACATACACACACACACACAGAAACATACATATAGATGCACACACACACACACACACAAACACAGAAACATACATATAGATATACACACACACACACACACTCACGGAAACATACAAATAGATACACACACACACACACAGAAACATACATATAGATACACACACACAAACACAGAAGCATACATATAGATACACACACGCATATACACACACAAACATACATATATATACACACACACACAGAGAAACATACATATAGATACACACACACAAACACAGAAACATACATATAGATACACACACACACACACAGAGAAACATACATATAGATACACACACACAAACACAGAAACATACATATAGATACACACACACAGACACACACAAACAGAAACAAGTCACATTTACACAGAGCAAACACAAACACAAACACACACATACACACGCAGACACTAACCACATGCGGACACACACACTCACACACACACACAGTTATACATACGCATATATACACACACACACATATATACACACACACAGATACAGACGCACACATATGCACACACATATATACACACACACACGGATACACACACACAGATACACACCCACCCAGATACAAACACATACACATACATACACACACACATACATATACACACACACAGATACACACACACAGATACGCACACACAGATACACACACACAGATACACACATACATATACACACACACACAGATACACACACACATATACACACACACACCACACACACACACACACATACACACACACACAGATACACCCACACACAGATACACACCCACACACAGATATACACACACACATAGATACACACACACACAGAGATACAAACACACACACCTACATTTATATAATCCCAGGAACAAGTATAAACACAAGTGCAAAGCCACACATTAGACACAGACGCATATTTGTAAGTACGCAAACAATCACACACACACATACACACACACACACACACATACACACATACACACACACGCACACACATATGCACCCACACACATACACACGCACCCACACACACACACATACACACACACAAAGAGACACACTAATACCAACGTAAACACACACTAAATAAAATAGACACTGCATGAATACACAAACGTAATATATAAACCACATATGTCGCACACACACACACTCACACACATACACAAACATATACAGTCACACACAGTCACACTCACACACTCACACACACATACACACACTTACACAGTCACACACACACACACACACACACACACACAGACACACACACACACAGTCACACTCACACTCACACACACACACGAACAGACCACATAGTCACACACGTACACACACAGTCACACACACACACACACACAAACGCACACACACACACCGTATTTATACGCTACATACACAGAGACACCCATACATACGTTTACACATTCATACGTTCACACATACTACATACGCTCTCAAATACATTCACACTCACACTCACACACACATACACACATACCTTGTTGAACGTGAAGTTGTTTAACCCTGGGTCAATCCTGGTTGAGCAGACATATGATCAAAGGTATTCCTTAGCCGTGATCATCCCTCCTCCTCCGTGTGGAAATATGAAGAGAACATTATCTTAATGGATTGGCAGTATCGGTAGAGGGTCGGACGCCATGCTTTGACGCATAGAGTTACGGCCCTTTATGATATGAGTTCAAATCCCGCCGAGGTTAACTTTGCCTTTCATCCTTACGGAGGTCGATAAAATAAAGTACCAGTAATGCACTGAGTTAATTGCTGGCCTTGTGCCAAATGTAGAAACAATTATCTTATAAATAGTTACATTTGAAGAAGAAGGAGAAGATGAAGGAGAGGGAGAAGAAGAAGAAGAAGAAGAAGAAGAAGGAGAAGAAGAAGAGAAGGAGAAGACAAAGAAAAAGATGTCTAGATTGTCTTCTGTTTGGTGTGATTTGAGGAACAATTGGCTGCTATTTCTCGCTGTTAAATGACCACATCAAGGTGTCCTCAGGTGTCCTCAGTAATGAGAGCGGGTGGTGAGAGATTGAGTAAATATATAAGGTGGGTGGGGGTAGAAGTGAGGTGTTGGGATGGGGGTCTGTAGGGTGTCTTTGGTGGAGGGAATTAACCAATTAACACCATAGTAGTAATAGTAGTAGTAGTAGTAGTAGTGGGAGTAGTAGTAGTAGTAGTAGTAGTAGTAGTAGTAGTAGTAGTAGTAGTAGTAGTAGTAGTAGTAGTAGCAATAGTAGTAGTTGTAGTAGTAGTAGTAGTAGTAGCAATAGTAGTAGTAGTAGTAGTAGTAGTAGTAGTAGCAATAGTAGTAGTAGTAGTAGTAGTGGGAGTAGTAGTAGTAGTAGTAATTGTTGTAGTAGTAGTAGCAATAGTAGTAGCAATAGTAGTAGTAGTAGTAGTAGTAGTAGTAGTAGTAGTAGTAGTAGTGGGAGTAGTAGTAGTAGTGGTAGTAGTTGTAGTAGTAGTAGCAATAGTAGTAGTAGTAGTAGTAGTGGGATTAGTAGTAGTAGTAGTTGTAGTAGTAGTAGCAATAGTAGTAGTAGTAGTTGTAGTAGTAGTAGTAGTAGTAGTGGGAGTAGTAGTAGTAGTGGTAGTAGTAGTAGTAGTGGTAGTAGTTGTAGTAGTAGTAGCAATAGTAGTAGTAGTAGTAGTGGGATTAGTAGTAGTAGTAGTTGTAGTAGTAGTAGCAATAGTAGTAGTAGTAGTTGTAGTAGTAGTAGTAGTAGTAGTGGGAGTAGTAGTAGTAGTGGGAGTAGTAGTAGTGGGAGTAGTAGTAGTAATAGTTGTAGTAGTAGTATCAGAAATAGTAGTATTGGGGGTGGAGATGGCAGTAACGATAATGATGATGATGAGGAGGGAGGAGGAAGATGAGTTGGTGGTGATGATGATGATGATCAGGGTGGTGGTGACGATGGTGGTGATAGTGGTGATGGTGACGATGGTGATGGTCAGGGTGGTGGTGACGATGGTGGTGATAGTGGGTGATGGTGACGATGTTGGTGGTCAGGGTGATGGTGATGATGGTGATGATGATAGAAATGATGATGATTATGATGGTGATTCTAATCATCATCATCATCGACATCATTATCATGTGACCACAGAGTGACGCCGGAAGACAACCCCCCCCCCCCATATGACAAGGACGAATGACACGTCACTTCCGGCCACTCTTTCCTTTTCTCCCCCTTCCTCCCATCTCATTCTCTCTCTTACTTTCTCTCCCTCTTCTCTCTCCCTCTTTCTCTTTCTCTCTCTCACTCTCTCTCTCTCCCTTTTTTTTTAATTGACCAATACTAACCCACTACCACCACTACCATCATCAAATCAACACCCCCCACAACTCCCCACCACAAACTCCCACCATCGTCTCAGCAACACCACTACCACCACCACAACCACCCCACTACAATAACCCCAACGCCACCACGTACACCACTACAACCACTAGCACCAGCAACAACAACAACAACACCAATGCTGTCACTAGAACTGTGGCAGCACACCTGCCAACACATCCACCACCAAAGCCCCCACACCACCTCCACGACGACATCGTCCGCCACCACCACCCCCAAAACTACCACACCCAAAACCAGTGCCTCCAACACCACCAAAAGCGTTGCCTCCAACAACACTAGCACCACCACCACTAACACCACCACCAACACCACCACTAATACCACCACCAAAACCTCCACTAACACCACCACCAAAACCACTGCCTCCAAAACCACCACTAACACCACCACTAACACCACCACCAACACCACCACTAACACCACCACCAAAACCACTGCCTCCAAAACAACCACTAACACCACCACCAACACCACCACCAACACCACCACTAACACCACCACCAACACCACCACCAACACCACCACTAACACCACCACCAAAACCACTGCCTCCAACACCACAACTAACACCACCACCAACACCACCACCACCAAAGCCACTGCCTCCAACACCACCACTAACACCACCACTAAAACCACTGCCTCCAAAACCACTGCCTCCAAAACCACCACTAACACCACCACTAACACCACCACCAACACCACCACTAACACCACCACCAAAACCACTGCCTCCAAAACAACCACTAACACCACCACCAACACCACCACCAACACCACCACTAACACCACCACCAACACCACCACCAACACCACCACTAACACCACCACCAAAACCACTGCCTCCAACACCACAACTAACACCACCACCAACACCACCACCACCAAAGCCACTGCCTCCAACACCACCACTAACACCACCACTAAAACCACTGCCTCCAAAACCACTGCCTCCAACGCCAACACTAACACCACCACCAAAAGCACTTGCTCCAATACTACCACTACCAACACCACTGCCTCCAAAACAACCACCAAAACCACTACTAACGCCACCTTTAACGAATTTACAGGAGATTGAGAGAGTCGAAGTCTTGCGTCTTGAGATCAAATC
>OZ024750.1:44084482-44086982 GCA_964016885.1 Eledone cirrhosa
GTTCAGTGCAAAAACCAATCTGTTGGTGAGGGAAATAATGCCTATCTCCCCGCGAGTGTTGAGGGTGACCTTCAATGGAAACCCAAGACTGACAGTCATCTCAGCCTATAGTCCAACTGAGGGGGACAGTGATGTGAATGCCGAGGAGTTCCATGAGGAGGTGTGTAGAGCTGTCAACACCACTCAGGCACACAATATCCTGCTTGTTTTGGGGGACTTCAATGCACATCTGTGTAAGGAGGGCAGTGAAGATCCTTGCTGGTACTTCCATAACAACACCAACCGAAATGGAAGACTACTGAGAGACACCCTGCTGGAGGCGAACTTGATGGCGACCAACCTAAGGTTTAGGAAGAATCTGGGGAAGATGTGGACCTACATCTCAGATATGCACCTGTCCAAGTCCCATATTGATTTCATTCTGGTGAGGAAAAAGTGGCGGAATAGTGTTCTGAACACGGAACCATACAGCTATTTCAGTACACTGGGTAGTGACCACCGGCTTGTTATGAGTGAGGTCCGCGTTAGCTTAAGAAAGAGCAAGGCTCAGCCCCGGAGAACAATCTATGACTGGGGAGCTTTCAAGGAAGATGATAAGCTACAGGAGAGGTTCACAGTGGAAGTGAGAAACAGGTTTAGTGCTCTGTGTGGAGAGTCAGAGGAGAGAAAGATTGGATGGACTGAGGAGAGTGTGACGAGGAGGTACGGGCACTTCACCAATGCAGTGGCGAAAGCAAGTGAAACCCTGGTGCCGAGGAAAAAGAACAAAGGGAAGCACGTCAGCTCTGCAAACCCAAAAGTGTGTGCAGCCAGAGAACACCTGAAAGCTGCCAGGGACCAATTCTATGCTGATCCTACGGAGGAGAGGATGGAGACTGTGGGGGTGATGAGGGAAAAGCTCTGTACCGCTTACACTGAGGTCAGAGAGGAAGCACTGATAGAGAAGATCAGAAGTGTGGAGAGAGCGGTTGACAGATCTGGATGTAAGGAGAGCTGGATGATCATCAACGAGATCACAGGGAGGAAGAAAAGATGTTCGAGTCAGATCCAGGGAACGGGCCCGAGGATAGGAAGAGGAAATGGCTAGACCATTTTAGGACCCTACTAGGAGAGCCACCCTCCACAGCCCAGAGCACTGGGGAGATCAGGCGGCTGTTTGGGGAACTGGATGTTGAGACAGAGCCCTTCACCAGAGAGGAGCTTCAGAGAGCCAAGAAGAAGATCAAGGAGGGCAAGGCTCATGGAGAAGATGGAGTGGCATCAGAGGTGATGAAGAGGTGTGATTTTGATGATATCATCCTGGGGTTCTGTAACGGGGCACTGGAGAAAGGAGTTGCCCCGAATCAGTGGAGGATCAGTAACATCGTCCCAGTGCCAAAGAAGGGAGATCTCTCTAACACCAACAACTACCGGGGGATCTTACTGACGTCACTTGTGGCAAAGACCCTCAACAGGATGATTCTTAACAGGATCCAGCCTGAGATGGAGAAGAAGCTCAGGGACAACCAGAACGGCTTCAGAGAGGGTAGATCAACCACCAGTCACATCCTGATGCTGAGGAGGATATTAGAGGGAGCTAGAGCAAAGTGCCTTCCTGCGGTCATGGTTTTCATTGACTTTAGGAAGGCCTTTGATTCTGTGGACCGTTACTGCCTGATGAAGATCTTACAGGCTTATGGAATCCCCAAGAGGATAGTGGACCTGATATCACTGCTCTACACCAACACCAAAGCCCAAGTCATTACACCTGATGGGAGAACAGAGTTCTTTGAGATACTGGCTGGAGTGCTCCAGGGAGATACATTGGCTCCCTACCTTTTTATCATCGTAGTGGACTATTGTATGCGCCTTGCACTGGAGAAACACCAGGACTCTGGCTTTACTGTAGCACCGGCTCAGAGCAGGAGAGTTGGGGTGAAAAAGGTATCGGATGCTGAATTTGCCGACGACATAGTTTTGGTGACAAATACAGTGAAGGTGGCAGAGGATTTGATGCGGGAGGTTGAGACTGTGTCGATGAGTGTGGGGCTGAGAATGAATGAGACTAAAACAAAATATCTGGTAGAGAATGTTGAGAAGCCAGAGGGGATCACTAATATAGGCGGGAAGCCGCTGGAATTGGTTGAGGACTTCCTGTATTTGGGAGCAAAGATTGGGAATACGGAAGTTGATGTGGTTGAAAGGAAGAGCAAGGCCTGGGCGGCGTGTCACAGCTTGGGATCGGTGTGGAAGTCGGACCTTCGTAGAGACCTGAAGGTCCGCCTCTTCATTGCTGTAGTGGAGTCTGTGCTGCTGTGTGGGTCTGAGACTTGGACACTGACCAAGAGACTCACTCAGATGGTGGATGGGTGCTACACGAGAATGCTGAGGATGGCTCTGAACATTAATCAGTATACACTGAGGATGAAAAACTCAGAGCTGTATGGGAGCATCCCAAAAGTCAGCTCAAAAGTGACACAGAGAAGACTGAGGTTGGCTGGTCATGCTCACCGACATCCAG
>OZ024750.1:44094482-44096067 GCA_964016885.1 Eledone cirrhosa
CACATATACAACACAGCTAATGCTATATACACTCACTATACACTCTCACACATACAGACACACACACATATACAACACAGCTAATGCTTATATACACTCACTATACACTCACACATACAGATACACACACATATACAACACAGCTAATGCTATATACACTCACTATACACTCACACATACAGACACACACACATATACAACACAGCTAATACTATATACACTCACTATACACTCTCACACATACACGTATTTATACCTATATATATAATATATATATACACACACACATATATATATATATTTATATATATATATATACACACATATATATACACATATACACTTATACACTTAAAGGTATACATATACACATATGTGTGTAAGTATGTGTCTTATACATATACACATATACACTTAAGGAATGTATAGACACATGCTTACACACATATGTATATATGTATGTTTATATGTATGTATGTATGTATGTATAATGTATATATGTATGCATGCATGCATGCATTTATGTATGCATGCATGTATGTATGTATGTATGTATAAATGTATGTATGAATGTATGTATGTACGTATGTATGTATGTATAATGTGTGTATAATGAATAATTGTATGCATGCATATGTGTATGTATGAATCTATGTATGTGTGTATGAATGTATGAATGTATGTATGTATATTTGTATGTATCTAAGTATGTATGTATGTATATGTGTATACATGTATGAATGTATTATGTATATTTGTTGGCATATATTTATGTATGTATGTACGTATGTATGTATGTATATACGTAAGTTTGTCTATTTGTAGGTATGTATATATTTATGTATGTATGTATATATGTATGTATGTATGCATGTATGTATGTATATACATAAGTTTGTCTATTTGTATGTATGTATATATTTATGTATGTATGTATTTATGTATGTATGTATGTATGTATATATGTATATATGTATGTATGCATGTATGTATGTATATACGTAAGTTTGTCTATTTGTATGTTTGTATATATTTATGTATGTATGTATTTATGTATGTATGTATGTATGTCGGGAGAGATGACCCCTTAGCCTTTGTCAAGGCAGAATTCTAGAGAAGGAAAACTCTGATATAACACCTGCAACCCTGATGGTATCCAATGATGTTGACTTGTTCTTCTTTTTGGTAAATATCATCTTGGTTAAGAGAGTGGGACTGGCTTTGTGCAGTGCCTTTGCTCACTATAAAAGCTTCACGGCACAGGCATTGCTTTATATCTGGAGATCTCTCTGCATTTGTCGTCACATGGTACCATGGGCCCAGCACTATGTGTCAATAATTGTCACAAGTGTAGTGTTTGTACCAGAGCTTTCAAGTCGCTGGCTGGACTAAAAAGTCACACTCGTTCAGCGCATCAGTAGGGGTTCTCCTACATGGATATAAAGTAGTGGCCGTACTCGAAAACGAGTTGGCAGCCACCATGTATGTATGTATGTAATGTATGTATGTATGTATGTATGTATGTATGTATATAGGTAAGTTTGTCTATTTGTATGTATGTATTTATGCATGTATGTACGTATGC
>OZ024750.1:44096267-44098767 GCA_964016885.1 Eledone cirrhosa
GAGGCGCAGACATGCGCCATTCCCGACAGATCCATCCACGACAACCTCCACCTCATGCGATACATCGTAGAGTGGGTAGCTAGGGAACCTGGCACGGGTGGGTCCTTGATCAATTTAGATCAGTCGAAAGCTTTCGATAGGGTCGACCATCGTTACCTAGCGGCAGTCCTGAGGGCGGCTGGCTTTGGGCCCGTCTTCAGAGGCTGGATCGCTGCCATGCACAGCGACATCTGCTCTGTGGTGAGAGTGAACGGTCACCTGTCGGAACCGTTCAACATCATGCGCTCGGTCCGCCAAGGATGTCCCCTCTCGTCCCTCTTGTACGTATTGACGCTCGAGCCATTACTGCACAAACTGGAGACGTTGAGGGGAGTCCCGCGCGAACTAGGATGCGGAAGATCCGTGTCAGCATATGCGGACGATGTCACCGTAGTGGTGTCGAACGCCAAACACATCGAGGCGATCGGCACTACACTAAGAGAATACGAAGCGGTGACAGGAGCAATGATCAACCAGGAAAAGTCAGTGGGCCTGCAGCTCGGCACCTGGAGAGGCAGGTCCATGCCGTCCAACAGCGTTGTCGGGCGCTGGACGGACGGACCGGTTAAATTGCTAGGGGTCTGGTTCGGTCCGGACCTCCAGACGGACAAAAACTGGGACGAGGTGACGAGCAGGGTGGCTTCTCTCACCCAGAAATGGGCGGAGAGGAAGCTATCCCTGAAAGGTCGAGCGGAGGTGGCTAACGCGTACATCGCGTCTGTCATCTGCTACCGCCTAACCGTCGTACCTTGTCCTAAGCCTCGCCTGACTGCGCTGGAGCGTTTGCTCTTTCGCTTTTTGTGGAAGGGATGTGCTCCGATGGTCAGGCGGTCCATCTGTTGTCAACACCCGCTACGTGGAGGGCTGGGCATGCCGTGGCTGATGATGCGCAGGCACGCGCTCAGGCTACGACATCTCCACCTCTTCCTCGACGGTGATCAGGTGTGGTCGCCGTTTGCTAGACGAGTTTTTCCCCAGCTCGTTTCCTTGACGGAGCTGCAGTCCTGGGTCAAGCGAAGACCGAGAGGGAGCGCCTGGAGACTGGAATGTCTTCAGGCGCTCACAGCCCTCGACCAATCGGGCAATGTGATCGGTGGAAACTCCACCTCGGCGTTCTATAGAGGATTAGTGGAGGGGAAGAGCGACGACGTACTTGGGGAAACTCTAGGCGTCGACGAAAATCAACTAGCCAATCTCTTCGGAAGAACTTTCGGACCAGGGCCTATGGACAACTTCCAGAAATCTCTGGCCTGGCAGTGCTACCGAGGAGCCTTGCCAGTTCGGGATAAACTCTACAGGCATGGAGGTGCCGTCAGCCGGGCATGTCCGAGATGCGCGCAGGGCGACGAAACCGTCCTGCACGCACTCGTCCAGTGTCCGAAAATTGCTGATTTGTGGGTTTATGTCGAACACCTGCTGTCGCGTTTAGGACGGATCCAGCTATCATCTGAGTCTATCGTGAGGATTGCCCCGCCCTCCTCCTTTAGCCGGGAAGGGCAGGCAGTTTTTATCTGTCTGGTGGCCATGGCGAAAGAGATAGTATGGTGGACACGTTTGAAAGGGCTGAAGACGAGCACTTACCTCTTCGGTGATGCTCTGATTGACTTTTTCAAATTTCATTTGAAAAGGAAAATCAGAGTAGAGAAGGAAGTGCTCTCTTCCCAGCATTTTGTTGAAAGATGGATGAGAGAAGCAAGAATGGCCCGAGTGAATGGGCCGACTCTGAGTATATATCTGTAAACTAAAGGTGGAAAACTGGGAGAGGGCACTTGCCTTGGTGGTCAGGGTCATTGTGGCTTTTTACTGGGCTTTCTCCACAAATGTCCCTCCGAAGTCTCCCCCCTATTGGGGAATTTTTCATTGTTATTTTCATTGGTATTTTTGTTACATCCTCTGTTTTTGTTTTTTTACACGCAGAAATGCCCATTTGTACCGTCCTGCATTGTCCTGCACTGTCCTTAATGTCTACTTTATGTAAACCCTTGTGGTTAATAAAGAAATCATTATTATTATTATTATTATTATTATTATTATTATTATTATTAGGGCGTGGATTGGCAGTATCGGTAGAGAGTCGGACACTATGCTTTGAAGCATAGAGTTACGTCCCTTTATGATCTGAGTTCAAATCCCGCCGAGGTTAACTTTGCCTTTCATCCTTACGGGGTCGATAAAATAAAGTACCAGTAATGTACTGTGTAATTGCTGGCCTTGTGCCTAAAGTAGAAACAATTATTATTATTATTATTCGGTGGATAAGGATGCAATTCAACTTAAGCACTCGACGTCATATTCTACAAAATAGGGATTAGAATGAGGACGGACAAATAAAGCAAAAGCATCAGATTTTTTTTAATTCCTTCCCCCCACCCATAATTGCCTCGGAAACTTTACCTTTCACTCAATTTTGCTGTCTGATGAGATCACGCAACTGATCGTCATTGAAATATGTGTAACGGCT
>OZ024750.1:44103767-44106267 GCA_964016885.1 Eledone cirrhosa
GCTGGTGTTGGTGGTGGTGTTGATTCTTTGTTTTATCATGTTTCTAAACCATCTCGTACTTTTTCCGGTTTCCTAAACACATTCATGCACACACATACGTATATATATATATATATATATATATATATAGGAAAAAGTATGACCCCGACGGCAGAGCTCAAGCCGTTTCGACGGCATTTCTGGAGTCCAGAAATAGCCATCGAAACGGCTTGAGCTCTGCCATCGGGGTCATACATTTTCCTATTACCCACTCTATTACACTAAGTATTGAGTACTCTGGTGCGTTATGGTCCATCTGGTTCCTTACCACAATTCCTTCGTTATATATATATTATATATATATATATATATATATATATATATATATATATATATATAAATTAGACAATTATCAAAGTTGTGTTCAAATCATTTAATAGCTGACAATCGTTTCTTCTAAACTTTCGTTTAGAGTCATCGGAGCATTATTAATGTTTGTACATATAGTTAACGTCCTATTCAACTGAACAATTATATAGATACATATATATTGATGTTGTGAGCAACAGTTTCGTATTTGCAGGCTGTACTGGATGCGACATATATTAAACAAGAATTGTACAATAATTCAAATTAAAAACACAGAGTGGAATACATGCAACAGATAATACAAGAGAATAGTCTAATAATTAAAGAGTCATTGAGAAAGGAGCATTGAGAGAGAAAGCGTACATTAGCAATACATATGCAGTCGTGTAGAAAGTCCACATGTGTTAGTCATAAATATGAGAAGGAAATAAGCAAAGGTATTATGTATATGTTGATAAATAAATACTGTATGTTAAGCAAATATGTTAATGTATTAAAATCTATGGCGGATGTAATATGTTGATAGTGTTCGAATTTGTGTGTGTTGAGAAGAACACAGTTACTGCAGTCCTTTCCATTACATATGTTGAATTATATTTTAGTTAATGTTTATATTGAATGTTTTAAGTTAGTTAAAGCAATGGATTATAAATTAGTCTTATTGTATTCTTATTCATGGACAATAGTTGTTCAACAGGTAGTTTTTCCAACGGTTTAATTTCCGGAAGTGTGTATACGATCCAAGATTAAGGGGAGGTAACTAGCTAATTAAATTCAATTATTTAAATTATTTGCTCTAATACACATTATAATATATATATATATATATATATACAAATATAAATTCATCGAGAATCTTATTTCGGCTGGTAGAAGTATATACATATCGATATATACATACATACATACATACATACATGGTGGCTGCCAACTCGTTTTCGAGTACGGCCACTACTTTATATCCATGTAGGAGAACTCTTACCGATGCGCTGAACGAGTGTGACTTTTTAGTCCAGCCAGCGACTTGAAAACTCTGGTACAAACACTACACTTGTGACGATTATTGACACATAGTGCTGGGCCCTTGGTACCATGTGACGACAAGAGAGATCTCCAGATATAAAGATATATACATACATACATGTATATATATATATATATATATGTATATAGTAATAATATATATAGTAATAATAATTGTTTCTAGTTTTGCCACAATGCCAGCAATTAATCCAGTGTATTACTGGTACTTTATTTTATCGACCTCGTAAGGATGAAAGGCAAAGTTAACCTCGGCGGGATATAATAAACTTTAATCTTTTATTTAATATATATATATATATATATATATATATATATATATATATATATATATATATATATATATATATATATAATTGTTTTTACTTTAGGCACAAGGCCAGCACTTACCCAGTGCATTACTGCTACTTTATTTTATCGACCCCGTAAGGATGAAAGGCAAAGTCAACCCGGTGGGATTTGAACTCAGATCGTAAAGGGACGTAACTATGCTGGAAAGCATGGCGTCCGACCCTCTACCGATACTGCCAATCCGAAAGAATCAGTTTTGCATCATATACATATTTAATTACATATTACATATGTTTCACTGTCGATCAGCTCGAGTAATGATTGATCATATATATATATATATATATATATATATATATATATATATATATATATATATATATATATATATATATATATATATATATATATATATTTATATATATATATATATTCATGTATATAAGCTAACATGTTTTCTTGATACGATCTATTGGCATAATTAATAGTACTATCTATTGGAAAGGCTTCTTCGGGGTTTTCTATGTAAGCGATTCCCCTCAGAACGCTTGAATTGACGCTAGAGGTAAATGGACGTCCGTCGATATCGACGATGAATGTCCCAGCTGCCAGTTAATCGCAACAGACTGCTCAACATTCCACTGACACGTCTACAGTCCATACGATGGATTCTAAATAGTTTTCTTCTACAGAAATTTGATCATGTTTGGACACGATCCGACACTCTGTTAAATGGTAAAGTATAGACCCCGTTTGGTCACGAATGACTGGCTTTTGCACGAAGAAATTCCCCTCCGAAGCACAATGTTGTTTGTGGAAG
>OZ024750.1:44108767-44111267 GCA_964016885.1 Eledone cirrhosa
ATACACAAATGTGTATATATCTATATAGGTGTATGCATGTGTGTGAGTGTGTGTGTGAGTGTGTGTGTATGAGTGTGTGTGTGTGCATGTGTGTGTCTCTATATGTTTATATAAATACACTCACATACAAATATATAAATATATGCTCTATACACAAATGTGTATATATCTATATAGGTGTATGCATGTGTGTGAGTGTGAGTGTGTGTGTATGAGTGTGTGTGTGTGTGTGTGTGCATGTGTGTGTCTCTATATGTTTATATAAATACACTCACATACAAATATATAAATATATGCTCTATACACAAATGTGTATATATCTATATAGGTGTATGCATGTGTGTGAGTGTGTGTGTGAGTGTGTGTGTATGAGTGTGTGTGTGTGCATGTGTGTGTCTCTCTATGTTTATATAAATACACTCACATACAAATATATAAATATATGCTCTATACACAAATGTGTATATATCTATATAGGTGTATGCATGTGTGTGAGTGTGAGTGTGTGTGTATGAGTGTGTGTGTGTGCATGTGTGTGTCTCTATATGTTTATATAAATACACTCACATACAAATATATAAATATATGCTCTATACACAAATGTGTATATATCTATATAGGTGTATGCATGTGCGTGAGTGTGAGTGTGTGTGTATGAGTGTGTGTGTGTGCATGTGTGTGTCTCTATATGTTTATATAAATACACTCACATACAAATATATAAATATATGCTCTATACACAAATGTGTATATATCTATATAGGTGTATGCATGTGTGTGAGTGTGAGTGTGTGTGTATGAGTGTGTGTGTGTGTGTGTGCATGTGTGTGTCTCTATATGTTTATATAAATACACTCACATACAAATATATAAATATATGCTCTATACACAAATGTGTATATATCTATATAGGTGTATGCATGTGTGTGAGTGTGAGTGTGTGTGTATGAGTGTGTGTGTGTGCATGTGTGTGTCTCTATATGTTTATATAAATACACTCACATACAAATATATAAATATATGCTCTATACACAAATGTGTATATATCTATATAGGTGTATGCATGTGTGTGAGTGTGAGTGTGTGTGTATGAGTGTGTGTGTGTGCATGTGTGTGTCTCTATATGTTTATATAAATACACTCACATACAAATATATAAATATATGCTCTATACACAAATGTGTATATATCTATATAGGTGTATGCATGTGTGTGAGTGTGAGTGTGTGTGTATGAGTGTGTGTGTGTGTGTGTGCATGTGTGTGTCTCTATATGTTTATATAAATACACTCACATACAAATATATAAATATATGCTCTATACACAAATGTGTATATATCTATATAGGTGTATGCATGTGTGTGCGTGTGAGTGTGTGCGTTTTTTTATTTTTTTATATCTGACCCCATGTCGTTCAATTATAAATACTAAATATTATTAACGGGTGGCAATACAGTTGTTGTTGAGACAATGAAGGGGAGAGGGGGGTGGAGAGTGTGGGGGACCAGGGAGGGAGAAGTGGGGGAGAGTGAGAGAGAAAGGGGGAGAGAGAGAGATATAGAAGTGTGGGAGAGAGAGAGAAGGGAGAGAGAGTGAGAAAGGGGAAGAGAGAAGTGGGGAAAGAGGGAGGGAGAAGTGGGGCAGAGTGAGAGAGAAAGGGAGAGAGAGAGAGAGAAGAGGAGTGACAAAGGTGGAGAGAGAGAGAAATGGAGGAGAGAGTGAGAGAGAAGTGGGGGAGGGTGAAATAGAGAACGAGGGAAAGAGTGAGAGAGATGTGGGGGAGAGTGAGAGAGAGAAGAAGAGAAAGGGGAGACAGTGAAGTAGAGAATGATGGAGAGAGTGGGAGAGAAAGAGAGAGAAAGGGGAGAGAGTGAAGGAGAGAAAGAGGTAAACAGTGAGAGAGAAGGAGGGAGAGAGTGAGAGAGAGAAGTGGAGGAGAGAGTGCGAGAGAAAGGGGATAGAGAGAGAAGTGGAGGAGAGAGTGAGACAAAGGGGAGAGAGAGAAGGAGAGAAAGAGGGGAAAAGTGAGAGAGAAAGGAGGACAGATAGAGATGCGGAGGAGAGAGTCAGAAAAGTTGGGGAGAGAGACAAAGGAGAGAGAGAGAGAAGGAGACAAAGAGTGTGAGAGAGAGAAAGAGTAGAAAGCAAAAATAAGGGTTTTGTTATTTTAATCGTGTGATCCCTATAATGTTGTTGGTGGTGTTGTTGGTTAAATAAGCCGAGAGGCATTAATATAACCGTTTATGGCACGAAATACTTTCTCTTGTGAAGTGTGGTGTTTTTTAACCATTTTAACTGCCTCTCTACTGTTTATCTGAGTGTGTTTGTGTGTGGCTGTTTGTGTGTGTATGTATGTGTGTTGTATCATTGTGTGTGCGTGTGTGCAAGTGTGTGAGTGTGCGCGCGTGTCTCTGTGGATGTATATATATATATATATATATATATATATATATTAATAAAGGGTATTCCAACTTTGTCTGATTTACTCGTTTTATTTACA
>OZ024750.1:44121267-44123767 GCA_964016885.1 Eledone cirrhosa
ACGGCCTGCCGCGCCTCTCGGACAGGGAGGCGAAGTCCTGCGAGGAGCCGATTTCGGCCGCTGAGATAGAGGACGTGCTGAGCCAATGCGGCAAACGCAAATCCCCGGGTCTCGATGGTCTTCCTTACGAATTATATCTAGCTATGCCGGACTTGTTCCCCGATCTCCTCGAGGCGGTCTACTGCAACTGGCAACAGAATGGGAGAATTCCCTGTACTGTGACCAAGGGCGTAGTCACGCTAGTGAGGAAGGACGAGAACAAGGGGGACGAAATAAGTAACTTCAGGCCCATAACTCTGCTAAATACAGAGTTACAGATTTTGGCCAAGGTGCTAGCAAAGAGGTTGGCGCTTGTCGTGGGCAACCTGGTGGGAGATGCGCAGACATGCGCTATCCCGTCCAGGTCCATCCATGACAACCTCCACCTCATGCGATACATCATAGAGAGGGTTGGGAACGAACCCGGCTTTGGTGGGGCTCTGATCAACTTGGATCAATCTAAGGCGTTCGATAGGGTCGACCATGGTTACCTGGATGCGGTGCTAGCGGCGGCAGGCTTCGGACCCGTTTTCAGGGGCTGGATCACTGCTATGCACAGCAGCCGCATCTGCTCTAGGGTCAAGGTGAACGGCTACCTCTCGGAGCCGTTCAAAATCGCGCGGTCCATCCGACAGGGGTGCCCTCTCTCCTCCCTTCTGTATGTGTTGACTCTCGAGCCACTACTGCGGAAGTTGGAGTTGTTGCAGGGCATCCCTTTGGAACCGGGATTGCGGAAAGCGGTGTCGGCCTACGCCGATGACGTGACAGTAATGGTGTCGACGGCCTCCGAAATCGAGGCGGTCGGCACCTTACTGAAGGAGTACGAAAAGTTCACAGGGGCTAAGCTGAACCGGGACAAGTCGATCGGTTTGCAACTCGGCACGTGGAGGGGCAGACCGATGCCCTCCGATGGCGTCGTCGGACGCTGGACGGAGGGCCCGGTGAAGTTGCTCGGGGTCTGGTTCGGACCGGACCTCCAGGTGGAGAAAAACTGGGCGGAGGTTACGAACAGGGTGTTTGCACTGACCAAGAAGTGGGCCAGTTGCAAACTATCCCTGAAAGGTCGGGCGGAGGTGGCGAACACCTACATAGCGTCCGTCATCTACTACCGCCTGACCGTAGTGCCCTGCCCAAGGGAAACCCTCACCAAGATGGAGCGCGCGCTCTTCCAATTCCTTTGGAAGAGGCGGGCTCCTATGGTGAGGAGATCCATCTGCTGTCAACACCCTTCGAAAGGAGGGCTGGGGATGCCGTGGCTAATGATGCGTAAACACGCATTAAGGCTACGGCACCTCTACGTATTCCTCACCGGACAACCGGTGTGGGCCTCGTTTGTGAGGCGAACCTTTCCCAGACTCGTCTCACTCACCGAGCTGCAATCCTGGGTCAAGCAAAGACCGAGAAAACTGGGCGCCTGGCACACTGAGTGTGCCCAGGCGCTCACCGCCCTCTGGCAGGCGGATCCGGTTATCAGTGGAGACTCCACCGCAACATTCTATAGAGGGCTGGTACGCAGCAGGTGCGACGACGCCCTCGGAGAAGCCCTAGACATGGAGGAGGACGAACTGGCCAGCCTGTTCGGTAGGACATTCAGCCCGGGACCTATGGACAACTTCCAGAAGTCCCTGGCCTGGCAGTGCTACCGAGGGGCTTTACCCGTTCGAGAAAGGCTCTACAGACACGGGCGCCCGGGTAGGGACCCCGCCAAAAAGATCTGTCCCAGATGCGTGTGCGACGAGGAAACCGTTGCACACGCATTGGTACACTGCTCGGGCGTAGCCGATCTGTGGGGCTATGTCGAACAACTGCTGTCAAGGGTGGAACCGATCCGGTTGACCACCGAGTCTATTGTAATGATCAAGCCGCCTCCCCCCTTCAAAGATGAAGCAGAGGCGGTGTTTCTGTGCGTAATAGCCATGGCGAAAGAGGTTGTATGGTGGACGCGTCTGAAAGGACTGAGGTCAGGCACCTTTCTCTCTGGCCAACAACTGGTCCGTTTCTTCCGATATCATTTCGGAAGAAGGATCAGGATGGAGAGAGAGGTGCTGCACCCCAGCCGTTTCTATGAAAGATGGGTGAAAGTGGCGAGAATGGCCCGTGTGAATGGGCCTTCACTCTACATCAGACTATAGGTGAGGAAGATGAAAGACCAAGGGAGCACCCCTTCTCTGTGCTCCTGAGGAGAAGGGTTGCACACTTTTTTCGGGGGTGTGTGCGACCCCCCAAGGCGCCTCCTCTCTATTGAGGATTTTGTTAAAAATTTTATTTTTTGTTATATCTTATTTTATTTTTATATTTTGTTATTGCCTCCTCCTTATTGAGGACGCCTTTTTGTGTAAACTCCCCCCTTTGTACTTGTCCCACTTTTGATGCCCTAGTGGCAAATAAAAGAAATATATCTATCTATCTATCTATCTATCTATCTATCTATCTATCTACCGACCAATCTATTTATCTATAT
>OZ024750.1:44128767-44138767 GCA_964016885.1 Eledone cirrhosa
ATGTAGGAAAGATTGCCTCCGTAAATGGCTTGATGATGCTATTTTGAAGAGAAATTTAGTGAAAAGGTAAGTTTATCTGGTCTGATTGCTAAATGATAACGGCCTACCTTATTGAACCTGGTCATATCTATTGATTTACTGGTTCTATAGGGAAGAGAACTGAGCAAAGCAGAAGATGAATAAGTTCACTGAGGAAAGGATGAAGGTCTATGTATGTATGTATGTGTTTATGTGTTTGTATGTATGTATCTGTGTATGTTCGTATGTGTGTATGTATGTATGTTTGTATGTATGTATGTTTGTTTGTATTCAAATATATGCATTATACATATATAATATATATATGTAATATATATATAATGGATCATCGAACAAAATCGTGGATATATATATATATATGTATACATATATATATATATGTATACATATATATATATATAAAACATATAATATAAACATATATATATATATATATGTATACATATATATATATATATATAACATATAATATATATATATATGTATACATATATATATAACATATAATATATATATATATGTAATATATTACATATAATATATATATATATTATATATATTATATATATATATATATATATATATATATATATATATATATATATATACAGACACACACACATATACATATACATATACATACATATATATATATATATATCCACGATATTGTTCGATGATCCACTCTTCCAGGAAATCAGTACCCTCTCCCTCCCCAATAAGCTATCATTTACTCAATACTCCCAACCAAATTATTTAATTTCCCGCCTTCTTCAGAGAAGAAGTCCAAATCTCTTTGTTTCTTTGTCGTCTCCAGTCGAAGATTCGCTGACAAATTGAGGAAAGTCAAAGACATCACCGATTCCAGCCATTGATTGATTAGTATTTTGTTTATTTTGCTATGAGTTTAACATTATATTTTATAGTGATCAGTTCTTCTTTTCTTTATCAGTCATTTTTTTCTTTGCACTCCGTCTTCTTCTAACTTCCTTCCTCTTCCTTTTCTTTATTCCTCTCGTCACCCCTCTCTCCCACCACCCCTCTCTCTCTCACTACCCCTCTCTCCCACCACCCTTTTCTCTCTCTCTCTCACCACTTCTATTTAACCCAATAAATGGCTACCCTACTCTCCATCTCCTTTCTATGTGTCATAGAAATATTTCTATTATATTATTTCTTCATCATCCTAACCGCTTTTTTAATGTCTTCTATTAATCAATCCCTATCTTCTAGAATGTTCTTTTCCTTTTAGTTTCCACAATCTACGATCGATCATTCACCTTTAACTTAACACAGCGCCCCCTACTGTTATACAATATTTCTCTTTCATATATTTCTCATCTTTCTTTCATATACACAAATAATAAATAGATATACATTACACAAATCTACCTTTTTCATATAAACTGCAGACCAACAAAAGAGGTCACTTGGTATGCTAAAAATAGCAGCGAAATGTTCTCTAGAGCAGGGATATGCATCATATTCTATTGCCGGGTCACTTTTGAACATTGTAACAACTATTACGGCCATTAATATTTATTAAGCACTATTCCAAAGATTCACCACAACTTCTTTCTTATAACATGGAACTGGGGAAATTATAACACACATAACCCTATCAGAAACTCTATTTGGGTCATTAATATTTGTTAAGCACTATTCCAAAGATTCACCACAACTTCTTTCTTATAACATGGAACTGGGGAAATTATAACACACATAACCCTATCAGTGAAGCCCTTTAGTATAGGTCAACTAAGAGAAAATTGTATTACGGTTACGAAAAAAATTCTAAATAAGCCTACAAGGTAAAAATTAAATAGGGTCATCGAGGGGCCACTTTGATTGGTCTGATGGGCCAAATTCTGGCCCAGGGGCCGCCTGTTGCACGCCCCTGTTGTAGAGCATATATGATAAAACTTGCTATTCTGAAAAATAAAAAGCTGAACTTTTGCTAACTAAGTTTGGGATCTGCCATGGCTAAAATGCCCTTGACCATCTGTCAGTTCAGTCAAGACAGACTTGTATCTACAGAAACAAAGCAACCACAATAATACACACTGCAGTCATTTTCAGTTATAGTCAAAATATTTAGTCAAAATATTATAGTGAAGCTTCTATTTCTATTTCAAGTCAGATTACTCGCCCTCCATTTTGTATTTATTCCTACTGACACATTAAACTATTTGTTAATAGTCACATTAAACTACATCATTATAGAAGCATTATTAAGAATTCCTTTTATATTCTTCTTTAATAACACATTAAACCCTTCACTTATAATCACGTTATTCATCGTTATAGTGACATTAATTAGACATAGTTTTATATCACTTCTCTTCATTTCCTTCCTCGTCATATTTCTCCTTCCCACAGTTATTATTACATACACGTACATATAATAAAATACACTACGCTATACTTAGACAACTTGCAGAAATATACACACAACTAATCACTTGGTTGCTATCATATATTACGCGCATATACACACGTACATACGCATATACAGATAAGCGCAAACACATACACACACTCATTCCTTCATCATACACCCTCTCTGGCAGGTACATACATAAGCACTAATATATACATATACATACAATCTCTCTATATATATGCTCAAATATATTTCAATATATATATATATATATATAAAATTCAGGTTAGAGATGAACATATATATATATATATGAACATATATATATATATATATATATATATATATATATATATAAATATATATATGAATGTTTATATATATATATTTATATGTAATAAAATGTTACAGTATCATGATATATATATATATATATATATATATATATATATGAATATGCATATATATATATGAATATACATATATATGAATATAAAATATAAATATATATAAATATATATGAATATAAAATATAAATATATATAAATATAAAATATAAATATATATAAATATATATGAATTTATATATATATATATAAATAAATGGATATATATATATATATATATATATATAAATATACATATCTGTGTGTGTACATATAAGTATATATATATATATGTATATATATATATATATATATATATATATATATATATATATATATATATATATATATATATATATATATATATATATATATATATATATATATATATATACAGATATTACTGACTTCTTATATATAATAAAATGTTACAGTATCGTGATATATATATATATATATATATATATATATATATATATGAATATGCATATATATATATGAATATACATATATATGAATATAAAATATAAATATATATAAATATATATGAATATAAAATATAAATATATATAAATATAAAATATAAATATATATAAATATATATGAATTTATATATATATATATAAATAAATGGATATATATATATATATATATATAAATATACATATCTGTGTGTGTACATATAAGTATATATATATATATGTATATATATATATATATATATATATATATATATATATATATATATATATATATATATATATATATATATATATATACAGATATTACTGACTTCTTATATATAATAAAATGTTACAGTATCGTGATATATATATATATATATATATATATATATATATATATATATATATATATATATATATAGAGAGAGAGAGAGAGAGAGAGAGAGAGAGAGAGAGATTACTGACTTCTTTCTTCTCCGAAGTAGCCCTATAGAGATAATATTTGCTCACTCTCCGTGAATACGCCAATTAAATGAACTTTTAATAAAACATTGATTTGATAGAGGTCAGATATTTTTGGCTGATGCGGTCAGAATATATGTATATATGTGTATCATTAATATATATATATAAATACAGACATATATACATATATATATATATATATATATATATATATATATATATATATATATATATATATATATATATATATATATATATATATATATATATATATATATATATATATATATATATATATATATATATATATATATTTATATATATATATATATATATATATATATATATATATATATATATATATATACATACATATATATACATTCCCCTCTCTAACCTCCAGTTCCGCTTCTCTTAATCCAAGTCCGACAAAAATTAATGGACGTAGGAAACCGACAGCACAATATATATAGAATTCTAACGCATGCGCGGGAAAAGCGGTAATCTGACATCTATACAACGTCCATATTTGTACTGTGGAAGACAAGAGATTTGAGAATAAAAGGTACGGAAAAGACTCAAAGGGAAATAGTATAAGACATGTATATAGGAGTATGCTGTATATATATATATATATAAGAATGTAAAAAGCATACATATATATTTCTAAAACAAAAACAGCCCCTTCAATATATTTTCCGTGCTATTTCCAAGTTCTCCTTCTCTCTATAACCAGTTTTGTATAGAACCTTACGTCCCTTTTCATATATATATATACATATATATATATATGTGTGTGTGTTGCATGAATGACTATGTACATAGTGTGAATGCATACATTTGTATATATATATATATATATATATATATATATATATATATATATATATATATACACATACATATATACATATATATATACATGTATATATATACACACATACACACACATAAAATATATAAAAATTAAGAATTTAAAAAAAATGATAACTCGCAAAAATCATGTATTATCAAAGATGGAAGCATTTGAAAGATCTAGAGACAAAATGGTTGCCATCAAGTTTCCGGTTAGAAGACGGCTCCAGGAAACAACATAGCTGGTTTATATTTTTATAGAAGGCCTGTCGTCCGGCTCGTTCAGTTTGGTTTGCTTTTGTCATGTTACTAATAATTATAGAGAAAATGGTGGAGACATATATATATACCACATTTATTTGAGATGTAATAGTTATTGAGGCGGTCTGTATATAATTTATTTTATTTTATGTATATTCCGTTTGCTTCTGATTAAATTTCTCAAACAAATGTGGTATTTCAACCCTCGTAAATTTAGACACACGATTTACTGTGTTTATTACTACATATATTATTGAAATGCTCAGTATTTATACTTTGAGCTTGTTAATAACAGGGTATCAGTATGAATTATTAACTCTGGCTTTTATTGGTATATATATATATATATATATAGAGAGAGAGAGAGAGAGAGAATTGGATTCGTAATCAGGAGATTGTGAGTTCGATTCACGGGCCTGGCGATGTGTTGTGTCCTTTTGCCCTATCCCACGTTGCTCCTTCTACCTGGAGTTGCGACCCATAGTTGGTATTAGCAATTGAAAAAACCAATGGAAACATTCTTTCCTCGGTCCGATTTGACGAAAGTCGATCGAGTGTCGATATAAAATAGAAACAAATTAGATATATAATAAAGAAAATTCTATATTCGATATCTGAAGGGTAATATATATACACATTCACTCACACACACATACTTATATATATATACATTTATCAACATATCTATATATCTATTTATATTTGCATATGCATATGCATATGTATATCTATGTGAATGTGGAAGCAGTATCTCCGAATGTTTAAGAAGTTCTCTTCCCAAACATTAGCTTGGCGATATTATCCCAGTTGGGCAAATTTCATTTCTCATAGTCTTGTGATAGAAACTCGGTAGACGGAAACTCTATAGAAACATGTCGGGAGGAGTGTATCTGCAATTCAAAGAGCCAGCATTTCATACATTCTGCCACACTGGATCTACATTAAGAGTAATCGCGTCTGTGAAATGGTCAACAGTCTATATGTTAAGTATAAAATCAAAGGAAAAACTCACCTCATTTCCAACGTGAGGATGTAATTGTAAGAATTTGTCAATTCAATAACCCATCGAATATAACTTTTAGTAATTATAAGAAAATGAAAATACGTCGAATACCCGACATTATGATCGTAAGTGTAACAGACTTACCACTAGGCCACGCCGCTACAAACAGCGGGAGAAAGCAAAAGAGTAAATGAAAGTTAGATAGCTTGTAACATGTATAAACTCCTACATAGCAATATTTTAAAGTTCCATTATATAGATAAAACTTACCTTTTTGCCAGTGATTTCCCCTTGAGAATTTTCCACGTCCAAAGATAATTTCTCGTCATTTCTCAACAAATTTTATCTCACATGTTCTTCTAACACTGTTTGTTATTATTTGATAACAACATTTCTCTTCTATTTATCATCTCTCTCTGTCTCTCTATCCCCCCTCTCTCTCTCTCTCACTCTCTCTCTCCCCCCTCTCTCTCTCTCTCCGCCACTGTCTTCCCCCTCTATATGTTGTATTTATACACAAAGGTAGAAATAATTCATTCATATATCAATATACAGAGAAAGAAATAGAGAGGCATAAGTAATATACATATATATATATACATATGTATATATATATATATATATATATATATATATATATATATATATATATATATATATACATATACATACATATATATACACTTATATATATATATACACACACATATATATATATATAAAAATATATATACATATACATACCTATATATACACTTATATATATATATATATATATATATATATATATATATATATATATATATATATATATATATATATATATATATATATATATATATATATATATATATATATATATACATACATATATATACACTTATATATATAGAGAGAGATAGATAGATAGAGAGACAGTGACAGAGACAGATAGAGAGAGAGAAAGATAGAGAGAGAGAGGGACGGGGGAGAGATGTATGGACGTATATATATATATATGTGTGTGTTTGTGTGTGTGGAAGTATGTGTGTACAGAACATGGGAGGCAAATTGATAGATTATCTATGTTCACATTTAATATTTCACATCTCACGAGACTTATTCTATTTCCAAATATTTGGCAGAAATCAAATTATCTATATAGCATCAAATCTCTATACACAGAGACATATATACACACAGACACACATACAGACAGGCATACATACACTCACACATACACACACATACACAGACAGACAGACAGACAGACAGACAAACAGACAGACAGACAGACAGACAGACAGACACACACACGCACATATATATATATATATATATATATATATATATATATATATATATATATATATATATAAGTATATATAAGAACAAAAGATGGTTAGAGGAGTTCCATGTATTTTATTATGCGCATTTCAAAAACAAATATCATCATGCAATAATATTTGTGTTTTCATCAGATAAAACAGGAGGACATGATATGAAGGCTAAAAAACACTTGTGGATAGTTCAGTTTTAAATCAACATATATATAAGTATATATATATTGCACACGGTACCATAACAGAACTGTTTCATCATTCATTTGTTCTCATTCTGAGGCAGTTTTGAATGGCGCAAGTTGGTAATTTTAACTCGGGAATTTAATATTCTCCGAGAGAGAAAAGCCTTCTGACGATGATCTCTTTTTCAATAGAAATTCACTTGGATTATCTATTTTTTGCTGATTTTTTGCTGATCTGAAACCTCGGTTTGCATATGTTTGCATATCGAAGACTTCTCCTTTCGTTTACCTTTCATCCTTATGGGGTCGATGAAATAAAATAGCAGTAATACACTGGGATAATTGGTGGCCTTGCACCAAATGTAGAAACAATTTATATATACATATATATGTATATATTTATACATGCATACATATATATATATATATATATATATATATATGCGTGTGTGTGTATAAATATATATACATATATATATATATATATATATATATATATATATATATATATATATATATATATATATATATATTAGAAAGTGAGGTCTTTTTTACAAAATGAAAAATAACCGAAGTGTCCTACACGAGTTAATGTATAAGGAAAACAGATGAAATCGAAAATGCAACTGGAGTCTTTTTTTTTTTAAATATATATTTATTTGGTTCCTTTACCGGTTTCGCAGTTCTTCTGCTTTTCAAAAGTAGAATTGAGATGGAGGGTTTGTCGTTTTCCTCACGCGTAAGAAAAACCCCAAACCCAAATAAATATATATTTAAAAAAAAGAAGACTCCAGTTGCATTTTCGATTTCATATTTTTTCCCTAAGGTAACACACTAGAGAGAGAGTGTGCCATCAATAAAACAGGGAAAACCACCAGTGTATGGAATCTATACTCTATCGAAGGCAGGGTAGGCACACAATGTATATACGCTATAACTATATTACACACACGTACACATCTAAAGAGATCTGTTTCGCCAGGAGGTAGTTGACTGAAATGGAATACCCTATGGCTCTTTACCGCGTGCAAGACAATTCTAAAAGAATATAAAGCGACCGTCTAGCTACACGCGGCAGAGAAATGTCACAGCGTATTTAGGGCAGTGAACCAGTGGTGTCTGGGGGACGAGCTGCTAGAAAGGGCAGCCCAAAACCATTCAGAGAAGTGTGCTCAACCAAACAGAGAGAGAGGAAAGACTGTTATAAGGAGTGAAATATCACAGCGAATAGACTCTCGTTATTCCCTGTCAATAATATGCTCAAAGGAGAAGGAATCCTGAGCTCTTTAAAATACAATATGTTGAAAAGGTAACACACTAGAGAGAGAGTGTGCCATCAATAAAACAGGGAAAACCACCAGTGAATGGAATCTATACTCTATGGAAAGCAGGGTAGACACACAATAATTAAAAATATAAATTAAAATGTATATAGGCACCTCTATAACTATATAACACACGCGTACACATCCAAAGAGATCTGGGGTGTCGTTGATATAGGTTGTACCTAGCTTACTAGTCCAAAGGCACAGTAGCAATTGTAGCAAAAGCTAAGGAGACAGATAAAGGAAACATCAGCGCTCGTCAGTAAGAAAGTGAGATTAATGTGCTGGTGAGTTGTTATCAATCAGCTGGATGTTGTGTGGGAAAACTTACATATCTTAGAATCCTCTTTCTTATGAATCTGTTAATTAAATAAGATATGTTAGAGTATAATTAGATAGCAATGTTCCCCAAATAAAGAAATCTGTTTTGAGAACATAAATAAAGATGAATATTTTAGTTGATTCCAATGTGTTGGTAGAGTAAAGACTACATTAAATATACTACTAAAAATGATAGCAGAATCAAATGTCCTCATCACAGATATTTTGGACAAGCTAGAGGCTAACAGGAACAAAATAAGAAAGCAAATATGATTTTGACTGTGTTATACGTAAGCAAAATTAGGTTCGTGAGAAATTAGAGGGGTTCTCCTGACTGGAAAAAATAAAATAAATGTGAACAATAAAAGTCAGTTTTCAGAAGGGGAAAAGAGCAACCCCCCCCCCCCCCCAAAAAAAAAACAGAAAGAAAACAACACCATACAAAACAATAAGTCAAAATGTTCGAAGCTTTCAGCACTGTCATCAAGCAGAATAAGATGAAAATATCTATAAAACATGCTGCATGCACTTAAGGAATTTGTCGCTAGAAGCGTCTTTCTTTCGTTGTAAGAATCCTGGTTGGATAGAGAAAAATGTTGATTATCCAATCAAATTCTTTGATGTCATTTGACGGCCACAAAACATGGATGACACGTAACTTAGGGCAAAGAGATAGCAAGATTGGTGATAATCTCTATATTTGTTCAGCTAATGACGGTGATAAGATAGCTGGTTCCATTTGTTATGATATTTATTTTACATTTTAAAGTAGACCTAACAACAGGCACCAGAGAACATTGCCTAAGGTACTAGCAAGTCAACGCTGATTCCAACAGAACATTTGTTTTTTTGTTGTTAATTTTTTGAGTTCGCCATTTTTTTCTTCTTCTCTTGCTTATAACTATGATGGCTCTAGATATCTATGTTAAATAATATAAGTGAAACCGAAGAAAATTAGATATAATCTATTAGTTGTCATACTAGCAGCTATACG
>OZ024750.1:44143767-44146267 GCA_964016885.1 Eledone cirrhosa
AGAAGTTGATTAAATAGATAAAAGGCAAAGCAAACATTGATGGCATATGAACTCAGTGAATTACTGGTACTTTATTTTATCGGTACCGTAAGGATGAAAGGTAAAGTTAACCTCGGCGGGATTTGAACTTAGACCATAAAAGGCCGTAACTCTATGCTGCAAAGCATGGTGTCCGACCCTCTACCGATACTGCTAATCCACCGGCCTTTACAACCCTCATAATAATAAAATCATCATAGAATAATAATTGTTTCTACTTTAGGCAAAAGGTCATCAAATTACCCAGTTCATTACTGGTACTTTATTTTATCGACCCCGTAAGGATGAAAGGCAAAGTCAACCTCGGCGGGATTTAAACTCAGATCGTAAAGGGACGTAACTATGCTGGAAAGCATGGCGTCCGACCCTCCACCGATACTGCCAATTCACCGCCCTTTATCATAGAATAATAATAATAACAATAATTGTTTCTACTTTTGGCACAAGGCCAGCAATTATTCCAGTGTATTACTGGTACTTTGTTTTATCGACCCCGTAAGGATGAAAAACAAAGTTAATCTCGGCGGGATTTGAACTTACAATGTCAAGGGCTGTAACTCTTTGCTTGCAAAGCATGGCGTCCGACACTCTATCGATACCGCCAATCCACCGCCCTAAAATGAAGGTCTTTCGAGCTTGCCAGGAGTCGAACCTGGAATCTCCTGATCCGTAGTCAGGCGCGTTATCCATAATGATAGTATCAATTGTAATAATTGTTTCTACTTTTAGCACAAGGCCAGCAATTACCCCAGTGTATTACTGGTACTTTATTTTATCGACCCTGTAAGGATGAAAGGCAAAGTTAACCTCCGCGGGATTTGAACTCAGATCATAAAGGGCCGTAACTCTATGCTGAAATGCATGGCGTCCGACCCTCTACCGATACAGACAATTGTAATAATTGTTATCAGACATTATAAATCCTATTTCCACTGATATTTAAATGTTATTTGCTAGGAATTGGTTCATATTCATAGAGATCGATAACTTTTAATATTTACTGCGAATCTATAATATATTGATTGCTTTTGACAAAATAATATATCAAAGTTTGTGAAGAGAGTTATGAAGTATATAATGAAGGGGGTGGTGTGGTGGTGGTGGTGGTGGTGGTGTGGTGGTGATGTGGTGGTGATGTGGTGGTGGTGGTGGTGGAGAGGTGGTGTGGTGGTGATGGGGTGGTGGTGGTGGTGGTGGTGGTGTAATGGTGGTGTGGTGGTGATGTGGTGGTGGTGGTGGTTGTGGTGGTGGTGGTGGTGGTGTAGAGATGGTGTAGTGGTGATGTGGTGGTGGTGGTGGTGGTAGTGGTGGTGATGTGGTGGTGGTGGTGGTGGTGGTGTAGATGTGGTGGTGATGTGGTGGTGGTGGTGGTGATGGTGTAGATGTGGTGCGGTGTTGGTGGTGGTGGTAGTGTGGTGGTGTGGGGTGGTGGTGTTTGAGGTGTGGTGGTGGTGTGGTGGTGTGGTGGTGGTGTGGTGGTGTGGTGGTGTGGTGGTGGTCGTGTGGTGGTGTAGTGATGGTGTGTTGGTGTGGTAATAATGTGGCGGTGATGTTGTGGTGATGTAGTGGTTAGGTGGTGGTGAGGCTGTTGTGAGGTGGCGGTAAGGTGTTGGTGAGGTGGTAGTACAGTGCTGGTGCAGTGATGATCACGTAGTGGTATTTTGGGAAGTAGACGGGTGTGTTATGGGGGAGGTGCACTCAAATAAAATCTGATATATTTTACTATTATTTACTAAATCGATTTCATTGAAAATATGCAATATAAGAAGCAAATTCGATCTCCAGCAACATTTAAAAAATTGTACAATATGGCGTTGATCTTAAGATACTGTAAATTATCTATGTCTGTAGACGTCTGTTATTTCCAATCTGATTGATATCGATCTTTGTTGTCTGTTGTATGTCGTTCTCTTTTTCTCTCTCTCTCTCTCTTCCCCCTCTCTCACTCCCACGCCTCTCTCTTCCCCCTCTATATGTGCATCTCCCTCTTCTCTCCTTCCATTCTCTCCCACCCTTCTTTCTATTAATTTAAGAGTTTCAGAAAGATCATCTCTGATCAAGTAGATCTAAGATCAAAGACATTCCAGCCGTGACCACCCTGCGTTTATTTTATATTTCAAGTAAACAGGGTCCACTCATTCAACGCATTCCTTCTATGATGTAATTATGTGATTTGAGAGATATTAAGCAGGTATTTCTAGCATGTTGAGAGACCATATAAAGGCATTTTGCCTAAATAAAGAAACCTTATTATTGAAAAAAAAAAGCGGTGGATTGGCAGTATCGGTAGAGGGTCGGATGCCATGCTTTCCAGCATAGTTACGTCCCTTTACGATCTGAGTTCAAATCCCGCCGAGGTTGACTTTGCTTTTCATCCTACGGGGTCGATAAAATAAAGTACCAGTAATGCACTGGGTAATTGCTGGCCTTGTGCCTAAAGTAGAAACAATTATTTAAAAAA
>OZ024750.1:44153767-44163767 GCA_964016885.1 Eledone cirrhosa
ATATATATATATATATATATATATATATATATAATATATGTAGTAAGACACACAGTAAATCGAGTGTCTAATATTACGAGGGTTGAAGAACCACATTTGTTTGTAATATTTAATCATGAAGTCATGAAGCAGACAGAATGATAAAATAAAATTAAATTATATTATACAAACCGCCTCAATAACAATTATATCTCTCGGGCAGATTAGGGATTAAAAGAAGCCTCATTTTTAAAGCCATGTCAGTAGAATGAACCCCTCATTCTTGCTCTTCTGTTGGCATGTAAACAAAATGAGGCTTTTTTGCATAATTGCAAATGAATCGAATCTTATTATTAATATTCGAAAAGCTCAGATTACATTTATTGTATTCAGCCGTGTAGAGCGAATATATATATATGTGTGGGGGTGGGGCGTGTAGGTGTGTGTGTATGTGTGTGTGTGTGTGTGTGTGTATGTATATATATATATATATAAGGAGTAAAGAGCACCCTTCGGTTTCGAATGATCATGTGTTCTGCACCTAGAAAATTCCTCTCAGAAGCACAAGGCCTGGCAAGGTATGTTTGTGGAAGACCGCCAATCGCCCATGCATACCTCCTTCCATACCTCATTCCATACCTCCTTCCATACCTACTTCCATACCTGCCTCCATACCTGCCTCCATACCTGCTTCCATACCTCCTTCCATACCTGCTTCCATACCTGCTTCCATACCTGCTTCCATACCTGCTTGCATACCTTCTTCCATACCTGCCTTCATACCTGCTTCCATACCTGCTTCCATACCTCCTTCCATACCTGCTTCCATACCTCCTTCCATACCTGCCTCCATACCTGCCTCCACACCTGCTTGCATACCTTCTTCCATACCTGCTTCCATACCTGCTTCCATACCTGCTTGCATACCTTCTTCCATACCTGCTTCCATACCTGCCTCCATACCTGCCTCCATACCTTCTTCCATACCTGCCTCCATACCTGCCTCCATACCTTCTTCCATACCTGCCTCCATACCTTCTTCCATACCTGCCTCCATACCTGCTTCCATACCTTCTTCCATACCTGCTTCCATACCTGCCTCCATACCTGCCTCCATGCCTTCTTCCATACCTGCCTCCATACCTGCCTCCATACCTGCTTCCATACCTGCCTCCATACCTGCCTCCATACCTGCCTCCATACTTGCCTCCATACCTGCCTCCATACCTTCTTCCATACCTGCCTCCATACCTGCCTCCATACCTGCTTCCATACCTTCCTCCATACCTGCCTCCATACCTGCTTCCATACCTTCTTCCATACCTGCTTCCATACCTGCCTCCATACCTGCCTCCATACCTGCCTCCATACTTGCCTCCATACCTGCCTCCATACCTTCTTCCATACCTGCCTCCATACCTGCCTCCATACCTGCTTCCATACCTTCCTCCATACCTGCCTCCATACCTGCTTCCATACCTTCTTCCATACCTGCTTCCATACCTGCCTCCATACCTGCCTCCATACCTTCTTCCATACCTGCCTCCATACCTTCTTCCATACCTGCCTCCATACCTGCCTCCATACCTGCTTCCATACCTGCCTCCATACCTGCTTCCATACCTGCCTCCATACCTGCCTCCATACCTGCCTCCATACCTGCCTCCATACCTTCCTCCATACCTGCCTCCATACCTGCCTCCATACCTGCCTCCATACCTGCCTCCATACCTGCCTCCATACCTGCCTCCATACCTGCCTCCATACCTGCCTCCATACCTGCTTCCATACCTGCCTCCATACCTGCCTCCATACCTTCTTCCATACCTGCCTCCATACCTGCCTCCATACCTGCTTCCATACCTGCCTCCATACCTGCCTCCATACCTGCCTCCATACCTGCCTCCATACCTGGCTCCATACCTGCCTCCATACCTGCCTCCATACCTGCCTCCATACCTGCCTCCATACCTGCTTCCATACCTGCCTCCATACCTGCCTCCATACCTGCCTCCATACCTGCCTCCATACCTGGCTCCATACCTGCCTCCATACCTGCCTCCATACCTGCCTCCATACCTGCTTCCATACCTGCCTCCATACCTGCCTCCATACCTGCCTCCATACCTGCCTCCCCTCTACACGCCACCGATGTTGTCCAAGTGAAAGCCAAATGTCGACACAGCTTAGCACCAGTGAGGGGGGGGGATAGAGAAAGGATAGCAGAGATTGAAGATAACTTCAATTGCACATTTATCCAGTTCGATATTGTAGATTTCTATCCAACCATCTTTAAATGTTTCTTCTTGAAATGTCTACAACTTGGACAAACACCCCCACCATAACCGAGAAAAACACCCCACCATAACCGAGACAAACACCCCCACCATAACCGAGACAAACACCCCACCATAACCGAGACAAACACCCCACCATAAACGAGACAAACACCCCACCGTAACCGAGACAAGCAGCCCACCATAACCGAGACAAACAGCCCACCATAACCGAGACAAACACCCACCATAACCGATATCCTTATACATCGTATAATTGTTTCTACTTTTGGCACAAGGTCAGCAATTATCCCAGTGTATTACTGGTTCTTTATTTTATCGAACCCGTAAGGATGAAACGCAAAGTTAACCTCGGCGGGATTTAACTTTGCCTTTCATCCTTACGGGCTCGATAAAATAAAGCACCAGTAATACACTGGGATGATTTCTAGCCTTGTACCAAAAGTAGAAACAATTATACATCGTATAATGAATGTAATTAATTAGTATTTCATAATAATTCCTTCTGGGTTGAGAACTACAGGAAGTAGCTATATAACAATTTCTTGTGGGTTAAGAATCATGGGACCTAGCTATATAACATACCTCATGGGTTTAGAAAAACCTCAAAATCCTGATTCGATCTGGCTGCATCTTGAGCAAGTGTAACGAAAGTCCATAGTGTAGACGAAAGCTAACAATTTTTGTATGTATAATACCTATTCTGCTTTACGCCATAATCTGGTTGGGAGAAGCAGTGACGTTTGTAATGCCACAGGAAGTTGTGACATATAAGGAGATCACCCAACTCAGTGCAACCGACGGACCTGCCGCTGGCAGTGCTTGGTTTGACTCGAGACCTTGGTAGAAATATCTTGCTCAACATGACAAGCTACGAGAGCAAACACCAAAGTACGGGATTACTTAACCACTCAGCTAGAGATGCACACTCTAACAAAAGAAAAAATAAATTTAAATAATTTAAAAAACCATACAATGCATTAGAAAATTAAAGGTGACAAGAACGTGATAGAATCTTACCTTTGCAAATTTAATGATTTCTACTATAAGCACAAGGCCAGCAATTTTGAGAGAGAGGAAATTCGATTAAATCGATCTCAGTACTTACTCGTTCTTTATTTTATTGATCCCGTAAGGATGAAAGGCGGAATTTGAACTCAGGACGTAAATGGCCATAACTCTATGCTGCAAAGCATAGTGTCCGACGCCTTACCGATACTGCCAATCCACCACCACAAAAGAAATAATACACTATTGCATTATAATGTATATTCAATTATGACCGCCAACGCAGTTTACTTAAAGAATTCGTAAAGAATCTATTGTTTTAAAGATGTTTCTATATATCTTCAGGGTACTACGTAGATATTCGGTTGGGTAATCAAATGTAGCAATAATTAACTACATAATTATAAACATGTAATCAGTGTACAAATGAAACTCTTACTTTATCAGCTAACTAGCAGCATGAATCTCTTCCTTCTAATTAGTAATATTCAATACAAGATTCAGAGTCTCTCCGACAACTGATATTGACGAGAAATTTGTACGAACGGCGATGAATTTATTTTGCAAGGTTTTTTTCATATGAAATACTGTGTTGAAACAAATATTGTTATATTTGAGGATGGTCATGTTGTTATAATATTGCCAGAAATATATAATAAAACACACTCACAATTTAGTTTGGGTTGGTTTAGTGTTGGTTTTCGCTTCAGTATATTTTATATTTCTATAATTAATTTAGTTGGAAATCAATGTTTATCATTGATTGACCAACAGTTAGAAATATAGGTATAAATATAATTTCTCAGAGTTCTTTTGTCACACGACTGCGACACCAAGAACGATAGTTTATTTACCTTTTTACTGGCTGCTGCTGCATAAAATGTAGCGATGCAAGGACCATCACTATAGAATTATTGAAATAAATAGTGATCGTCAGAAATGAGAAAGTGTGCGCACACCAGGAAAATTTGGCTGTTATCCGAACACAGTACTATACGACCATCATGTTGGCTTAAAGTGGGACGGACACATTAAATCCCTGAATAAATACATTGGCGGCGGATTGGCAGTAACGGTAGGGCCTCGGATAACATGTTTAGCAGCATATAGTTACTGCTCTTTAAGTTCTGAGTCCAAATCCTGTCGAGGATAACTTTGCCTTTCAACCTTACAAGACCGATAACATAAAGTACCAGTCACACACTGGGGTGGATTTAATCGAATTTTCTCCCCACAAAATTGCTGGTCTTGTGCCTAAAGTAGAAACAATTATAGGTGAGATAGGTGAGATAGCTACTGATCATAAATCTACAGGGAAAGGGTTAAACTGGATCTATTCCAGTACGTAAGATTTTCGATACGTTTATTAAAAGAGAAATTAATCAATATTACCTATAGAATTACATATATATATATGTATGTAGGAAAATGATTGACCCCGACGGCAGAGCTCAAGCCGTTTCGACGGCTATTTCAGAAATAGCCGTCGAAACGGTGCATCTGGTCCATCTGGTTTCTTACCACAACTCCTCCTTTATATGTATATATATATATATATATATATATATATATATATATATATGAAAGACGTAAAATAAGAAAATTTAGAAATTAAAAATTAACTTACTTACTAAAATGTTCACTCCAACTAATTAGTTTCTGACGAATATTTGGTAGATGTACTAATTCTCTCTCTCTCTCTCTCTCTCTCTCTCTCTCTCTCTCTCTCTCTCTCTCTCTCTCTCTCTCTCTCTCTCTCTCTCTCTATCTATATATATATATAACGAAGGACATGTGGGAAGGAACCAGGTGGACCACAATGCACCAAAGTACTCAATACTTAGGGTAGTAGAGTGGGTAATAGGAACGAGTAGGACCCCGACGGCTGAGCTGAAGCCGTTTCGACGGCTAATTCTGGACTCGATCAGTCCAGTATTAGCCGTCGAAACGGCTTCAGCTCAGCCGTCGGGGTCCTACTCGTTCCTATATATATATACATATATATATATATATATATATATATATATATATATATATATATATATATATATATATATATATATATATATATATATATATATATATATATATATGTATGTATATATATATATATATATATATATATATATATATATATATATATATATATATATATATATATATATATATATATATATATATATATATATATATGTATATATATATATGTATGTGTATGTATTTTTTTCTCACGATTCAGTTCTTACTTTGCTACGGACCCCGGCTGAATTAATGGTCACTATCTTCATTTTGCAAAGCCCTTTAAACTGTATGTTATTACTCTGAGGTCCTATACCTTGCCGACTTCTTGGTTGCACAGCTGAAAGCATTCGTTGGCTTAGCTGTGCGGCTCGAGCTTCGAATATACTCTACTTCATAATGTATATATATATATATATATATATATATATATATATATATATATATATAATAGCAGTGGTACCCGGCGTTGCACGGGATAAGGTATTGTGAAATATATAACCTCCTTAGCTAATCTTAGTATTGCCACAACCACGGCTGGCAAAGAAGTAAGGGTCTGGTGGTACGTAAGTAAGCAACACTGTGGCTTAAAACGTGAAGAAGAAGTTGTGTGCACTTACCAACTGTTTGTGGAATGAGTGTGAGATTTCTCTTGACCAAGGGTAGCAGAATAACCGGAGGCAGCAGACAGCCAGACATACAGACAGATATTATAAGGGCGCGACGTTATATGTATGTATCTATCAAAAAAGAGAAAGACTAAGAATTATAGAGAGAGATCGCTAAATCGCATAATACGATCCCTAGGGCATCGAAAATTTGAGATTTACTTTGCTCAGAACACTCCCTGAAACATAAGTATTACATGTGTAAAGTTTGAAAACAGTCGGTTGGGTGGTTCTCTAGTTTTAGGGATTCAAACTCACACACACTCAGGGGGTGTATATGTGTGTGTCTTACTCGGGTGCATTTGGGTAAATATGAGTCTGCATGTGCGCATAACTATGTATATATGTATATATATATATATTTATATATATATATATATATGTGTGTGTGTGTGTGTGTGCGTGTGTATGTGTGCGTGCGTGTTTGTGTACAGGTTAGTGTGTTTCTGGGTGAAATTATTCACAATTGTGTATTAGGATACATGTATATATATATATATATATATATATATATATATATATATATATATATATATATATATACGTGTATATATAAACATGTATATATATATATATATATATATATATATATATATATATATATATATATATATATATATATATATACATGTATATATATATATATATGAACATATATTTGCATATCTGTGTACATTTAAGGGCGTATGTTTTCGTGAGTGCATATGTACATTTGCTTGGATGCGCATGTGTTTGTGTATGTGTGTGTATGTGTGTGTGTGTGTATGCGTGTATGGCAGTGTGTGTATGTGTGTGTGTGTTTGCTGGTTGGAATATAATGTACGATTCAGGTCTGATCCGCTGTGTTTGACACGGTTGCCTGAAGGGGAGTCAATTATATATAAGAAAGAAAGAATTATAGTAAGAATGAGAGATATAGAGAAAGAAGGATTGGGGGAGGAGGAGGAGGAGAAGAAGAAGAAGAAGAAGAAGAAGAAGAAGAAGAAGAAGAAGAAGAAGAAGAAGAAGAAGAAGAAGAAGAAGAAGAAGAAGAAGAAGAAGAAGAAGAAGAAGAAGAAGAAGAAGAAGAGCAATAACACCATCACTACCAGCAACAATATCAACAATAACAACAATAACGTCGACAACAACAACTTCAATATCAATAACAACTGCAACAATGACAACAACAACACCAACAGCAATAACAACAGTAATATCAACAACAACAACAGTATCAACAACAACACCACCACCACCAATAACAACAACAACAACACCACCACCAACAACAACAATATCAACAGCAACAACATCACCTCCACCACCACCACCAACAACAACAGCAATATCAACAGCAACAACAACAACAACACCACTAACAACACCACCAACAACAACACCACTAACAACAACACCAACAACAACAACACCACCCCCACCAGCAACAACACCACCAACAACAACAACAGCACCACCAACACCAACACCAACAACAACAACAACACCACCACCACCAACAACAACAACAACACCAACAACAGCACCACCACCAACAACAACAACAGCAACACCACCACCAACAACAACACCAACAACAACAACAGCAATAACAACAGCAGCAGCCAGAAAAATAGCAATCACAACAAATACAATAAAATAAAATTAGCAATGACAATCCACCCTGAAGCTCATTTTGACTGTTTCCCCGTTCGTTTTGTTTAGTAGTAGTAGTAGTAGTTGTAGTGTAGTAGTGGTAGTAGTTGTAATGTAGTAGTGGTAGTAGTAGTGGTAGTAGTAGTAGTTGTGTTAGTAGTAGTAGTAATAGTATTATTATTATTAGTAGTAGCGGTGGTAGTAGTAGTAGTAGTAGTAGTAGTGGTAGTAGTAGTAGTAGTTGTAGTAGTAGTAGTTGTGGTAGTAGTAATAATAGTATAGTAGTAGTAGTAGTAGTGTTGGTAGTTGTAGTAGTAGAGTAGTAGTGGTAGTAGTAGTAGTAGTTGTTGATGTGGTAGTAGTAGTAGTAGTAGTAGTAGTAGTAGTAATAGTAGTACTTGTAGTAGTAGTAGTTGTAGTAGTAGGAGGAGGAATAGGACTATTGGTGGTGGTAATAGTAGTATTGGTAGTAGTAGTAGTAGCTTTAGTAGTAGCAGTAGTAGTAGTAGTAGTAGTAGTAGTAGTAGTAGTAGTAGTAGTAGTAGTAGTAGTAGTAGTAATTGTAGTAGTCTCGTGCTCAATTCTTCTCTTTTCATTCATTGTAACATACGCCATTTTGATTTCCTTCTACATCTACAACAACGCCATCTTAAACATCTTAACGTCTTGTGTCACCGACAATAACGACGACGTGACGCTGGCCTGATAGAACGGTGACGTCGATAACTAACAGCCTCAACGTCAATGACGTTAACTGCTGCGGCGACGGAATGCGGCCTGATAACAGTATGAACGATTTCACATGATAGTGACGGTATAAATGACGTCACTAAATTATAGTAACGGCATAAATGACGTCATCACATTATAGTAATGGTATAAATGACGTCATTACATAATAGTAACGTTATAAATGACGTCACTACATGATAATGACGGTATAAATGACGTCACTACATGATAGTACCAGTATAAATAACATCACTACATAAGAGGAACAGTATAAATGACGTGATTACATAATATTAACAGTATAAATGACGTCACTGTATGATAGTAACAGTATAAATAACATCACTACGTAAGAGGAACAGTATAACTGACGTGATTACATAATAGTACCAGTATAAATGACGTCACTATATGATAGTAACAGTATAAATGACGTCACTACATAAGAGGAACAGTATAAATGACATGATTACATAATAGTAACCGTATAAATGACGTCACTATATGATAGTAACGGAATAAATGACGTCACTATATGAGAGTAACGGTATACATGACGTCACAATATGATAGTAACGGTATAAATGACGTCACGCTATGATAGTAACGGTATACATGACGTCACTACAAGAAAGTAAAGGTAAAATGTCACGGTATACAAATGAGGCTAATCAGCCAATGTATATATTAGAAAGTACTATATATTTTCCACAGTTCAATCGAGTGGCAGAGAGGTATACAGTCCTGATGGAGAGTAATGACACAGAAACACGTTGATTGTTCCTCAATGCCACTGTTGAACAAAATGATAGTGATAGCGGTCAAGATACAACATAGCATAGTAAGGCCGTTTTGTTGCAAACGAATCAAATATTATTATAATTATTCAGCACAACCCATTTATGTATAACACTACAACGCTACAACACTACAACGCTACAACGCTACAACACTACAACACTACAACGCTACAACGCTACAACGCTACAACACTACAACACTACAACGCTACAACACTACAACACTACAACGCTACAACGCTACAACGCTACAACACTACAACGCTACAACACTACAATGCTACAACACTACAACACTACAACACTACAACGCTACAACACTACAACACTACAACTCTACAACGCTACAACACTACAACGCTACAACACTACAACGCTACAACACTACAACACTACAACACTACAACGCTACAACACTACAACGCTACAACACTACAACACTACAACACTACAACGCTACAACACTACAATGCTACAACGTTACAACACTACAACGCTACAAAACTACAACACTACAACACTACAACACTACAACACTACGACGCTACAACACTACAACACTACAACGCTACAACACTACAACACTACAACACTACAACACTACAACACTACAACACTACAACGCTACAACACTACAACGCTACAACGCTACAACACTACAACACTACAACGCTACAAAACTACAACACTACAACACTACAACGCTACAACACTACAACACTACAACATTACAACGCTACAACACTACAACACTACATGACAATATTACACTATTACAATAAATAACACTACAGTACCAAATGTTCTCATTGCCATATAGCTAATAACCAGTTGTAACCAATAAGATTTGTTGACTTTCACC
>OZ024750.1:44173767-44178767 GCA_964016885.1 Eledone cirrhosa
TATATATATATATGAACATATTTCTATGTATGTATATATATGAACGTATCATTATGTATGTACCTATGAAGGTATTAATATGTATGTGTGTATGAAGTCCTCACTATGTATGTGTCTATGAAGTCCTCATTATATATGTGTGTATGAAGTCCTAACTATGTATGTGTGTATGAAGTCCTAACTATGTATGTGTGTATGAAGGCACCACTATGTATGCAAGCACACCAAAACAGGTTTGAATTAATTTTGACAAACTCAGAATTTTTAGTATTGGAATAAAACGTCAAGAATACTATTATTATTCCTCAATAGAATATATTTTCTTTGCAATCTGTTTATTCAGGGCTGAAGACAAAAGCTGAATGCCAAAATAATTCAAAGACGGCATTTCAACGCCAAGTCTTCTAGCAAACTGTATTAATTCTATATTGATATTTTCAAAATATATACATATATGTATACACACAAGCCGATACAGACGTATATAGAAATATAGAGATTAACATATGTGTGTATATAGAGATTAACATATGGTATATATATACACCCGCATAGAGATTTATATTCTAACGCCGTCGGAACATTTGTACGAAACAGTAATACGAAATGAAATTCTTCTCTCCTTCACCATTATACATACTATCACCTCTCAGTTTGTATATATATATATATATATATATATATATATATATATATATATATATATATATATATATATATATATATATATATATAAATATATATATATATATATATATATATATATATATATATATATATATATATAAGATAAAATTTATACATATATATGTATAAGATGTATATGTATAAGATAAATAATAAATGTGCATACATTCATACATATATGCATACATACATACATATATGCATACATACATACGCACATACATACCTACATACATACAAACGTACATACATACCTACGTACATACAATCGTACGTACATACATATATACATACATATATACATATATACATACATAAAAAATATACATATACATACAGACATACGTACATACATACATATATACATGCATAAATACATACATACATAAATATATACATACATATACATACGAACCTCCATTCATACATACATACGCACATACATACGTACATACATACATATATCATACATACATACGTACATCATACATACGTACATACATACGCACATACATACGTACATATATTCATACATACATACATACCTACGTACATACGTACTAACATACATACATACATACATACATACATACATACATACATACATACATACATACATACATACATACAAACATATATACATACATTATTGAAAGTGTCTTTAAAATGGATGATTTTCAGCCTACAAAACGCGATCTGAAACGAACATTTCTTTTTATTCATTTTGTTTTCTACTTCTATTTATTATTTCTAATATTTTTGGTCTTTTCGAGAATAAAACGAAAATTTATATAGAAAAAATGACAACAGAAAATCATCTGTTTTTGAGAGGATCTATAATTCTTCTTCTTTCTTATTCTCTATCAGTTCTTTCATGGTTTCCTATCTATATTCCTTCAAGAATAATAAAGAAGACTTCGCTTCAGGCGATAATTCCTCATACTGATTTTCTAATGATTTTCCTAGAAAACTGATTTGAGCTTAAACAAAAATATGTCACTCAAAATGAAGGCGATGTTTCTATGAATTGATATGCTAATTGCAAATAGTAGAAAACATTTGCATAAACCGTATCATAAGTTATACATACAAGCAAACAAAAGACGTTGTATGGTGGTAGGTTGAAGACAGAGCACCGAAATTTACTGAATGTTAAAAATAATAAACATAATATTATTCTCTATGTATGATTAACGATTCTTAGATGTCTGTGTGGACTGGGTGTAGAACAATCTGCTTAACAGTCAGTTGCTGGTTCGACTCCCCTCTCTGGTACTTCTACAATGACTATGTATGATGTGGAACTGTAACTCCTGAATGAGTTGGAGGGTCGCCATATTGACATACGGCGTTCCTATGGCACTTTAAAGCCAGGTGGAACCCATCTCCTCTCCAGGTGTGAATACAAAATATTTCTTGCAGAGAAGGATAGAGAGAGAGAGAGAAATAAAGTGAGAAAGAGATATAGGGGAAGAATCGACCCCTGTTTTAGACGGGTAGACTTTTATCGACCTCGAAAGGATGAAAGGCAAAGTTGATCTCGGCGGGATTTGAACTACGAGAGCAAAAGAGGTGGAACGAATGCCATAAAGCATTCTATCCGACGTTCTACCGACTCTGACAATTCGCCGCCTACAACCGTACACTGTGTAACTTAACGAAAAAGTATGATGGCAAGTCCACTTATAACTTTAAAACCGTATAAACCACATTGCAAGAAGGAAACAGTGATACTCTATTGCTTTAAAAAAAAAAGAAAAAGAACGTCCTTTGGATTACGTTGTCCTGGCAGATTATAAAGTTATAAAAGGGACAGCTGCTGTATTCAGAGCTGGAGACGACATTATAGCAACTGAGGGGTGAATTCAGGCCTGACAGAATATGTTGGCCATATTAGGAATGGTGGACCCCTACATCTCTCTTGAGCTGTATTCAAACACAGCCCATTTTTCCAGAGAAGGAGAGAGTGTGAGAGAGAGAAAGAAAGAGAGAGAGAGAGAGAGAGAGAGAGAGAGAGAGAGAGAGAGAGAGAGAGAGAGAGAGAGAGAGAGAGAGAGAGAGAGAGAGAGTAAAAATCGACCTCACGACCTCAGTACGAAAGGGTGAACATTAAATCTGACCTCGGTGGCTTTAAATCGCAACTAGAGCTCCACCAGAAGTCACATGCCCATCCATCCATCCATCCATCCAACATCCATTCTCGCTGAAACCAAACCTTTCCTTCATTTTACAGGCTTCAACGGAATAAAGTAAAAGTTAAATACTTGGGGTCTCCATACAAAATCTACGAGGAAAATACTTTCCTCTTTCCATTTTAGGTTTTGAGAACAAATCTGACGTAGGTGTACTTAGGCTTTTATCCTTACTGGGGCCGATAAAGCAAAATGAGTGTAACACATGTGTGTGTCGATATTTAACAGATTGCATCCTTCCTCAAAAGCTGTGACCGCGTGCTAACAATAGGTGTCCATAATTACGAATAGAAATATCTAGAAAATGGCGAGGAAAAATTCCGACATTACTTACTGTAATATTATAACAGGGCGGTGGACTGGCAATATGGGTAGAGCGTCAGACATCATGTGATTCAGCATAGTGTTACGTCCCTTTACGTTCTGAGTTCAATTTCCACCGAGGTTAACTTTGCGTTTCATCCTTACGAAGTCGATAAAATAAAGTACCAGTAATACGCTGGGATATAGCTGCCCTTGTGCCAAAAGTAGAAACAGTTGTATATTGTAATATTATAGAAGGTGCTACGAAGTACTTCCTGATGAAATGATAAAATAAATAGGTAAATCATGAAGGAAAAATAACATTATATAAAGAAATATAATTGTTTCTACTTTTTGGCGCAAGGCCAGCAATTACCCAGTACATTAGTGGTACTTTATTTTATCGAAAAAGAGGCGACAAGAAGGCGGCGCGAGACGTTCGGCGAAAACGCCTCAGACTTTTACGCCGCCCGGGCGGGAAGGCGCTCGTTGTTGGCGTCAACCGAGGAGTAATTTGCGGTGCTCCAGCAAATTAACGTAACGAACGTCTTCTCTCGTGGGTCCGGTCGGTCGGGCGGCGGCGGCGGTCTTTAAATGCAATAATTCGTCGATGGCGGCGGGTAAGGGCTGTAACGTGCGGGCGGGGCGCGGACGAGGACGACGACGCATATAGGGTATCCGAGTACGCCTAACCCGTAACCTACGCAGAAAACCGAAAGCTGCAACGGCTAGCACCCTTCCGTTCACTGAGCTCGTCCTACCGAGGTTATCCTATATATATATACATACTGGTACTTTATTTTATCGACCCCGTAAGGATGAAAGGCAAAGTTAACCTCGGCGAGATTTGAACTCAGAATGTCAAAGCATGGCGTCCGACCCACTACCGATACTGCCAATCCACCGCAATAGTAATAATGATCATAATATAAGTCTTAATAACAATACTAGTCATGATAACAAAAATACTAACAAAAATGATAACAACAACAATATCACCTGCAAGCCCAGATTCACTATAAAGGCTGGAGACATGATGTGATAGATAGGGTGATCCACTGGCATCTATGCAAAGTAAACAATTTACCACACTCCGAGAAGTGGTATGATCATAAGCCAGAGTCGGTGATAGAAAACGATCAGGTGAAGGTGCTATGGGATTTTAGGATACAGACGGACAAGAAGTTACAACACAATAGGCCTGACCTGGTGGTTTTGGACAAGGAAAAAAGATCGTGCCTGATTGTAGATGTAGCCTGCCCAATTAACACGGGAGTGCAAGAAAAGGATAGGGAGAAAATTAACAAATACCAGGACTTAAATTGGGAGGTAAAAAGGATTTGGAACTGCCATGAGATGAGGAGCGTCTACTTTTGGCACAAGGCCAGCAATTAACCAGTCCATTACTGGTACTTTATTTTATCGACCCCGTAATGATGAAAGGCAAAGTTAACCTCGGCGGGATTTGAACTCAGTCCGTAAAGGGACGTAACTGTGCTGCAAAGCATGGCGTCCGACCCTCTACCGATACTGCTAATTCAACACAAATAGTTATAATAAGAATAAATAATAGTAACAGAAAATAAATATCGACAACAATACCATCAATATTGAAAATATTAATAGTAATAATAATAGTAATAATAAAAAAATACTAGTCATAATATCAATAATAGTAACACAAAAGCAATAACGACATAAATAATACAATGCTAAGAAATATAGTGTAGCTATATTGGAGTACATGGACTCGGTTGTTCCGGCCCTAATTGCTAGCTATGGCGCACAATTTTGGCAGTTACATGGAATTCTGGCAAA
>OZ024750.1:44199967-44209967 GCA_964016885.1 Eledone cirrhosa
GCGCCTATGACAATCGGGATCACTTTGACTTCATGGCAGTTCCAAATCCTTTTCACCTCCCACTTTAGGTCCTGGTATCGGTTAATTTTCTCCCTCTCCTTCTCTTGCACTCTCGTGTCGAACGGGCAGGCCACATCCACAATCAGGCACGATCTTTTTTCTTTGTCCACAACCACCAGGTCAGGTCTATTGTGTTCCAGTTTTTTGTCCGTCTGTATCCTAAAATCCCACAGCACCTTCACCTGACTGTTCTCCATCACCGCCTCTGGCCTATGCTCATACCATTTCTCAGAATGTGGTAGATTGTTTACTTTGCACAGGTGCCAGTGGATCACCCTGCCCATCACATCGTGTCTCCAGCCCTTATAGTGGGTCTGGGCTAGGTGTTTACACTCGGACACAATGTGAGCCACAGTCTCCTCTCTCTCTCCACAGATCCTGCACAGTGGGCTAGCCTCCTCCTTGTAGATATGGTGCTTCAACCACTTCGTTTTGAGGGCCTGCTCCTGCGCAGCCATTAGCATTCCTTCTGTAGCCTTTTTGAGGTCTCCTCTTCTCAACCAGTTCCATGTCTGTGGATCTCTAAATTCAGTTTTCTCAAAGAAGGTACTATGAAGGGATTTTCCCTTAAGGCTGCTCTTCCTCCTTGATGTTATTTCCTCCTTGGGTATCCCCTGGCCTACTGTCCCCTCCTTCAGTACAGCTCTGAGCATTGGCTCCTTACTATAGGTCACGTATTTGTATAGGTTGTTTTTCTCCATCTGAACACAGTCCTCTATGTTGATAAGACCTCTTCCACCCTCAGATCTCCTTAGGTAGAGTCTATCGACATCACTCCTCTTGTGGAACATGTTGTAGATAGTCAATAGCTTCCTAGTCTTCCTATCCATTTCTTTTTGTTCAGCAACATTCCATCTCAGAATTCCCGCACTGTACCTAATAATAGACACAGCTCGGGAATTTACTGCGCTTATGGCATTTCTGCTGTTCAGATGTGACTTCAATACGCTCCTTACTCTCCGAATGTATTCAGTTCTTAACAATTCCTTCATTTTTTTGTTCTTTATGCCATCAGCCTCCAGAACGCCCAAATACTTGTATCCTTCCTCAGAGTCAATTTCCTTTATCATCTCACCTGTTGGTATCTGGATCCCGTTACTTCTGCTCAACCTACCCCTCTTCATCACAATGACTCCACATTTACCAATACCAAACTGCATACATATATCACTGCTGAAAATACGGACAGTGTCAACAAGCACATTCAACTCCTTCTCACTTTTCCCGAAGAGCTTAAGATCGTCCATGAAGAGGAGGTGATTGATGGTAAGCTCTCCCCTTCCCAACTTGTATCCTGCTCTCACTTTCCGCAGCATAATGGTCAAGGGCATCAGGGCAAGGACAAACAACAGAGGGGACAGGCTATCTCCCTGGAAGATACCTCTCTTGATCTTCACGCTTCCCAAGGATACTCCAGTTGATGTCAACTCTGTCTCCCAGGACCCCATACTCCTGCCCAGCAACTGTCTGATGTTATCTGCCACCCCGAAGATCTCCAGGCTTTTGGTGATCCAGGAATGAGGCACCATGTCAAATGCCTTTCTGTAGTCTATCCATCCCATGGCAAGATCAGTGTGTCTCCTCCTGCAATTCCCCATTACCATCTTATCAATAAGCAACTGGTCCTTTGTACCACGTGACTTCTTTCGGCATCCTTTCTGTTCGTCCGGTAACAAGTTGTTTGTGTGGAGGTGATGGTAGATTTCCTCAGACACAATGCTCGTCAACAGTTTCCACATTACGGGCAGACATGTGATAGGTCTATAGTTGGTAACATCATTACCCTTGATTCGGTCTTTCATTATCAGAACTGTGGTACCTTTTGTCAACCACTCTGGCACCTCACCCGACACCAAGCAGTCATTGAACATGGCCGTCAGCTTCGGGTGGAGGGATGTTAAATGTTTAATCCAATAACCCTGCACACCATCTGGGCCTGGTGATTTCCAGTTGGTTAGTTTTTTGGCTTGCCCCTTAAGAGTTTCAACTGTGATACTCAAATCAGTCTGTTGTTGTGCCTGCTCACCGAACTCCCTCTGTACTGTCTCAATCCACCCTGCCTGGGCATTGTGTCTAACATCCTGCTCCCATATTCCTCTCCAGAATGTTTTAGCTTGTTCCGCCCCAGGGATCAAGTCGTTGCCTCTTTCTTTCCCCTCAAGCTGTCCAAACAGCATCTTCTGGCTGTTGTCGAACATGCGGTTCTGTTTATACTGACTGACTCTGTTCTCGTATCGCCTGATTTTGGCACTCTTTGCTACAATGCGTTGCTTCAATTATTATTATTATTATTATTATTATTATTATTATTATTATTATTATTATTATTATTATTATTATATAACTATATTTTTGAAGGGAACTAGTTTCCATAAGAGAAGTAATAACAATTTATATCTTTATAAATGATAACATTTAGCAATTTGGCTGATTGGTAAAAATTATACTTAATCTTGTGTACATCTGTAATGATAGATCCTCCGTCGGTTTCCAGGATCAGCATTCAGTTTCTCGTTAGAATTATTGAACCAACACAAGATTTTATTGTGTATGTATTTCCATGGGTAGTCCGCAGTATATAATTGTTTCCACTTTTGCGACAAGGCCACAATTACCCAGTAAATTACTGGTACTTTATTTTACGACCCTGTAAGAATGAAAGGCAAAGTTTACCTCGGCGGGATTTGAACTCAGATTGGCATATAATAGTATATAATAAAGGTCAAACACAAATGTAATATCAGAACTTTGTCATAACAACATATATATATATATATATATATATATATATATATATATATATATATTATATATATATATATATATATATATATATATAAGTTGAAATAAAATGAAAACGAAAATTCATTTCTCACTCTTAGTACGGCACTTACTTAAATGTAAGTATGTGTGTATACGTACATACATATATGTATACAGATGTACAGTAGCATGCATATATATATATATATATATATATATATATATATATATATATATATACATATATACATACAGGTACACATACATATATGCACGTAACAGTTTAGCAGACGCTTATTATAACGCCGCTTTGTTCGTTTGTAAACAAACTGAACAGCCTGAATTTTTTGCCGTACGGTGTTAAGGCAATCACGTCACCTTTTTGTTCAACACTGACACAGGAACGATGTACTAGTTTCAAGCTTGTTAGCTATCATCAGCACCGTATACCCTTCTGCCAGATAGTTGAATGTTCGAAAGTATATACTTTCCTTATGAAAATTAACGGCTGAGCAGCCTAATTTGCATATCGAGTGAGTCAAGTCGGTCAGGCATACCGAAAACGATAAGTTGAAATAAAATGAAAACGAAATTTCATTTCTCACTCTTAGTACGGCACTTACTTAAATGTAAGTATGTGTGTATACGTACATACATATATGTATACAGACGTACAGTAGCATGCATATATATATATATATATATATATATATATATATATATATATATATATATATATATATATATATATATATATATATATATATATATATATATATATATATATATATATACATATATACATACAGGTACACATACAAATATGCACGTATCAGTTTAGCGGACGCTTATTATAACGCCGCTTTGTTCGTTTGTAAACAAACTGAACAGCCTGAATTTTTTGCCGTACGGTGTTAAGGCAACCACGTCACCTTTTTGTTCAACACTGACACAGGAACGATGTACTAGTTTCAAGCTTGTTAGCTATCATCAGCACCGTATACCCTTCTGCCAGATAGTTGAACGTCTACTGATGAGGAAAACTCCCCCCACCGTTCTTGCTTTCTTCGTATTCCCACTGCATTTTAAGTTACCTTAAATAGCAACTACACAGCCATTTCTATTCTCCATATATTTCATCATATATATATACAAGATATATATATATATATAAGAGAGTATTGAAGTTTGCTTGAAGCATTGTGGGTTAATAAATTTTTTTGGTGGTCGTTTTGGAAGCCTCAACAATGCAGATGGGTAAATCTCCGGGTAACAGAATCCGGTGGTGAAGAGAGAGATGTAAAGGAATGTAGAATGAGATGTAGGAAAGAGCGTAAAAAATAAAAATAATGACACGAGATATAATTGGGAGAGATATAATTATCCCTATATTTCGGATTCGCATCCATCAACTCGGAGGTTTTCCGGCGGGGGGGGGGGGGGGGGGGGGCTTATCTGTCGAAGAAGAAAGGTACGTGGCCTCGGTTGTCCGCTGATAGAACGCTATGTTCTTTTGTTCTTTATTACTCGTCGACGGCAAATATTCTGATAGGCACAAGAATACACTAGGTGCAAGTTATTCAAGTTGTTTTCTTCGTCAGTAGAAGGGACTGACATAGACAAAAGTGTAAATATAGTAAAACCAATATCCAACGCATTGCAGCACAACTTCAGCTCAATCAACATGTATATAATGTTGATTGAACTGAAGTTATGAGTTCGATTACAGGATCGGACGATGCGTTATGTCCTTGAGCAAGACATTTTATTTGACGGTGCTCTTTCTGTATGGACTTGCGACCAACAGGAAAGACCAATGAAAACATTGTTTCCTCGGTTCAATTTGACGAGCTCCACCTAACCATATTAAGTGAACGAGGCCTGGGAACTTGTCGCTCGAATATTTCCTTTACATTCAGCTGATATATGATATTATTTATTTATGTTCTTATAAGGAATAAAAAGCGCTACGTTCAGAATTAGGCGCTTGATGACTGGGTTGCAAATTTAAGCGCTCTTCTAATCTGTACCACCGTGCACAATCTCGGGAGATGGTCCTAATTGGACCTTGCGCATCTTGTTACTTGTATGAACATAGATAAATAAATATACATAGATACATATATACATACATATATATATATATACAGATACATCTACCACTCAATGGTAGGGTCTAAACCGTATGAAGAAATCAATGTAATCCGTATGTAGAAGATGTTGTGAAGTAAAGTTTAAAATACAAAAGTTTTATATATATATATATATAAAGTTTAAAATACAAACATTTTATATATATATATATATATATATATAAAGTTTAAAATACAAACATTTTATGTATATATATATATATATATATATAAAGTTTAAAATACAAACATTTTATATATATATATATATATATATATATATAAAATTTAAAATACAAACATTTTATATATATATATATATATATATATATATATATATATATATATATATATATATATATATATTAAGTTTAAAATACAAACATTTTATATATATATATATATATATATATATATATATATATATATATATATATATATAAAGAGGAACTGAGGGGTGATTAAAAAGGGAAACAAACAAACTAATTCAATACCAGACATTACAAATAATCCCCAACTAAAAACAAATAACAAAAATAACAAATGAAGACGAATAAAAGGAAAAAGAGAGAGATAGTGAAAGATTGAGAGAGTGAGAGAAAGAGAGAGATAGAGAGATAGATAGATAGAGATAGATAGATAGAGAGAGAGAGAGAGAGAGAGAGAGAGAGAGAGAGAGAGAGAGAGAGAGAGAGAGAGAGAGAGAGAGATGAACCAAAGATGGATGCTATTTGATCAATATCTTAATTTCTCGTATAGCATAAAACCTTTAAAAAACAAATACGAAAAATTGTAAAAAAAAAAAAAATGGGATATGAAATTGTTTTGTTTTTACAGAAATATTTAGGTTCAATTATTACATATTTACAGAAAAATTAATTATGTATTGGAATTTTAGAGATAACTATGTGTGGTTGTTTTATATATTGTATCGATCTTATACAGAATTTAGAATTCCTATTTCTCTATCTCTGTATTTCTTTGTTTCTTTGTGGTTTTCCCTTTACCGATTTTCTGTACATATATATATATATATATATATATTCAAATATATGCTGGCTAATGGGAAGTAAACTAACGATTACCTGTTAATTAATGGATGAGTTATTGATTTATCGATAATTAATGTGTACATATAGGAATGTTTGTATGTATTCAGCTTTTCTCCGTGATCATCTTACATTTCCACCTTATATTATCTATTCTCGTCTCTCTTTTTATCTCCTATTTTCCCTGCTATATATATATATATATATATATATATATATATATATATATATATATATATGTCTGATGGTAGCTAAGATGCTTCGATTCGTTTTCTATTCTATATATATATATAACGAAGGAAATGAGGTAAGGAACCAGGTGGACCATAACACACCAAAGTACTCAATACTTAGGGTAGTAGAGTGGCTAATAGGAACCAGTAAGACCCCGACGACTGAGCTCAAGCCGTTTCGACGGCTAATTCAGTCCAGAATTAGCCGCCGATACGGCTTGAGCTCAGCCGTCGGGGTCTTACTGGTTCCTATATATATATATATATATATATATATATATATATACAATATATTAATAAATGGAAACTATATTTATAAAACCATAATTATTTTATTATATATATTTCAAGGGCAACAAAGACAAATTATGGTGCGCTCTCATCAGATAAAATACAGATTTGTTTTATAAATAAATATTGACATACCCGGAAAAAAGATAACCTTAACGGTTGAAATTCCCTGGATAGTCTTTTTTCCGGGTATGTCAATATTTATTTATAAAACAAATCTGTATTTTATCTGATGAAAGCGCACCATCATTTGCCTTGGTGGCCCTTGAAATATACATAAAAAAATAATTATGGTTTTATAAATATAGTTTCCATTTATTAATATATAGAATATTTACTCCACTAATCAGTTGAGTGCTTTATATCAGTTATAAAAATGTTTAACCTTATTGAATCCCAACAAATTAAATATAACCTCTGCATATATATATATATATATATATATATATATATATATATATATATATACATATATAATTCACAGGAATCAAAGTTATGTTCAAACCATTTATTAGCTTACAATTGTTTCATCCAAACCGAGGTTTGAAGTCTTCGGACCATTTTTCAATGTTTGTATACATACGTGACCTCCTTTCCAACGCAAGAGACATACAGATACATATGTATGTATTGATGCACAGTGGGGTGACATCTATTATATTATTTCTGAATGGCAATTTAAATTCAAAAATTAAAATCATATTAAAACAGAATCAAAGCAAAATTAAAATTAGAATACAACATCGGCAGTTAACGTAGATAATGCAAGATGATAGTTTGTTAGTCAGTTATAGTAGTTATTGTATGCATTAGTTACACGTGGAGCATGCACGTGTGTCTTGTTTATATATGATTATTGTGCGGCAGGTTGTTATATGCAATACAAGCACTTTAAGCGGGTAATCAAGAGTATTATGGAGGTTGAAGTGGTAAGGTATTTTCTGTGTATGTTAAAGAAGCTTGTGTGCAGAGAAATAGTATAAATGAGAAGCAAAATAATTGTTTCTACTTTAGGCACAAGGCCAGCAATTACCTAGTGCATTACTGGTACTTTATCTTATCGACCCTGTAAGGATGAAAGGCAAAGTCAACCTCGGCGGGATTTGAACTCAGATTGTAAAGGGACGTAACTATGCTGGAAAGCATGACGTCCGACCCTCCATCGATACTGCCAATCCACCGCAAAATAATGTTATGGTTTTTGTATACACCACCATTTTCACAATTGTGAAAATGGTGGTGTATACAAATTGTGAAAATGGTGGTGTATACAAATTGTAAGCTAATAAATGTTGAGTTTTTCTTCAGATCTTCGCTCGTAGAGTGGGATTGGCTCAGTGCACATTCTTTCCTCACTTTAAAAAAAAATCTTCACGCACAGGCATTGCACGATAGCATTAATTGATAATTATTAATAATGTTATATAGTGCAATGGCCATACTCGATAACGAGGGTGGCAGCCATTATATATATATATATATATATATATAACGAAGGAGGTGTGGTCAGGAACCAGATGGACCAGAACGCAGCAGAGTACTCAATACTCAGGGTAGCAGAGTGGGTAATAGGAAAATGTTTAACCCCGACGGCAGAAATAGCCCTCGTGGTCCAGAAATAGCCCTCGAAACGGCTTGAGCTCTGCCGTCGGGGTTAAACATTTTCCTATATCTATATGTATATATGTGTGTGTGTGTATGTGTGTGCGTGTGTGTGTGTATATATATATATTCCATTTTACTACTTGGAGACGGAGACTGAAGCCGCACTATACAATCACCATTGTTGGTCCACTTTCAATAGCCGTCTTTACGCTTTATATTATAGATTAAGCGCAAAGGTTGCTTTTCGTTCTGTTTTTTTTTTTGTTTTTTGCTTTGTTTTGTAGAAACGTGTGTTAGAAGGAAAAGCGATTAAAATTCTTACCTTTGTTATTTCTTTATTACATTAGTAATCATTTGTTCTGTAGCCCTACATTCACACTGCTTTTGAATTTACTTACACGAACATTCTTAACTATTTTTACGGACGGGACTAGTGTTGTGAAGAATACACACACACACACACACGTGCACACACATACACACACACAATACACACACACACATATATATATAAATATCTCTCTCTCTCTCTCTCTCTCTATATATATATATATATATATATATATATATATATATTTATTATATATTTTATAGCTACACTACATTGCATAAGATAGAGGGAGAAGGGGAGAGGGAGAAGGGGAGAGAGAGAGTGAGAGAGTGTGAATGAGTAAGATCGTGTTTGAAAGTTAAATATATATATATATATATACGTGTGTGTGTGTGTGTGTGTGTATAGAGCTTTATGCAAATATTTTAAACGCATAAAAAATTAGAATAATCGTAAATCAATAAACTATAGTGAAATAGACATAAATAATTTTAAGAAGAAATAATAAGATATTTGAGTGAATCGTGTTTAAAGTTTCATTATTTATGTTTATAGATTTTATTCACTTTCTTCAAATCATATATTTTTTCTCAATATTTCCCTATAATATATACTTCATACTATGTTTATATCATTTCCATATAATATATACTTTATACTATGTTTATATCATTTCCATATAATATATACTTCATACTATGTTTATATTATTTCCCTATAATATATACTTCATACTATGTTTATATCATTTCCTTATAATATATACTTTATACTATGTTTATATTATTTCCCTATAATATATACTTCATACTATGTTTATATCATTTCCCTATAATATATACTTCATACTATGTTTATATCATTTCCCTATAATATATATTTTATACTATGTTTATATCATTTCCCTATAATATATACTTTATACTATGTTTATATTATTTCCCTATAATATATATTTTATACTATGTTTATATCATTTCCCTATAATATATATTTTATACTGTTTATATCATTTCCTTATAATATATACTTTATAATATGTATATATTATTTCACTATAATATATATTTTATACTATGTTTATATTATTTCCCTATAATATATATTTTATACTATGTTTATATTATTTCCCTATAATATATACTTCATACTATGTTTATATTATTTCCCTATAATATATATTTTATACTATGTTTATATTATTTCCCTATAATATATACTTCATACTATGTTTATATTATTTCCCTATAATATATACTTCATACTATGTTTATATCATTTCCTTATAATATATACTTCATACTATGTTTATATCATTTCCCTATAATATATACTTCATACTATGTTTATATCATTTCCTTATAATATATACTTCATACTATGTTTATATCATTTCCCTATAATATATACTTCATACTATGTTTATATCATTTCCTTATAATATATACTTTATACTATGTATATATTATTTCCCTATAATATATATTTTATACTATGTTTATATCATTTCCCTATAATATATACTTTATACTATGT
>OZ024750.1:44214967-44227467 GCA_964016885.1 Eledone cirrhosa
CCACCACCGTCATCACCACCACCGCCACCAGCATCACCACCACCGAAGAAGAAGAAGAAGAAGAAGAAGAAGAAGAAGAAGAAGAAGAAGAAGAAGAAGAAGAAGAAGAAGAAGAAGAAGAAGAACAACAACAACAACAACAACAACAACAACAACACCAACAACAACGACGACGACTACGACAAGAACAGATTCCTTAAATCGTCTGCTATCGTTCAGTGTTCACTCCACCACCACCGTCATCACCACCACCGCCACCAGCATCACAACCACCAAAGAACAACAACAGCAACAACAACAACAACAACAACAACAACAGCAAGAACAAGAACAACAATGACAACTACGACGACTACGACAAGAACAGATTCCTTAAATCGTCTGCTATCGTTCAGTGTTCACTCCATCACACGACCACACAGCCTTAGATATAATATATACCCGATTGTCGCCAATTAATTGTACATTGGCAGATAGAATTATGTGATATTTAAGAAACGTGTCTCTGCGTTAGATAAAAGATTGGACTTAGATGGTGCAAAGATAAGACCGCACACTGGCAGTGACGTCACCACTATGTCCTCCTTGCCAGATCTCGTCCGATATTTCCCATCATTGTATCATTGTATCATTGTAGCCAAACAAATGTTATGTATATATATGTATATATATATATATATATATATATATGTATATATGTATATGTGTATATGTATATATATATGTATTTATATATATATATATGTATATATATATATATGTATGTATATGTATATGTATATATATATATATGTATGTATATGTATATATATATATATATATATATATATATATATATATATATATATATATATATATATATATATATATATATATAAATATATATGTGTATATGTATTTATATATGTATTTATATATATATATGTATATATATATATGTATATGTGTATATGTATATATGTATATGTGTATATGTATATATGTATGTATATATATATATATAGATGTGTATATGTATATATATGTATGTATATATATATATATATATATATATATATATATATATATATATATATGTATATGTATATATATGTATATATATATATATATATATATATATATGTATGTGTGTGTGTATATTTATATATATATATATATATACATATATATACATATATACATATATATATATATATACAGGCGTGTGTATATATATATATATATATATATATATATATATATGTGTGTGTGTGTGAGTATGTGTGCTTTTTATGTTTGCTAACATGCTTATTATTAATATCTCTATGAATTTCAATGAAAACAGTTATGAAATTTTTATATCAGAATTCACGAAACGAATATGGAGTGTGTTATAAAACTCATTACGAGATTTACAGATGTGTGTATACACTTGTGTGTACGTGTGTATGTACATCTGTTGTGTTAGAGAATGTGTCCGCATGTGTGTATATGTGACACAGTGTATGTGTGTCTGCTGTGCGCAAGCATTTGCGTAAATTCAATTGAAACAGTTCCTTTAAAACTTACATATAATTGTACTACGTAATTGTGCTATATATATATATATATATATATATATATACACGTATACAAGAATATATATATATATATATATATATATATATATATATATATATGTGTGTGTGTGTGTGTGAATATATATATATACACACACACACACACACATATATATATGTATAGACATACATACATATATATACATATGCATATATATATACAATATATACATGCATATATACTTAGATATACATATATATATATATACAATAATCTGTTATCCCGTATATATATATATATATATATATATATATACACGTATACAAGTATATATATATATATATATATATATATATATATATATATATATATATATATATATATATATATATATATATATATTCTCGTATACGTGTATATATATATAGACATACATACATATATATATATATATGCATATATATACATACATATATACATACACACACACAGACACACACACACACACACACACACACACACACACACACACACACACACACACACACACACACACACACACACACACACACACACACACACACACACACACACACACACACACACATATATATTTATATATTCATCTCTATATGTAAATGTTTATAGAAATTCCTAATAAATCTTCTATCTGCTACTTCACTAATCTTCCCAGCTCCTCTCAGTCACCAGCCAGTCTCTCATCTCTCCCAAACTAATCAGGCTATGAAACAATTTAATGGATCTCTCTATCTATGTATATCTCCTTATCTTCTTATTATCAGTAAAAACACTTCTCCTTAGTCCGTTTTCAACATGTTACCTAGTTATCAATCTATCTCTACCTACACACACATATACACATATATGTGTGTATATATAGATATATATATCTATGTGTGTGAGTGCGTGTGTGTATTTGTGTGTGTAAGTGTATGTGTTTATGCATGTATGTATCATTACGCCTTATCTTTCTGTCATATAACTACATGCATTTGTAAACAATATATTTGGGTCTATATATTAGTTGCATTCTCTGTAAAAAGCATATATTCTTACATAGATACAAGATGGCTGCAATTCGATTTCGAGTAATGTCATCGCTTAATACTGGGACGTAGGTTTTTAGTCCTGCTAGGGACCTGCCTATAGCCAGCAATACCATGCACCGCAAAATATGTCACATACCAAAAGATGCCTATGATTGAAGCTTTTTAAAGTGAGGAAAGGTTTTGCATGGGGCCAATCGCACTCTCTGAATTTATGCATTTACCCAAGAAGAAGAAATGGTCTACAACATTGGATATAAATGAAATCGCAGGTTTTATATCAGAGAGACCTTCTCCTAGAGAGATGCTTTAGTGAAGGTTAGGGGTCTTTCATTCCATTTCCTCCTAAAAGAAAAAAATTATTGGATGGCCGTTAATTCTTCTGAGTTCCTTCGTGTTTTGTTTTACATCCCTCTGTGTGCCCCAAATCCCGCTCAAGACCACGCAACCTTGGTAGGTTATCCGGGTTAGTCGACGGCAATCAGACCATGTATAGGTTTTACTGGGTTACATGTTACATACATACATACATACATGTACACACATGCACACACAGACACACACACACATATATATATATATATTAATAAGAAATTTGAAGACTAAAATCCAAAGAGGGCTCGATAAGGATAAATATATATCGAATATATAAGAACCGTAGAGCAAATATTTTATTTTAATAAATATATATATATATATATATATATATATATATATATATATATATATATGCAAAAGTTCTATTTAAATTGTTGGAATACAACAAGCAAATATTTTTATAACTGATATAAAGCACTCGACAAGTATTTGGAGTAGATATACTATATTAACAAATGGAAACTATATTTATAAAACCATATTTATTTCATTATACATATTTCATTATACATATTTCAAGGATACCAAGTTAAATTATGGTATGCCTTCATCAGACAAAATACAATATATACCAGTTTTATAAATAAACATACCCTTGACGTACCCTTTCAAAATGCAACCGTTACTTTTGGAAGACACCGGGATAGTATATATATATATATATATATATATATATATATATATATACATATATACATATATATACATATATATATATACATCTTATATATTCGATATATATATATACATAGATATAGATATAAATAGGTAGATAGAGACAGATAGACAGATAGATAGATAGATAGATAACTGTTTTTTTTTTTACATTTATTGTTCGAAGATAGATGTATAGGTAGGTAGCTATGCTGCTGCTGTTTGACCACCGAAAATGTTGTGTACTCTGTGTGAGAAAGAAGGTGGGGAGGAAGATACCAAATTACCAATTCCCTGTGAAAGTTAACACAGATTGGTTATCTATTGAAATATATATATTTTTAAGGAACGATCGACTTTCCTCAAATCGGACCGAGGGAACAATGTTTCCGTTGGTCTTTCCAATTGCTAATACTATCTATCGGTTGCAACTCCAGGTAGAAGGAGCAACGTGAAATAAAGTGTCTTGCTCAAGGACATAACGCATAGCCTGGTCCAGGAATCGAACTCACAACCTTACGATTGCGAATCCAATTCCCTAACCACTCCGCCACACGCCTTCACATATATATATATATATACTTCTCTCTTCTTTCCGATGGGGCGGATGGGAAAAACAGAGGTGATGGCAATGGGAGTTTGGTTCCTCTGTGTTCGGACTTGGTGTATATGTGTTATTGGTGACATTATTCATATCTCCACAGTATTACTTCAACATTATTAAGGGCGATGGACTGGCTGTATCGGTAAGGGTCTGACGCCATGCTTTGCAAGCAAAGAGTTACGGCCCTTTATGATCTGAGTTCAAATCCCGCCGAGGTTAACTTTACCTTTCATCCTAACGCGGTCGATAAAATAAAGTACCAGTAATGTACTGGTTAATTGCTGGCCTTGTGCCAAAAGTAATAACAATTATTTCAACATTATTTTCCTACCACGCCACTAAACCACTTCCTGACCAATCTCCCAGAAATTCTCCATTATTTTTCAAAACATTTGCACACTCACTCTCCTTCTGCTTCTCTAACTCACACACTTTGTCCTACGTCCTTTCTTTCTTTCCCTCTCTGCATGTACATATGTGTGAGTTTGTGAGCACGTGTACATATACATATATATATATATCCATATGCATACACATACACATATATTTATATTTATATTTATATTCATATATATATATATATATATATATATATATACACTCACACACTGCATTCCTCCCTCTTCTATATACTCTCTGTCTCTTTATCTCTACTCTAAGCCACCGTATCTGACCCTCCTCCGACTTTTTACTACTATTATTACAATCACTTACACATCTCCAACACAGTCTGTCTCTCTCACCCTGTCTCTCTCTTTTCTTTACCCCCCGTCCATTGCTTTCTCCTCCTACTACTATCTTCTTAATTAAAAACATCTTACTTTCAAGTCCTTTCTATTTCTCTAATGAACATGTCTCACAGCTGACCTCTACACGTAATGAACACACGAACATGTGTCACAGATCACCTCTGCACTTAATCTCGCAGTGGCCCTCATCCTAACCACCTCAAACGAGATTTTAACCCTGCAATACTAATGTCAACACTTCAAAACTATAAAATGATATTATCTAGTCAGTCTTTCTCTTCCCTCCACACCTCTCCACCTCTCACTCACTCTCTCTGTCTTTGTCTCTCTCTCTCTATGTTTCTCTCTCACACACACACACGCACACACTCTCTCTCTCAACCACACACACACACACACACTCTCTCTCTCTCTCTCTCTCACTCTCTCTCTCACACACACTGTCTCTCTCCTCCCCTCTCTCTTGCTCCATCTTTATGAGTTGTGAAATAAAATTTGACGTGAAAAAAAATTGAATTTAGAATCAAAGGGAAATCAAAGCCAAATCAAAACTCAATAGAAATTCAATAAAAATATTGAAAACTACGAGTAAAACACAGCAGAAACAAACTATACATAAATATAAATGTAAAAGATTATCATAAAACCCAGTTTTCAACAATGCAACAGTATTAATATGAAGTAATAGAAAAACAAAACAAACGAAAAAATTAGATAATCAAAGTCCAACATAAAAAGTAGAATATAATACAAAGACCAAGTCTTCAGTAACTGGACTAATATCAATTTATAACGTATGTAGAAGCGCGTGATCTCTCGTGAAAGCTTATAACTGACGAATTCGACTCCTGTACTTGGCTGTTATATGAATTAATTCTATTTGAGAACATATATTGTTAGGAGTTTTCTAAAACAACCATTTCAACCCCTTGAGAGAACATATGGTACTGAAAATCGATCCTGATTTGATAATCAAACAATGTTTTAGCCAAATCTATTCAAAATTGTAATTTATAGAAGAATTATAAATTGAATCACAAAGCTGAAGATAAATAGAATGAATTTGGCAACGTTTTCTACAGAATTCTAACGAATGTCTTATATCTGCACTATTTTTGTTGTTATGAGTGAGGCTGTTAAATGTAGTGGATTAGTAACATTGGTGGATCGTGAGATATTTGTCATTACGGTATGTGTTCTGGTTGTTTAGAGTTTTAGTTCAAATCCCACCGAGTTCAACTTTGACTTTCAACCTTCCTGGATTTATAAAATATAATTGTTTCTCGTTTTGGCACAAGGCCACCAATTATTCCAATGTATTACTGGTACTTTATTTTATCGACCCAGTAAGGCAATGTTAACCTCGGCGGAATTTAAACTCAAGCGATTTATAAAATATAATTGTTTCTACTATTGGTACAAGGCCAGCAATTACCCAGTACATTACTGGTACTTTATTTTATCGACCCCGTAAGGATGAAAGGCAAAGTTAACCTCGGCGCGATTTGAACTCAGAATGGCAAAGGCCGTAACTCTATGCGTCAAAGCATGGCGTCCGACCCTCTACCGATACTGCCAACCTGTCAAGTACTGTGCTATAAGGCGGTGAAATGGGAGTCGTTAGAACGTCGGATAGAACGCTTTATGTTATTTGTTCCGGCTCTCTGCTCTCTGAGTACATATCTCACCCAGCTCAACTTTGTCTTTCATCTTTTCGAGGTCGATAAAAAAGTACCAGTTTAGTAGTGGGATCGATTCTTTCTCAATATCTCTTTCTCATTTTCTCTCTCTCACTTTCTATATTTCTCTGGAAGAAATCTGCTGTACTCAGGCCTGGAGAGGTTTAAAAATACGCCAGAAACGCCGTCAACAAGGCGCCCCTAAGACTATCAGGAATTACGTGACCATACATTCATACTGTTTTAGATATAATCGTGTTTCCCCATCTTCCAAATTGCTGGTGTTATGTCAAGTTTAAAAACAAAGAATTATTAGTAAAACTTTTGAAGGCGGTGGATTGGAAGAATCGTTAGAGCGTCGGACAAAGTGTTTTGTGACATTTCCTGCTGAGTTTTAAAGTTCTCAGTTCAAATCCAGCCATTTTCTTGATAGATCTGTGAAGGCGTTATATTGGTTGAAGGAAACCTTTTCACAGCTGAATAACCTCCCAATTCTTGACCACTTGACTATAAAGTAGGGTTAACTGGAATAAGAGTGTTATTAAGGATTATGTGGTCAGTAGTCAAGGACATTCATTTCAGTTACTGGGTTTCACAGTGATGCGATATAGTTAGATTGATTATAATTATATTAGACACTCATAACTTACCCTTATAAAACACACACACATACTGACACACACACACATACACTCACACACACACACACACACATAGACATGCACACACACACACGCACACAAATCTATTGGATAATGGGTCAAGTGAAATAAAAATTTGTTTTATAGATCCCCACGTAAAATCGGGCCGAGATGCCTTATGTAAAATTGAAGCCCCCCACCACACAGACAAATGAAAACAGTTCTGCATTGATTATCCTGTATAAGAGTGACGACGAGTGTTCCAGTTTTTTCAATAACAGAACAACCTGCTTTAGAAATTAACGGGAAAGTGGCTGAGTATTCCACAGAAACTCGTACCCTTAACATAAATGGTTGTCAAATTCAGCGTGGCACGTTATATGAGAAAGTAGACCCTTTCAGTTAGAGCTACAAATATTTTTCCTTTTTTTTTTACCAACTGAGTATATTGAAGCAAATGTTTTACTCAAAGACACTGCGCATTCTCAGTATGAGAATCGAACATTTGACCTAACAATCATTACCCCAGAACCCTAACCTTTAAACCACCTGCCTTCGCGTGTTTTAGTGTTATCCTTTACTTACTCAGGACACAAGATTTGAGGACATACCATTTATTCAAACATAGATTTTTGAAAGACAACAGAATGTGATTTCAGAGAAAGTGGCTGCTATTTCTTGCAGGTCGAATGACTACTACATACATAGTTATCCCTTTGGAAAAATTGTTTATGTCTTAAATAAATTTGTATTCCTTCTACAAGAACACATATAAAGCCAGGCATTGACAAAGTCGTTGGATTAAGTTCATTGTGATATTTTTTAACAACTATTTTCGTTCTGCTTTCAATTTTGACGGACCCGCTATACCATTCGTGCGTATTTGGCTTAATGACCAATTAAGAATCCAGGACTTCATGTTAGCGAAATTTTAAGTTAGGGAACCGGGAGTACAATGCGGTGTTGCCTCTGTTCTCTGCGGTCTGACGTCAAAGCCCGACTACTGCCATCAATTGTGACATGATACAAGTGGCGCCCTAACCTTAAAATACACAAAACTTTCCTTATGAGGTGCCATAAAATCCCAACTTTTGCCACCAATTGTGACATGATACGGGTGGGGCCCCTAACCTTAAAATACACTAACTTTTCCTTAAGAGATGCCATCTCATGGGGTACCTATGTGAGTGCCAGCCGTAACAATAACATTTCAGGTTGGATTCTTATTATTAAAATTTGCTTTGTGTTTTTCATTTAATTCCTTTTAAAGGAGTTTATTTGAGATTCGATTCTATGAAAAAAAAAAAAATACCTATTAACCCCACTAAAATGATAGTGGGGTTAATGTTAGTTTTTAAACCCGTCTCCTCAACTTTTCTTGATGTCGAATCAGTAGTTTGGAAAGGATTAATACGACCTATGTCATATTTGAACCCCGAAAGCGTCCATTCCGAGCTAGTTGCCATCCAGAAGAATCAATTTTGTGAATGATTCTTATCTTTACCCTAAAATCGATTAACATTATACAGTGTGTACCAAGCATTTATTGTTCATGTTAAACCCTTCCTAATTAGATTTCAAAACAGCTTCTGATTTTGGTGTCTTCATTGTTCTTTTAGCCATAGGAACAATAATTGGAGTGCATACTACTTCAATTACAAATTCTTGGGTCTAATTTACCAAACGCTTCGCCTGTTTTTACCCATTTATTTATTTCTCTATTTGTCCGGCATTAAATAGCAATTCTAAATATATTTACGACACTATTTCCCCCAAATGGCGTTCTTCTCATGAATAAATGATTTCGATGTTCACAACACAATAATAATAATAATAATAATAATAATGATGGTGGTGGTGGTGGTGATGGTGATGGTGGTGGTGATGGTGGTGGTGGTGGTCGTGGTGTCGGTGGTGATGGTTATGGTGGTGATGTTGGTGGTCGTGATGGTGGTGGTGGTGATGATGGAGGTGGTGATGGTGGTGGTCGTGGTGATGATGAAGGTGATGATGATGATGGTGGTGATGATGATGATGATAATAATAATAATGACGATGGTGGTGGTGGTGGTGGTGATTGAGGTGATGTTGAGGATGATAATAATAATAGTCGATCTGTGGAATATCGCAAGTATATCAAGCAAATGAAGCAACTCACATTGTTGTCTGGATTGGTTATTCTACATTTTAGGTCTGCATATATATATACATATATGTGCGTGTGTGTATATATACATACATATATATATATATATATATATATATATATATATATAATATTTATATATATATACATATATATATATACATATATATATATATATATATATATATATGTATATATATATATGTATATATATAAATATATATATACATATATATATATACATATATATATATGTATATATATATATGTATATATATAAATATTATATATATATATATATATATATGCGTGTGTGTGTACATATATGTTTTTATATATATACATATATGTATATATGTATGTATCTATGAATGTATGTGTGAATGTACGCATGTATATATGTATATATATATATTGTAATTGTATTTATATATTTATGTGTAGTGTGTGTCTGTGCGTGTGATTATATGTATATTTATATCTGCTTACATATGTATGTGTAAGCGTGTGTTTATTTGTATGTGCATGTATGTTTTCGTCTGTGCGTATGTGTATGTGAGTGTTTGTGTTTATACAATTTACTTTCATGAGATGCAAATAGGTTCAAATGGAGGCAACATCGAATTTAAGAGACATTAGAACAAATTACATAAATTTAATATCAATAACGAAAAAGACACAAGTAAAAAGAAACAAAAACACCCACAAAAAAATAAAATCACCGAAAAATAAACCCCGAAGACAAGAGAAAAAAAATGATAATAAAATACAACAACAAAAAACAAAATGGCTGAAATGTGTTAGTACAAGCAAGCGTGTCTTCCATTTTGTTGTATTATTGTCTTTCGTTTTGGTTCTCTTGAATTAAGAGCTCAATGGAAGCGTTCTGGCGAATTAACGTCTACGGTATTTGAAAATAGCATTATTTTGTCTGTAAAATTATATCACTTTTGGTTGAGTTGGTGTTCGTTTGGTTGAATTTGTCTTCTTGCCTTCCTCACATTATATTTAAGATGGCGGTGGTAGCTGGTTGTAGTGGGAGTAGGAGAATTTCACAGAGAAACCATTTTTCAACTCGTTATCCTTTGTTTCTAGCTTACTTTGCCTGATTTAGTTTGGTTGACCAATAAACATTTAAATTGGTGTTTATTGGTCTCTTCGCCCGTTAAGTACATCTCTGTCTGTTTGTCCCACCCTCACTCTTTCTTCTTCTATATAGCTCTGTATCTCTTTCTCTCTCTTTCTCTCACTCTCTCTCTCACACAGACACAGACACAGACACAGACACACACACACACACACACACACACACACACACACACACACACACACACACACACACACACACACACACACACACACACACACACACATATATATATATACAGACATAATCTATCCGTGTGTATTTGTAGCTTACACGTTTTTCTTTGTTTTTCTCTGAGTAAATCGGAGTTCTAATTGTTTTATAGAATGTTGACTTTCAGTTTCGTTCTGTTTTTTAGTTTCTCCCACTTGTTTATTTGTGTTGCAGCAGTAGTAATAGTAGTAGTAGTAGTTGTTGTTGTCGTTGTTATTGTTGTTGCTTCTGTGGTTGTTTTTGTGATTATCCAAAACGGCTTCACTGCACAATAGTAAATTCTGTTGGAAATATCTGTCTTGCAAAACCAGAATAAAACAGGATAAAATATACAAAAATAAATCTAAATATAAAATATATCGCTCCGTTGAGTCAGTATTTGAATTTCTTAGTGGAATATAGCGACATATGTTATGTTTACTAGAATTAAACCGTGAGTTCAGGAGTTCGTGTTGAGGTACCAACTATTTGGCTGATTGTTTCTTCTCCGACCGCTTTTAATACCACTTTCAACCCCACTTTGTATATAAATCCTATCCATAAAGATTATGAACAGGGTGGGTGACAATACGCACGGTTGGCAGAGTATAACATCTACATTGAATGGTTTCAATTTAGCATTGTTTCCGATGACAACTACTCAGCATTTGAAGAAGTCCACTAATCCCATAAACCTGCAGAACCTTTCATATGTCGCGTAGCAAATGTTCTTGGGCCTTTTCCAGCTTCATTAAACAAGCATACACCTCTTCACAATACTCTAACGATCTCTCGAAGTCCTGCTGCAGAGTGAATATTTGGCCGGCTGTGGTATGTCCCGAGCAAAATCTTCAGTTCGTCAGCTACCTTGGACTCGACAATATCACTCCATCTATTTGCCAGACACTTAGCATAGAGTTAACTAGGAAGGCTTAACTAAGAGATTTCTCTATAATTACAGCAGTCTTTCATGTCTCTCTTTCTGAATATTGGAGTTATTTCTCCCCACTGCCATTGATTTACCGCCTTTTCAGAGACCCAGCTCATCCGGCACATGCGACTAAACCAGGGCATGCCTTCTCTACGTAAGGTTTTGGAGTTGTTGTTGTTGTTGTTGTTGTTGTTGTTGTTGTTGTTGTTCTTCTTCTTCTTCTTCTTCTTCTTCTTCTTCTTCTTCTTCTTCTTCTTCTTCTTCTTCTTCTTCTTCTTCTTCTTCTTCTTCTCATCGTGGGGGAAGAGTCCTCAAACACTCCTTCCAGCGGATCCGGTCAGAAGCAACCGTCTCCAACTGATCCGGCTGGATTCCCAAGCGTGACAAGCCTGGCTGGTTTGGGAATATCTTGGGCCGAATTTGATCCTCCACTTGAAACTCCTTGAACAAACCGATGACTCTGTATTCCTCACTCGGTAAATATTATTAGATTTTTTTTTTCCACATATTAATTATTTCGACATTAAATTGACTGTTACGGAAGTAGTTTCTTGTAGTACGAAGGAAATCAATCAATGTTAGGTTCAGGAATAATACTATAGATGATACAGAAAATATATCTAGGTACAAGTTTTATAAAAGCTTTATGAACAAATCAACATTTGAAGTAAGCGCGGCTGCAGAAAACGTCAGTTATCCAAAAAAGAAAATTAAAAAAAAATCAGAAAACAAAACATCAATGGCTGACCATTCAGTTAAACGGAGATTGGTGA
>OZ024750.1:44234967-44242467 GCA_964016885.1 Eledone cirrhosa
TATGTATATTTGTATATGTATATATACAAATATATATATATATGTATATATGTATATATATAAAAAAATATGTATATATATATATATATATATATAAGGAAAAAAGATGAAATCGAAATATATTTATTTGGTTCCTTTACCGGTTTCGCAGTTCTTGTGCTTTTCAAAAGTAGAATTAAGATGGAGGGTTTGTGGTTTTTCTTACATCTCCCTCTCTCTCTCTCTCTCTCTCTCTCTCTCTCTCTCTCTCTCTCTCTCTCTCTCTCTCTCTCTATATATATATATATATATATATATATATATATATATATATATATATATATGTGTGTGTGTGTGTGTGTGTGTGTGTGTGTGTGTGTGTGTGTGTGTATGTGTGTGTGTGTGTGTGTGTGTGTGTGTGTGTGTTTATATTAATTTGTAGATATATTTGTAAGTGTATGAGAGAGAAACAAAATGACGTTACAATGGTAGACAACGAGATAATTATTACGTATCTGTGTGCATAAACGGAATATATCTATGTTATTGTAGATGTCCGTATGTGTGTATGTTCGCAAACCTCTCTGATGCCCGTCTACCTTTAAATATCCACAGATACAGGCACATAAGAATGTAGACATTCATGTTATATATATATATATATATATATATATATATAAGGGGTATATATATATATATATATATATATACGATATTAAATAAATGGAAACTATATTTATAAAACCATATTTATTTCATTATACATATTTCAGGGATACCAAATTAAAATATGGCATGCCTTCGTCAGATAAAATACAATAAATAAACAGTTTTATAAATAATTTTGACGTACCCTATTAGAAGCGACCATTATTTTTGGAGGCTGTCTGGATAGTTTAATATCGTATATCTACTCCAAAAACTTGTCGAGTGCTTTATATCAGTTATAAAATATTTACTTGTTGAATCACAATAATTTTAAATAAAACTTTTGCATATATATATATATATATATATATATATATATATATTTATTAAAATAACAGATTAAAGTTTAAGCAAAGAATCGCTGCTTTCACCCTTAACGGGATCTTCTGAAACTAACAAAGTCAATCTGTAAACGCAGAACTGGTTATTTCAAAAAACGTTGCAACCGGAGGAAGACAGGAAGACGATACTTTGGTTCGTGGTAACGTTCGCTGGCAAAGAACGGGAAAAAACGAATAGCGATTCTTTGCTTAAACTTTAATCTGTTATTTTAATAAATATTTGCTCTACGGTTCTTATATATTTGATATATATTTTCCTTATCGAGCCCTCTTTGGATTTTAGTCTTCAATTTTATTATTATTACTATATATATATATATATACTTATCATGGTCAACAGTACAAAACAGGGGATTTATTGTACTTTTGACCATGTTATTCTCCACTTTTTCAATTTTATTACTCCAAGATAAATTTACATAGGAATACAAGTGAAATCATAAACTCCTCATCTACGTAATCCTCTAGTTGAGTCAAGCAATGCAGTACGCTAAAACTATCCATAAGAAGAAGTATTCACAACCTCTAATTGGATTACCTATAACGATTTTTTGTTATCCTATATATATACATATATATATGTATATACATATACAGTATATATGTATATATATATATATGTATATATATATATATATATTGTTATACTTTGGGAGGGTCATGTTGCCAATAAGAAACACACGCACCAGTTGCTTTCACTGTGTTTCTTATTGGCAACATGACCCTCCCAAAGTATAACAATATCGGTTTCAACACACGATTTCAGATAAAGAATCTTGCTAAACAAATTCAGAAACGAAATATATATATATATATATATATATATATATATATATATATATATATATATATATATATATATATATATATATATATATATATATATATATGTATATATATTTTAGTATAAGTTGGTTGTATACCAACACCTGAGTATGCAGATTGGAGCACTCGACGAAGTGCGCAGGTTGGTTTGGTTAGTCCGGTGTAATGTAAAATAAAATAAAATAAATAAGTCAAATGTTTAAAATTTGGCTTCGTTTATTACTGCTATATATATTTTGGTGACAGCCATCTTTGGCTGTGACCTCTTCAGGCAGTCCGAATTAGTGTGGTAGAGACGAGTACACATGTTGTTGAGGTGTTTAACTTTGTCAATACTCTGATATGCCCAGTTCCTGGTTGGGTTGTTATTTCACTGAGGAACTGGAATCATATGATTCCAGTTCCTTAATGAAACAACACACATACATATCCATACACACATATATATCCATACACACATACATATCCATACACACATGCACAAATATATTTTAGTTGGTGTTATCAATATGTTCGTAGCAACATACATACTTACATACCTACACACACACACACACACACACAAACAAACACACACACACACCCACCCACACACACACATATACACCCCCCCCCCCTCACACACACACACACGCATATCCATTAGCACATGCGCAAACACATTTTCCTTTGCGATAGCAATACCTACGTACTTACATACATATTTACATACCAACACACACAGAGAAATACATACACACATGCATACATACAGTGTGTATGTGTATAATTGTGTGCATGTGTCTCTGTGACTGTGTATGTATATTGCCCGAGACGTAATGTGGTACTCATACGTGTTTCAGCAAAGACATAGTTTTAACCCAATGTAAATATAGACAAGAGTCTGAACACTTTCATGTCTGATGAGGAACCACACAGTAGGTCTATAAATTCTGTATAAAGACTCACACATAACGCATTTGGATTGTCACTTTTCTGGAGTGCAGGGATCACATCGTTTTCTCCCATTCTTGTAGGGACTAGATGTTTCAATAATATCCGCTTTAAAGGTTATATTTCAATAATTTCCTTTTTAAAGGTTGATTAGGTGTGGTTGGTTAGTCTTTAAGCGTTTCTCCATTCGATATATCTTAAAGATGAAGTAAAGATGTGATCTTTGCACCAGAGAAAAATACATGTTTGTAAATATATTTAATTATATAATATATATAATATATTTAGATATATAAGATAAATAATTGTTTCTACTTTTGGCACAAGGTCTGCAATTATCCCAGTGTATTACTGGTACTTTATTTTATCGACCCCTTAAGGATGACAGGCAAAGTTAACCTCGGCGGGATTTGAAATCAGATCATAAGGGGCCGTAACTCATTGCTGCAAAGCATGGCGTCCGACCCTCTACCGATACTGCCAATACACGATAAATAATATACTTAAATATGTGACATATAATATATCTAAATGTATATGATATATATTATATTGAAATTATATGAAATATATGATATATAATATACTTAATTATATATGATATATATATGATATATATGATATATAATATAATTAATTATATATGTTATGTAATATATTTAAATATATATGATATATCGCGCACTATTTATCTCATTCTATATAATTTCTTGTATGTATGTATGTATGTATGTATGTATGTATGTATGTATGTATGTATGTATGTATGTATGTATGTATGTATGTATGTATGTATGTATGTATGTTCTTCTGGTTTTATAATTTCACACATTTTTCCCAATAGAGAGAGAGTCGGTTTCTAACATAGACACAATACTCTCTCATTGGAATTTACACAACATCAACTAGGTAGATATGTATGCTTGTCTGCATGCATGCATGTGTAGGTATGGATGTTATTGTATGTGCGGATGTGTATATTTTGAGTTGTATGTGTGCACGTGTATATGCTTAGTATCTGTCCATGTGTATATGCAGTTATTATATTCGTAAAAGACAAATAAAATAAAGAAATGTTTACCTATTTACCCAGGGCGTCGCTACAGCAGTTTCATTGAGCAGACGTCAACATTTTGAGCTGAGAAAATCTCAAATCATCAGGGAACATTTTCAAGCAAGAAAGAATCCCACTGAGTTGTCCGTTAAAATTCGAACGAGAGAATTATCACGTGATTGGTGTCCTACAGAGGGACAGAGTTAAGTGGACAGTGGTAAGTGAAAAATCTGCTAAACATAGCAGTCCGATTCGGCCAAATTCTTTACTCAACCGTAAGAGTGTAATTAAAAAATAGACTGAATATATATACATATATACTCCCCCTCTCTCTCTCTCTCTCTCTCTCTCTCTCTATATATATATATATATATATATATATATATATATATATATTGTTATACTTGCCAGAATTAATACCAGAACACACTCACTGTTTGGTTGGTTTTCGCTTTTCGCTTCTATGTCTTTTATATCGGTTAATTTAATTTATTCGGTCCTCAATGTTGCCATAAATATATATATAAATATATAGTCTAAAATCTTTTCCTGAGTCCTGTATTTTCGTTGCTGTGGTGATGCGGCTGGACTGCCGATCGCTATATTTGATTTGCTAAGCTGTCTAAACGTATTGTTATTACTCTGGGGTACTATTCACATTCGAGTGCTAAAGCTACATACCGAATTTGCATTCGGTAACTTGCCGCGAACTAAGGCTTCGTTAATGCTGTACTAAAATTTGTATAAATATATATATATATAAACAGAAATATCTAAGCAATTGACACGGTACAATGAAGAAATATATAAGCTTCACGTTTGGTGTCGTAGGACGTTTCGGACACAAGTCCATCATACTTAGATAGAAGGAGAAATAAAAGATGAAATTGAAAGATAAGAAGTGAGAAGAGGGAGGAACGGAAAAAATTATTTTTCTTTTTAGAAAAAATCACGTGTTTCTTCAATTTTCTTAGATATGATTGTATAGGCACCAGTGGCTGAGTGTGAGTGTGTGTTAAGGGTGTGTTTGTGGAGGGGGTGTTTTGGGTGTGTTATGGTGTGTTTGTGGAGGGTGTGTTTTGGGTGTGTTTGTGGAGGGTGTGTTATGCGTGTGTTTGTGAAGGGTGTGTTATGGGTGTGTTTGTGTAGGGTGTGTTTTGGGTGTGTTTGTGGAGGGTGTGTTATGGGTGTGTTTGTGAAGGGTGTGTTATGGTGTGTTTGTGGAGGGTGTGTTTTGGGTGTGTTTGTGGAGGGTGTGTTATGCGTGTGTTTGTGAAGGGTGTGTTTGTGGAGGGTGTGCTATGGGTGTGTTTGTGTAGGGTCTGTTTTGGGTGTGTTTGTGGCGGGTGTGTTTGTGAATGGTGTGTTATGGTGTGTTTGTGGAGGGTGTGTTTTGGGTGTGTTTGTGGAGGGTGTGTTATGCGTGTGTTCGTGAAGGGTGTGTTATGGGTGTGTTTGTGAACGGTGTGTTTTGGGTGTGTTTGTGGAGGGTGTATTTTGGGTGTGTTTGTGGAGGGTGTATTTGAGGAGGGTGTGTTTGTGGAGGGTGTGTTATGGGTGTGTTTGTGGAGGGTGTGTTTTGGGTGTGTTTGTGGAGGGTGTGTTATGGGTGTGTTTGTGAAGGGTGTGTTATGGTGTGTTTGTGGAGGGTGTGTTTTGGGTGTGTTTGTGTAGGGTGTGTTATGCGTGTGTTTGTGAAGGGTGTGTTATGGGTGTGTTTGTGGAGGGTGTGTTTTGGGTGTGTTTGTGGAGGGTGTGTTTTGGGTGTGTTTGTGGAGGGTGTGTTTTGGGTGTGTTTGTGGAGGGTGTGTAAAGGGAGATTGTGTTGTTAATGTAGTGTAAGTTTAAAGTCAATGTTGGTGTCAGATATGTCATGTGTACAAATAGTTTGGTCAGCAACACTCCAGAGACATCACAAATGTTACATACTTTTCTGTTTTTATGTCTTTCTCGTTCTCTCCATTAAACAAATCCCAGAGCAGCATGTCAAGCACATGCTTTCATACAATTGATAGACGCAGATGCGAATACACATTTACAGATACATACATACACAATTGACATACACAGATATACATACACATATACAGTACATATATATATATATACCCACACACAAGCATACATACACACTTAGAGATACATACACAATTACAGACACATATACAATACATATATATACACACAGTCTATACATACACATTTACAGATATATACATATGCAATTGATAAACGCAGATACAAATACAAATATACAATATATATACATATACTGACACATATACAATTGTTCGATGGATGCAGATGGAAATACATATATATGCCATATATATATATATATATATATATATATATATATATATATATATATATATATATATATATATATATATATATATAGATCATTATATACACACTTACAGATACATACACACACAGATGCATATATACACATTTACAGAAACATACACGATTGTTGGACTCAAATACAGATACACATATACAATACATATATATATATATATATATATATATATATATATATATATATATATATATATATATATATATATACAGCTCCATACATACATACTTACAAACACACACACACACATACACAATTGAAGGACACAGATGCAAATACATATATACCATAGATATATATATATACACACAGAGACCCATATATACACATTTACAGATGCAAATACACACATACAATACATATATATATCACAGCTCCATATAGACACACTTACAGAGACAGATGCATACACACCTACAGACATATACACACATACAGAAACAGATACACACGCACCCACTAATACACATACATATACATGCATGTTCGATTTGTAATAATGTTTATGAGGAAGGAAATGGATCTCCGTCAGTTTCAACGATGAGGGTTCTTAATTCTTCGATAAACAGAACAGCCAGGTCACAAAAGTAACGCGAATACCATAAGCACGTGTACCCTTAAACTAGTTCTCGGAGAGATTCAGCGTCACAGTGTGTGACAAAGGTGACTTCGAATTATAGGGTCAGTCAATTTGAAGGGCTTCCACACATTTTCCGTCTACCTTATTCCAGTCCCAAGGAAGTAGTCAAACTGCGGCTGTACTAAATGACACCTCATACTAAGGAGTGGGATTGAACCCAGGAAACTATGTCTATTACTTAACTATTTGGTCAGTTTGTGTCCCAATGTTTACATATACATCTCTATGTATAAACATAAACACAAGGACTCTTACACACACATATCCACATATAACACACCTACTGCACATACTACAGATACACACACTGCACACACACACACGTGCATATATATATGTGTATATATATATATATATATATAATTAATATATAGTATTTACGTATCGAGAAAGAGGAAAAAAAGGGGGGATAGGTGATACATATAGTTATTTGCCAAGTAGCGTATGCCAAAGGTGCTCGATACTAGTGCCGGCAGTATTAAATATTCGAAGTGTTAATATTTAGTGGGCTAGAGAGTTAGCAGAGCGTAAGCACGTGGGGAAAGAGATTCAGTGTCACAGTTAGTGACAAAGGTGACTTCGAATTATAGGATCAGTCAATTTGAAGGGCTTCCACACATGTTCCGTCTACCTTATTCCAGTCCCAAGGAAGTAG
>OZ024750.1:44249967-44252467 GCA_964016885.1 Eledone cirrhosa
CTTTTATTAATATAATCTTCTATACACAATCATACACACCCGTGTATATATATATATATATATATATATATATATATATATATATAAGGAAAAAAGATGAAATCATAGATGCAACTGGAGTCTAATTTTTAAAAAAATATATTTATTTGGTTCCTTTACCGGTTTCGCAGTTTTTGTGCTCTTCAAAAGTAGAATTGAGATGGAGGGTTTGTTGTTTTTCCCCTTTTACCCCCGATTGAACCCTGAATAATATATATATCTATAAATATATATATATATTCGTGAGAAATAACCAGGAAGCTGATAGTCAGCTTCCTGATGATTTCTCACGAATGAAACAGTTCTGGTCTTGTAGAAGCTTTTCTATATATATATAACGATCTACGCAGATTACCAATACAGTAGGATTTAGGAACAATGGAATTCAAATAGGGTGGAAGATGTTGTTACTTCCGTTCCCTACAAATTATCAAAACAGAGTGACGACCGGTTGCAATTTAGACCTTATAAAATGGGAAGCAGAGTAGACACAAACAAGAGAGGCACGAGAGTATAAAAATATAAACATATAAAATAATATATATAAAAGAAAGAAGAGGAAAGAACAATTTAAATATGTTTATTGAAGACTGAGATACTCCTCCTTTCAAGGAAGACTAGAGTGAACTCTACATATAAATGGTGTTCCACAGAAGTTAGTGGAGAAGTTCAAGTATCTTTGGTTCACTTTAATGAGCGGAGGGAAGCAGAAGACTGAATAAAAATACAAGAATTGCAGGAGATGGTTCCGTACTTCGCCAGCTTCAGAAACATGGCCATCAGATTAACGAGGGGGTGGTGTCGTTGTAAAAGCCAAACTCACAATCTTCAATTCAGTGTTCGTACCTACCCTTACCTATGATCCTGTATCTTGGGTAATGACCGAAATAATACGATCACGAATATAAGCGGCCGAAATGGGGATCCTCCAAAGGGTCTTTGGAGTAACCTTAATCGATTGGGTGCGTAGTTCAGAGATCAGAGAATCGTTCCAAGTAGAGCCCCTACTCCTCCAAATCTAGCCGTTATAGCCCCAGTACAAGGGACATGGGGTCAGAATGTTTAAAGAAATAATCGCTGGAGAGAATTTAAGGGCAAAACTTGTTGGCATGGTATGGTTTTTAGCTTCACGCTTGAGGGTGGGGGGTGGGGGACGACGTTTCGGGCATAAGCCCTTCATCAGGAGAACAGTGGGTAGGAAGAGAGTTCCGAGGGTGTGTGGGGGAGTGGTGGAAAGACATTTAAAAAGGGGGGGGGGAGGAAAACAATTTTTAAAGAGTAAAGGAAATTTTTTAAAAGTACAAATAAAAATAAAAATAAAAATAAAAACAAAAACAAAAATAAACAAGGGGTGAAAGTGTGAGAGGCGTGTAGGGGTGATGGTGGGTGGAGGGGGGCTGGAGGGGCTGGAGAGGGGAGAGGGAGGCGGGGGTTCCGAGCGGGGAGGACTGAAGGTGGTGTTTGTGTATGGGTGTATGTGTATGTGTGTGTATGTGTGTGTGTGTGTGTGTGTGTATGTGTGTCGATCTGTATTTTGCGCGAACGTATACGTATGTGTGTGTATGTGTGTGTGAGGGTACGCTATTAAATAAGCATGTGTGTGTATGCATGCATGTGCAGATGTGTGTGTATGTATGTGTGTACATGTATGTGTGTCCGTCAGTATCTGTGCGAATGTGTGTATGTGTACGTGAATATCTGAGCGTGTGTGTATGTATGCATCACAAGATGTGTGTGTATGTATGTATTTCCATGTGTATGTCTATATATGTGTATATATGTGTATATATATATGCACGTGTAGATATGTGTATGTGTGATCGTGTGTATATATGTGTATATATATGTGTATATATGCAGGTGTAGATATGTGTGTATTTGTGAGTGTGTATATATGTATGTGTGAGTGTGTGTATATGTGTATATATATGTGTATGTATGCAGGTGTAGTTGTGTGTGTGTTTGTGAGTGTGTATATATGTGTATATATGCAGGTGTAGATGTGTGTGTATGTATATATGCAGGTGTAGATGTGTATGTATGTGTATATATGCAGGTGTAGATGTGTATGTATGTATATATGCAGGTGTAGATGTGTGTGTATATGTGTAAATATGCAGGTGTAGATGTGTGTATGTGTATATATGCAGGTGTAGATGTGTGTGTGTGTGAGTGTGTATATATATGCATATATGCAGGTGTAGATGTGTGTGTATATGTGTATATATGCAGGTGTAGATGTGTGTGAGTGTGTATATATATGTATATATGCAGGTGTAGATGTGTGTGTGTGTGAGTGTGTATATATATGTATATATGCAGGTGTAGATGTGTGTGTGTGTGAGTGTGTATATATATGTATATATGCAGGTGTAGATGTGTGTGTGTGTGTATATATATGTATATATGCAGGTGTAGATGTGTATGTATGTATATATGCAGGTGTATATGTGTGTGTATA
>OZ024750.1:44257467-44259967 GCA_964016885.1 Eledone cirrhosa
AAAATATTCTCATAATCAAAATATATACTTTATTATATATATTTTAAAGCTACTGTGTTGTTTTTTCAGTACGTCCTCATCAGACAAAACATATGATTTGATATATGATATACCGCTACGATCTTGATTATTCAATTCAAGTATTGGTAGTGATTTATTTCATCAAATCTCAATGTTTATATACCACAAATAATATGATAAACTTAAAGTAGAAAAAGACGTAGAGCAAATTAGAGATATGAGAGAGGGTGTAAAGAAGGGGAAAGGCAAGAAAAAAAAAATAAATACATACATAAATAGATAAATGTATAAAAAATACGTCCTTTTCTTCTTTAAGTTTATCATATTATTTGTGGTATATAAACATTGAGATTTGATGAAATAAATCACTACCAATACTAGAATTGAATAATCAAGACCGTAGCGGTATGTCATATAGCAATTCATATGTTTTGTCTGATGAGGACGTACTGAAAAAAAAAACACAGTACCTTTAAAATATATATAATAAAGTATATATTTTGATTATAAGATTATTTTTCATTTGTTAATGTTTTGAATAATATTAAAGACCCCGGGAAAACTTCCTGATGTTGAGTGCTTCTAATCTATTGTAAACTTGTATTCATTGAGTAATAAACTAACCATACTAATCTTTGGTCATATACATATATATATATATATATATATATATATATATATATATATATGTATATATATATATATATATATATATATATATATATATATATATATATATATATATATATATAGTAATAATAATATATATGAAGACTAAAATCGGTTGCAACGTTTTTCGAAATATTTACTTCTGCGTTCACAGATTGATTTTTTTTAGTTTTAGTAGATCCCGTTGAGGGTGAAAGCAGCGATTCTTTGCTTAAAGTTTAATCTGTTATTTTAATAAATAATTAATATATTTATATATATCTCTTGATCTCGGTTTTACAGCTGATGAAGGGTTGCTTCTATTCCCTTGTTTCGTCGATACCGCCATCTTAAACCATGATATATATAAAACTATTTCATCTGATGAGCGTAATGAAATAATTACATTGTGTTGTTTAATTATGTAATTAAATATATATATATATATATATATATATATATATATATATATATATATATATATATATATATGTGTGTAATATTTATACATATATATAATGTATATGTATGTGTATAGATATACACACACATTTATATATATACATATATGTATGTAATTAAATAATATGTACATATATAAATATATATTTATATATTTATATAAATATATATTTATATATATTTATATGTATATATATGTATATATAAGTATATATATGTATTTATATATATATGATTTCTAAAGAATGAAACAGTTCTAGTCCTGTAGAATCTCATCTATATATATACATATATATATATATATATACATATATATATATATATATATATATATATATATATATATATATATATATATATATATATATATATATATATATATATATATATATATATATATATATATATATATATATATATATATATATTTAAGAATATATATAGAAAATGAAAGAGAGAGAGATAGTTAGATAGAAAGTAAAGGCGTGGGCATGTATATATATATATGTGTGTACGTACACACACACACACACACATGCACACACACACGCACACACACACATATATAGATATATATACATATATATATTTTTATATGTATGCATATATTTACATATATCTATTTATTTATTTATATAGGTATATGTGAGTTAATGTATATCATAGCACACACATAAATATAGTAGGTTTTAAAAGTATTTAATAGTTCATCACTAAATGATGGAGAGATTGAATATTTTGTACCTCAGATGTTTTCAAGTTGAGATTGGATTTCATATAATAATAATTGGTTCTACTTTTGGCACAAGGCCAGCAATTATCCCAGTGTATTACTGGTACTTTATTTTATCGACCCCGTAAGGATGAAAGGCAAAGTTATCCTCGGTGGGATTTGAACTCAGAATGGCAAGGGTCGTAACTCTATGCTGCAAAGGATGGCGTCTGACCCTCTACCGAGACTGCCAATCCACCAATAATAATTGTTTCTACTTTTGGCACAAGGCCAGCAATTATCCCAGTGCATTACTGGTACTTTATTTTATCGACCCCGTAAGGATGAAAGACAAAGTTAACCACGGCGGGATTTGAACTCAGAATGGGAAGGGCCGTAACTCTATACGTCAAAGCATATAATAATAATTGTTTCTACTTTTGGCACAAGGTCAGCAACTATACAGTGTATTACTGGTACTTTAAAGCATATAATAATAATAATGACGAAATATATTTAATGTTGCCTTATATAATGCGTGTATATATATATATATAAACATATATATATATATATATATATATATATATATATATATATATATATATATATATATATATATATATAGAGAGAGAGAGAGAGAGAGAGAGAGAGAGA
>OZ024750.1:44287467-44289967 GCA_964016885.1 Eledone cirrhosa
TAATGCCCGGCTGCAGTACGGTATCCGCAGCCACCCAACTACGCTAGGGCTGAGCCCTTATGCCCACACTATGGATACTCTCGGTCACCCATATGTATTCAAGCAGGACTTACGAGCTCGTTACATACACGAAGAACCGAAACCGAGTCACAGCTACATCGGACTTATCGCCATGGCTATATTAAATTCCAAAGAGAAGAAGCTTGTTCTAAGTGACATATATCAATGGATATTGGACAATTACCCCTACTTCCGTACTCGCGGACCTGGCTGGAGAAATAGCATCCGACACAATTTATCGTTAAACGATTGCTTCATCAAAGCTGGACGCAGTGCCAACGGAAAGGGCCACTACTGGGCCATACATCCGGCCAATGTTGAAGATTTCAATAAGGGTGATTTTCGTCGCCGACGTGCTCAGAGACGGGTTCGAAAACATATGGGATTGTCTGTACCAGATGACGAGGACAGCCCTAGCCCGTCTCCGACCAGCGCAGCACCTATCCCCAAATGGCCGGATTCTGCCCCAGTTGTTGGAATCGATGAGACAAAAGAAAGCGCCGACAACGTTGATACTACCTCACCTGGAAATTTCTCACCCGTCGTTGGGGACAGTAGTCCCATCGCAGTGACAAGGGAAACGAAATCGTGTTCCCCGGTCACTACGTCAGAAACACCGTGCGTGAAGAAAAGACTCTTTGATATGGAAAGTTTGCTAGCCCCTGAGACCAAAAGACGAACTTGTACATCTTTTACAAAAGATGACTTTTCACGAACTGTTGATATGATTAATGATCGTGAATCAAATAATAACAGCATAAACAACAGCCAGACTAGTCCAGGAAAAGGACCAGATGTGCGGGACTTTACAGATAAGATTATAGGTAAATGCGATCCACAAAACGCAATTATCAGTATAGCAAACAGCCAGCGCCTGAGCGATCTGCACAATGTTGGATTATTGTCTGCGGCCGAAAGTCTGAAAGCCTCTGCAGAACATATTGGACTTCACTCGAAACTTAGTGGTTGCGGTGGAGGTGATATGCTGACCCCTAAAGCTGAAACGGGATACGTCAGTGCCTTTCACAGTATGCTACCTTCGACGTGGGGGGCCTTATCCTCCTACGCCTACCCAATAATGGGTGGAAGTCACTATTCAATAACAGTCCCTGTAACCACCTTCTCGAGTCCGGCGAAAAAGTGGCCTCCAGGTTTTACCGATATTGCACATCACCGGCGCCACAGTCCCGACAAAGAGGTACAGGTGGACGTTTGAATTACATAATAATTTAATAATAATAATAATAATAATAATAACAATTATAACAATTATTATATTAATAATGATAATAATAATAATATTAATAATAAATTAATAAACAAATGATATATAATAATAACAATAATAATGATGATGATGATGTTGGTGATGAGGATGATGATGATGGTGATAATAACAACAAAAAAAACATTTAAACAAATTGTGACAAAAAAAACAAAGAATTACAAAATGCAACAAAAATTACGAAAATATAAAAATATATCAATGACTAAAAACAGAAAAAGAATGGAAAAACAAACAAACAAACATGTTAAGAAAACATTGAAGAATTATTTAATATTATTATATATATTAAGAGTGTTATAATATATTTACAACATACGGAGATATGAGGGACGTATGGTGGTTATATCACACAGTAACATCTGAGATGTGATAAATATAAAACAATGAAGAAATATGTGATGATAAATAATAAACATAATGATGTTGATCATGAAGAATTATGAAAATGACTATGATTATGATGATGATGATGATTGATATGTTGAAATACATAAACCAAATGAATATAACACTATCAAATCATTAATTTAAATATAAATATATATATATATATATACGAGTAAATATATACTGGAAATTGATGCGTCGACCAGGACGATTGCGGACCCGCTTCTTTCAGGAATGAAGTATACTGTGGTGGGTGTGAACTATTTACTACAGGCATACATACATACATACTAATATATATATATATATATATATATGAATGTATGTATATATATGTTTGTATGTATACGTACATGTATGTATATGTTTCAATACTTTTGTGTATATGTCAGAGTAAAGTTAAAACGGACATACGCTACATGAGATAAGGGATAATCGGAGGGGGGGGGGCGAATAAGTATGATCAAAACATAAGTAAGCCCACAAAACATATATACCCACTAAATATACCTACAAATGTATTTATTCTTACGGACAGCTATATAATCACACAAACGCATATGTATATATATATATGTATATTTATAAAACTTATTTATACTTGTACATCTATATAAATATATTTGTAAATACATATGAAATGATATTATACGTATAAATATATTATATATATTACAATATAATATAATACGCTATGTTATAATAGACAAAAATAATAATCTAACTTGGATATTCAAATATTTGTGTATATATATATATAAATAT
>OZ024750.1:44294967-44297467 GCA_964016885.1 Eledone cirrhosa
AGTAAGTCTCAAAAATCTACCATGCGTCTTGGAGACCGAAGGTTGTTTAGTGTTTTTTTTTCAAATTTTTGGTCGTCAATATTAGGGTGCGTCCTCTAGTACGAAGCGTCTTCGGCGCCGGGAAATGCGGTATATATATATATACATATATATATATACATATATATATATATTCAAGGGAGTAAAAATTTACGGGACTGGATGAGAATGAGAATATGTACACGGAAGTATTATAATATTGATTAACTTGGATTCTATTCTCCGTACCGCAAAACTAATGGTTGTAGGACTCAATAGAATAACCTCGGTTAGATTACCGGGGTTTGTTCTCAGTAATATATCTGAACGAGGACGGTGGTGCGGCGGATTATTTAACATTACATATAAACCAATATACCTCATGATTAATAAGGATTTCTGATTTAGGCACAAGGCCAGTATTTTGTGGGAGGGGAGAGTCCTTCACGGCTACTCTATTTTATCGACCCCAGACAGCTAAAAGTCTGCATTGATTTTGGTGGGATCTAAACTTAGAACGTAAAGAGCCGTGTCTAAATGCCGTAAAGTAATATGTTGGACGCTCTAACGATTCTGCAAATTCGCCGCCCATACCTCAGGATTAATAATATATTTGTCAAAATAGGGAACCAAATATTATTATTATAAATATTATAATTTATTGGAAGAATTCGTCAAAGCGACGGACGAAATTTTTTGAAGTATTTCCTCTAGTTTTCTAGATGCTGAATTCTTTTTGCGTCGAGTTTAACATTGCCTTTCTTCCTTCATGGATCGATAAAATTAATGATCTATCAAATACCCGGGGAGATATAATTGAGTACCTTCTCTTTTAAAATTTGGGGATTGTGTCTAGCTATGAAATAATAATTGTTCTTACTTTTGCACGCAAAGTGAAAGTCGGTTAAAACGACCCCAGTATCTTGTTGGTATTTTATTTTATTGACCTCGTAAAGATGAAAGGCAAAGCTAACCAGCAGTATCTGAACTCAGAACTTAAAGTGCCGTAACTATATGCAGCATAGTATGTTGTGCGACGTCCTACCGATACTGCTTATCAATCGCCCTAAGAAATAATAATAACGCTAAGAAATAATAATAACCCTAAAAAATAATAATAATAAAAATAATAATAATTATTATTATTATTACCACAATCAATATTCTCATGATCATCAGGATTATTTCTATTTCAAAATCTCATTACATTCATATCCAATCTGCAGCTGAGTGTGTAGAAGAGACGTGGTTTAGTAGATCAGGTATTAAATCAGCTTCATCAAATATCACGCGGTGTGCATTGCTGACCAGTAAACCTGTAGTCCACATTAGTTCAGTCCAATTAGATGCCGGTGAGAATAAAAACTGGATCATCTGACAATATAAAGTCTACCAGCGATAGGCTAGCGTCCTATCCCGGTGGAGATTTGTCTCTCACGCACTTCATTTGAAACTGAAACTGAACTAAACACTGACTCCTTAAAATACATCAAGGGCTCAACTAGAATTATGTGATAGACCGAAGATCAATTAGAAAAGCTCCATCTCTTCTTTTATATATACAAACATTGCTTTCCATCTTTCCCCAGGTCGAGAAAATAAATTAACAGAAAAATAATTGTGTCGATATATTCGACTTACCTCTCCTGTAAATTAGAACTATTATTACATAAAATCATTTTATCTATAATAGTGTTCTGCAACTTTTGGCTTTTGGGTATTAAATTATGTTTTTAACAACCTTAACTATGGAACGAAATCGAAGACATTATTGAAATCGTAAACATAATAAATCAAAGTTCAAGTGTTACGCTGTTAAAAACTTTCTACGGAAGGATCTAGAACATATAATTTAAATACATAATATAATGTTCAAAATTTCCTATATATTTCTACATCAAAATATATATCGGAAAATGATACATAGCCTGTATCTGTGAAATAGGTGGATCAATTCCATATAGCGGTCCAAGGTAACTTTTTGTTCCGTCTTTTAAGGGTCCTCCCCGTATATGCACACCATTCTTTATATTAAAGTTATCAGAAAACTAAAAAAAAAACATAGACATTCCAGGGGTACTGCTAGCAATTATAATTAATGTTGTTATATTTTTAATTATAATTACTAACGTTTAATTAGATATCATGTCTGGTTTAAAATAAAGCCGAAAATATTGCGATAATCGCTCGATCTGTAATGGCCGACAAGCCTCACATCTGTTTCTCTCTATCTCTCTCTCTATCTATCTATCTCTCCCTCTATCTATCTCACTCTATCTCTCTCCCTCTTTCTCTCTTTCTCTCTCTCTCTCTCTCTCTATATATATATATATATATTTCTCTTTCTCACTCTATCTGTTACCATAAGCACTTGCAATCATCATCTCAATAATTTGTTGTTCATTTGACCCATGGTCAGCCCCGATGGAGCAAATATATGATCAAAGACATTCCGGCCGTGCCCAGCTAGTCATATATTGGG
>OZ024750.1:44302467-44304967 GCA_964016885.1 Eledone cirrhosa
AATTAAAGAACACGTAAAGACATATCTAATTCTTAATGGTACAGATGAACGCCAGGTGAAGCTGTGTATCAGTATTTATAAGATATAATGGCAACATTTTAAACCTAACTTAAAAATATAATTAATCAAGTTTACAATCTAAAAAGTTAATCAAATCTTAATCAGTTAGAATATATGTACCTTCTGGAAAGTATCAAACAAATATATATATGAACACTATATATATAGTATATACTTATAGATGTATGATTATCCCGGGTTCAATCGGGGGTAAACCACAGTAAGTAAGGTACTCAATACATAACAGTGTATAACTATTTAATATAGAAATGGCTTCTACAGGACTAGAAATGTTCATTCGAGATAAATCAGGGCTTTCCTGATGATTTCTCCCGAATGAAACAGTTCTAGTCCCGTAGAAACTATTTCTATATTAAATATATATATATATATATATATATAGCACGGCATTTGGCTATTCAATATTATTAAAGGTGAATAATTAAGACTAGTATTACAGTAACTTCTGATACCACACGGTGATTCAATTAACCGTACAACAAACCTGGTATCTGCTGTACTCACACATAAAGAAAAATCTACTAGTTTAAATACCACGGAATTAATACGTATATTTCATAATACATCTTCCTATATAGATGTATATATATTTATATGTGTGTGTGTAGTATATATATATGTTTATATATATATATACATACATGTTTATATATATATATATATATATATATATATATATATATATATATATATATATATATATAAACATGTATATATATATATATATATATATATATATATATATATATATATATATATATATATATATAATATATATATATATATATATATATATATATATATATATATATATATATATATATATATATATATATATAAGTACTTTAATCTCCATTATTACTATTTCTATCGTTAATACACTTAACATCAATTTCACAGGTTCAGCTGAACCTTGGGTCACAAACCTCACTTGATCTTTATGTTTAATTTACATAGAACCAATCTTTGAATCAAGCTCAGATAACCTCACTGGACTACAAACAACTTCACAACCTCACCTAACACCAAATAACTCATTAGGTAACCCACAGATCAACGCCAGGTGAAGCTGTGTATCAGCATTTATAAGATATAATCAGTATATAGATTTTATTGAACGTTCTGCATCCTAGACCAGGGATCCGCAAAAGTCTTAGACCACTGACCCCTTCCTGGATTTCTCAGCCCCATTATCGATCCAGGCACGCACAAAAATTAAAGAGCAAATAAGTAAATCAGGCCACAAAATATAAAATACTAGTCAAATTCCGATATAACGAATACCATTATAACGAATTTTTTTTTAATCTTCAAGGTAATAACAAACAAACGCTCAATTTGTTTCGTTCTCGATATAAAATTTGTTTCGTTATAACGAATTATTTTATACCCCGTGGATTTCGTTACAACGGAATTTCACTTTATATAAACAGTTAAAACTAATTAGATAAAACATGTATAATAAAACGTGTATAGTTTTATTATATGTTTTATATAGTTTTATATATTTTCATTCATTATACAAATGTCAGATTTTTGTCCATGCTAAAATCAAATTTCTAGGTAGTCCCATTAATCTCGGGAGGAGGAGAAAGTAGGATCGATATCGATATATTTGAGGAGAGGACCTCTGATTTAGAATATTCCCGGAAAAAAATTGATAATTTTGCGATGGATAATCACGAGTTACAAACTCTAACAGATCGCTACTAACACAAAATAATCCACATCTATTATATAACCAGCACCACCATCACAACCACCAACACCATCAACAAACCCCCATCAACACCATCAACACCACCACCGCCATTACCACTAACACCAGTAACACTACCAACAACATCACCACCACCAACACCACCAACGCTAGTAACACCAGTAACACTACCAACACCACCAACAACACGACCATCAACACCACCACCACCATCACCCACCCACCAACATCAACACCAATACCCCCATCAACACCAACACCACCACCACCAGCACCAACACGACCATCAACACCACCACCGCCATCAACACCACCCCCACCAACATCAACACCAACACCACCATCAACACCAACACCAACACTAATACCATCACCACCAACACCGACACCACCATCAACACCAATACCACCACCAATACCACCACCAACACCAATGCCATCATCACCACCAACACCAGCATCCACACCAACACCAACACCACCATCAACAACAAGACCACCATCACCACCTAGACCAATACCACCAATGCCACCATCAACACCACCATCACCACCAACACCAATAGCACCACTACCACCACCAACACCAACACCAACATCAATACCATCATCAACACCACCACCACCAACACCAACACCAACACCACCATCAACACCAACACCAACACCCACACCACCATCAACACCAACACCAATACC
>OZ024750.1:44307467-44312467 GCA_964016885.1 Eledone cirrhosa
AATGGCGTATAAAGTTTAAACAAATTTAATAATTACTTCAGCTTAATTTTATGGGAACCTATTAATGTTAGTACTTATTCAACTAAACTTGTATGTTAGAAGCAGAATCGTTAGAGCGTCGGACAATATCCTGGCCGTGTTCTTAACTGGCAAACATTGAGTTTAACTTTGCCTTTCATCCTTACGGGGTCGATAAAATAAAGTACCAGTAATACACTGGTATAATTGCTGGCCTTTTGCCAAAAGTAGAAACAATTATTAATACTATTCAGGGCATAAGCGGCAATCAATTGTAATTTGGTCAAAACCCCCTAAAGGTCTGTAGTAATGGTGGACATGCTGGAACCGAACTATCGCTCAATATACCAAAATATGGAGGGATATATTGATATGATTAAAACACATAGTCTCGCCGAGTAACAAAGTCGGGGCGGTATCACACTCGCGTTCCAGGACAAACGAATATGATACCAGATTCTAAAGGAAATATATGCTCTCTAGTGTAACATATATTTAATCTAATCCTTATATATATTATTATTATATTACACTCTGTTCTAATCCTTATATATATTATTATTATATTCCACTCTGTTTAGCTCAACACCTCATTACAGACGTGAACCTAAACATCAAGTGCTCACCTGGGAGAACCTACTGTAACTTCATGTTACACTCCCTGGATGTATATATATATATATATATATAGGAACGAGTAGGACCCCGACGGCTGAGCTCAAGCCGTTTCGACGGTTAATTCTGGACTAAAATAGTCCCGAATTAGCCGTCGAAACGGCTTGAGCTCAGCAGTCAGGGTCCTACTCGTTCCTATTACCCACTCTACTACCCTAAGTATTGAGTACTTTGGTGCATTATGGTCCACCTGGTTCCTTACCACATTTCCTTCGTTATATATATATATATACTTAAACATGTATGTGTACATACATACATATATGCCGATGTTTCTGTGTGCCTGCGTCTGTGTGTCTATACGTAATGTTTTAGATACTTGTACACACGTTATATATATATACAACGTGTGTACAAGTATCTAAAAAATTACTTATAGACATATATATATATATATATAGTGTATATATATATGATATAAATAAGTGGTTTATGTGTATATATTTGCTTATAAATATAAAAAATATATATAAATATATGGGAAAATATTTAAAGTTGTTATATAACAGCCTGATACATATTTAATTGGAGTTGTTTAACTGAAATATATATAGTAGTAATAATAAATGCGAAGACTAAATTCCAAAGAGGGCTCGATAAAGATAAATATATATCAAATATATAAGAACCGTAAAGCAAATATTTATTAAAATAACAGATTAAAGTTTAAGCAAAGAATCGCTGCTTTCACCCTTAAGATCCCATTAAGGATGAAAGCAGCGATTCTTTGCTTAAACTTTAATCTGTTATTTTAATATATATGTGTGTGTGTGTATATTAATATATAAATATTTTCTGATGAGTTGGTAAAAAAATTTTTAAAATGACTAAAGATATTTATAATTTTTCAGTTTACAAAGAAATACGTGAATTTGACATGATTACATGTACACATACACAATGTGTAAACTTACACATTTACGCAGTCTCGTATCTCTTTGTACTGTATATATACAGAATATATATATATTATATAAATATATATAACTGGCCACATGCTGCCGGCCCTCTCTAAGTATTAACGAAACTATTTAATGATTGTATAATGATTTCTTTCATCATCGTAATCATCATCATCATCATCACTATCCTTCTTATCATCATCATCATCATCATCATCATTATCATTATCAGAAATATTAGAGTATACACTAATCGCCGTTACTATGACATAAGCCGGTACTAAGTGATATATCATAATCATCATTGTAGTCAAATACTTATATGTCTACCAGACTACATCTTGTTGTTATTAACTAGATGTTTCTACGAGATAACTAGGACTGCTAGAAATAACAGTCAAATTCCTTCCAGTATATCCTAACAAAATATTTTCTCATATTAATCAAAACGGGATGGTCATTATGGAATGTCTCTAGTCATAGGTCTGCTTAGCTAAGGCAGATCTAGTGGATAATCTGCAACAACCTCTTTTTGAACAAATTTAAAGGGATGTTCAAATGTGGTCCTTCGACCTGTTAGAAATAACAGTCAAATATACCTCTCAAACCACACTGCTGAGTCGGATAAAATCAACGAGCAATTTAAATAATTGTTTCTACTTTTGGCACAAGGTCACAATTACTCAGTAAATTACTGGTACTTTATTTTATCGACCCCGTAAGGATGAAAGGCAAAGTTTACCTCGGCGCGGTTTGAACTCAGAATGGCAAGGGCCGTAACTCTATACGTCAAAGCATCGCGTGCGTCCGACCCTCTACGGATACTGCTAATCCACCGCCCGAGCAATTTAAATAATGTAAACCTGTCGATTCCTATCAGAACATGATGGCCATGATTGAAATATCTTCCATTTTTGAGCTGATCAATGCTGACCATTTTTGAGTTGCTCAGGGGGTAAATACCAATATTACTCGCCCCCAACAACATAATAAGAAACCCTCTAATTATTCATTGAACCTTTCTATAAGAAATAGCAGACAATATTCCGCAAAATCAAACCGTGATGTTTAAAGAGAAGCACAAAATGAATGATATAGACCAGGGTACAAAATACATAGGAAGAAAAAATAAAACGACGTGATGGTCAAAATTGGAACTGTTTTGATCATATGTCTGCTCGTTCAGGGTTCTGTTCGATCTAGAAAAACATGGACTATATTTCACGATTCGTTTTAATTACGACCAATAAGATTATAATTCACCACCAAAATATTTAATTACGACCAATAAGATTATAATTATTATTATCATCACCACCAAAATATTTGCAACGGGATGTCAATTATGTTTGGTTATCATTACAATTCAAAGATGTCCTAAATTAGTTGGAAATAATCTTAGATCCATGTCAAACATTAACAACTATTAAAATATCTATGTGAGAAAATATGGAAGGATTTTATTGTTTGGAAGTGATAGAATCATAAAAGGAAATTATTTTAAGAACTATATACTTCAGGTATATATTTATATCTGTATGTATGTATGTACGTATGTATGTATGTGTGTATGTGTGTATGTATGTATGAATCTAGTAAAGAATACATGAATATGGATATGTGCATTCATATATATATATATAATTATATATATATATATGCACACACATATATAAATCTGTTTGTCCATGAGCGAATATCCGTATATATATATATATATATATATATATGAGTGTGTGTGTATGTATGCATATATAATACATATATATATATGTATATATCATACATATATATATATATACATATGTTTATATAATACACACACACACACACACACACACACACACACACACACATATATATATATATATATATATATATATATATACCCACATAGACACACACATACGTATATATTTATATATATATACACATACATACATATATTTATTTTTAGTAATTTATTTTATTACTTCGGTGATTAATAATAAATATATATATTGCATTTAACACCAGAATATATATATGGCTGCCTACGCAACCATATATGTATGTATATATACATACAAAAAAAAAATATATATATATATACATATATATACAAGCATACAACTTTATATATATATATTAATATTTGTGTGAGTAAACGTATATATATATATATATATATATATATATATATATATATATATGTATGTATGTATATATATATATATATGTATGTATATACATACAAAATATATATATATATATATATATATATATATATATACATATATATACAAGCATACAACTTTATATATATATATTAATATTTGTGTGAGTAAACGTATATATATATATATATATATATATATATACATATATATATATATATATATATATATATATATGTATGTATGTATGTATGTATGTATATATATATACGTTAATTAGCATTCAGATTCACACAACTACACACACACACACATACACACACACACACACACACTCACAGACGTTCAATTTAATTCGTGGATTCTTTCTCGTAGTTTCATATTTTAGCTTATTTTTTTTTCGAAGTTTACTTTATTATTTTTATTATTTTGTTTCACTGAATTAAATTGAATAGTTGAGCAAATATATAAATAAACAATAATAATTAATATGCTGAATTAATGATCAATTAAAACAGCCCAAGCTTAACTTCCGGCAGACAGTCATGGCTGATGATTTAGTAAAACAATAACCAAGTACTCCGACATTTTGGTACACAGACACAAACACACACACACACACTTCTATATATATATAATATATATACACATACAGAGAGTCACACACACACACATGGCCACACACACACATATATATTTATGCATTTCCATAAATATATATATAAAGAAAATATATATGTATAAGATACATATATATTTTCTTTATGGATATGTATTTAAACATTAACAACTCAAACACCAACAACAATAACAAGGACTATGATAACAATAACAACAAAAACAATAAAACAATAACAACAAAACAATTATTTCTGAAACTGCAATAATAAATTGCAAATCATGAAATTACAACTAATATTAATAAGCACATAATAATTATGTAATTATATATGAATGTAGCAGGAACCGGATAAATGTAACAGTAAGTCCTTAGAAGCCATATCTCGTATCATCACTTTCCTCTAAAAATTAAATTATAAAATAATTACAAACATCATAAAAAGAAGGAAAAAATAAAGTAGAGAAAGAATTGTCTACAATAAAATAATGATAAATATTTCAAACCTGGGGAGAAAAGATTTTTATTTTCCATTCCTTTTATGGAACATATTTCAGTCCGGAGTTTCAATTTCTTTGTTTGGGCATAACTTTCTTAAGGCGATCAAGAGCTGTACCTCTTGATCTTCTA
>OZ024750.1:44319967-44327467 GCA_964016885.1 Eledone cirrhosa
AAATATTTTCCCACTACCCACTCTACTGCCCTAAGTATTGAGTACTCTAGTGCGTTATGGTCCATCTGGTTCCTCACCACACCTCCTTCGTTATATTTATATATATATATGCCTTTTTACATTACGTAGACACGTTCGTTTTTCACCCTAAAATGAAATCATAAACTGACGTTGAAACCTGGTCAAAGAGACATTTGACATCTTTCCTGTCTCATGAATGTTTGTAGAACCACCACAACTACCAACACCACTACTATTACCACTACATCTACCACAACTACCAACACTACCACAACTACCAACACCACCACCAGTACCACCACAACTACCACAACTACCAACACCACTACTACTACCACCACAACTACCACAACTACCAACACCACCACCACTACCACGACAACTACCACACCTACCAACACCACCACCACCACTAACACTACCACAGCTATCAACACCACTACCAAACCTACCAACACCACAACCACCTCTACCACTACCACTAACACCACAACTACCACAACTAAAAACACCACCACCACCACCACCACTACCACCACAACTACCACGACTACCAACACCACTACTACTACCACCACAATTACCACAACTACCAACAACACCACCACTACTACCACAACTACCACACCGACCAACACCACCACCACCACTACCACTACCACAACTATCAACACCACTACCACTACCACCACCACTAACACTACCACAACTACCAACACCACCATAACTACCACTACCGACACCACATGCCTTAATAATTGTTTCTACATTTTGGCACAAGGCCAGCAATTAACCAGTGTATTACTGGTACTTTATTTTATCGACCCCGTAAGGATGAAAGGCAAAGTTAACCTCGGCGGGATTTGAACTCAGAATGGCAAGGGCCGTAACTCTATACGTCAAAGCATGGCGTCCGACCCTCTACCAATACTGCCAATCCAACCAGCGCCAATAAATAATTGTTTCTACTTTTTGGCACAAGGCCAGCAATTATTCCAGTGTATTACTGGTACTTTATTTTATCGACCCCGTTAGGATGAAAGGCAAAGTTAACCTCGACGGGATTTGAACTCAGAATGACAAGGGCCGTAACTCTATTTCAAGCAGACAAAGTGAGCCACTGTCTCTCATGCGGGCTATCGTCTGCCTGTAAGTGCATATGTGTATAATAGGAACTTAATAATTCCACATGACTGACATATGTAGAAATAGAAAATACTCTTTATGGTCTGAGTTCGAATCCCGCCGAAGTCAACTTTGCTTCTCATTATTCTGACGCCAGTAATGGTGGTGGATTGGCAGTGTCGGTAGAGGGTCGGACGCCATGCTTTCTAGCATAGAGTTACTGCCCTTTATGTTCTCAGTTCAAATCCCGCCGAGGTTAACTTTGCTTCTCATTATTCTTACGCCAGTAATGGTGGTGGATTGGCAGTATCGGTAGAGGGTCGGACGCCATGCTTTCTAGCATAGAGTTACGGCCCTTTATGTTCTCAGTTCAAATCCCGCTGAGGTTAACTTTGCTTCTCATTATTCTTACGCCAGTAATGGTGGTCGATTGGCAGTATCGGTAGAGGGTCGGACGCCATGCTTTCTAGCATAGAGTTACGGCCCTTTATGGTCTGAGTACAAATCGCGCCGAGGTTAACTTTGCCTTTCATCCTTACGGGGTCGATAAAATAAAGTACCAGTAATGTGCTGGGTAATTGGTGGCCTTGTGCCAAAAAGTAGAAACAATTATTCTTCCGCCAGCAATATAAGGTACCAGTCACGAACTAGGGTTGATGTGTGATAGACATTCCCCTCTCTTGAAATTACTAATATTGTGCTGATATTAGAAAACAATAATTACGAAAATGTAGGTTTTGGAAACGAAACCGGATACGGAAGTAAAGTTTCATACGGATAATTACTTGAAAGAAAAAAGCATTTAGATCTTATATCAACAAAAACAGAAAAAAAAGGGAAACATGAAGATAATTGAAATCGAAAATAATATGCAACATACACACATGCACAAACACGTGCACACACACACACGCACATACATACATACAAATACACACACACATTCGCAGACACACATCCACCCAAACACCCACCCCATATATATATATATATATATATATAGGAACCAGTAAGACCCCGACGGCTGAGCTCAAGCCGTTTCGACGGCTAATTCTGGACTCAGAATTCTGGAGTCCAGAATTAGCCGTCGAAACGGCTTGAGCTCAGCCGTCGGGGTCTTACTGGTTCCTATTACCCACTCTACTACCCTAAGTATTGAGTACTTTGGTGCTTTATGGTCCACCTGGTTCCTTACCACATTTCCTTCGTTATATATATATATATATATATATATATATATATATATATATATATAAGCAAAGGGATTTAATTTGTTGGTAATTCACCAAATATATATATTAATAACAGTTTCGAAGCACCTAATAGGTAAAACTTGAACCGTTAAGGTCTCATTCCTGGATATGTTTAATATTCATAAAACAAGCTTTGTATTTTATCTGATGAGAGCGTCCGAAATTTTGGAACCCTTGAAATATATACAATAGAATAAATATGGTTTTATAAATATAGTTTCCATTTATTTAATATCATTGTATATATATATATATATATATATATATATATATATATATATATATATATATATATATATATATATATATATATTAGTAATGAACGAAATATATATACTTTATATCATCACTATTTATTTTATTATATATATTTCGTAGATGTAAAGTTTTATTTTTAACATAGAACAAATCATGTATTCTTCAGACAAAATCCATACGAGATGTATTATTATATATATACATATATGTAATCTGAGTTTTTCGAATATTAATAATAACATTCGATTCGTTTGCAATTATGCAAACAACCCTCATTTTTAAAGCCATGTCAATAGAATGAACACTTCATTCTTGTCAATACAATGAACCCCCTCATTCTTCCGCTTGTGTTGACATTTAAACAGAACTGCAGACACTAATGTTTCTGGGTATCACCCTTCATCAGTACAGCTCACTGTTCACCTGCCAACAGTCAGAGTTAGTGAAAATATATGGTAATTTCTAAAATATACAGTGACTGATCGGCCTGATTAGCATATTAGCAGACTGGCTGATCAGTCAGATCTGCACATAATTTATGTATATATATATATATATATATATATATATATATATATATATATATATATATATATATATATTTATGTAATAAACAACATAAGGCAATTATTCCATTTACCAGTGGTTTCTTAAAAGCAAAAAATTTTGCTTTCAATCCTCAAAATGAAAAAAATCCTGATCTGTTTATTGAATTTGGATTTTTAAAATCCAAATTCAATAAACAGACCAGGATTTTTTCATTCTGAGGATTGAAAGCAAAATTTTTTGCTTTTAAGAAACCACTGGTAAATGGAATAATTGCCTTATGTTGTTTATTACATAACTATTTAGCTCTGTTACCTACATAGAGCACTCTTTTTTCCTGGACTTTTCCGACGGAATTACTTCATTTATATATATATATATATATATATATATATAGTTAGAGAAGCAAAAAATTGCTTATTGTGATCCAGTTCTTGGTTAAGAAAATGTGAAAATATGAAAATAAAAATTACGGGCGAAAGGGAACGCAAAGAAATACCTATGATTCCTAGCAGACAACTGACGATGGATATTGCCCTCTGTCGCCCGTGACTTTTATTTTCATTTTTCTTAAATGCAACCACACAGCCCGCCATTAAATATATATATATATATATATATAGTTATGTAATAAACAACATAAGGCAATTATTTCATTTACCAGTGGTTTCTTAAAAGCCAAAAAATTTTGCTTACAATCATCAGAATGAAAAAATCCTTTTTTTTTCATTCTGATGATTCAAAACAAATTTTTCTTGCTTTTAAGAAACCACTGGTAAATGAAATAATTGCCTTATGCTGTTTATTACATAACTATTAAGCTCTATTATCTACATAGAGCACTCTTTTTTCCTGGACTTTTCCGACGGAATTACTTCATTCACACACACACACACATATATATATATATATATATATGTATGTATATATTCATGTGTAGTTAAGAAGTACACTTGGCATTTATGTAAATTTTGCCTGGATCTCAATCTTTGTCATATTTGACAAGTGTCTACTCGAGAGAAACTGTCTAGTTGTCTTACACACGCACACACATACACACACGCACACACATACACACATACACACACACCACACATACAGACACACACACACACTCACACACAAACCCACACACACACAAATTCAAACATACACAAACATATTCTCACAACCACATACAGATAAACACACACACGCACACACACACACATACACACACACACACCACTCATACCACACACACACGCACATCACAGTAACACACACACACACTCACACGCACACACACACACTCACACGCACACACACACTCACACACACGCAATATAAAACACCACATATCTTTGATTTCGATGAGTGGGTGAGTGGACGAGTGGGTGAGTGGGTGGGGGTGAGGGATGAGCGGGTGTGTGGGGTGGGTGGGTGTGTGAAGGGGTGAGGTAGTGAGTGTGTGAGAGGGTGAGGGGTGAGTTGGTGAGTGGGTGAGTGTGTGAGTGGGTGAGTGGTCGGGTGGTCGGGTGGTCGGGTGGTCGAGTGGGTGGGTGGGCGAGTGGGTGAGTGGGTGAGTGGGTGAGTGAGTGGGGGTGAATGGGGGTGAGTGTGTTAAGGGGTGAATGGGGGGTAGTGGGTGAGGGGTTAGGGGTGAGGGGTTTGAGGGGTGAGGGTGTGTGTGGGTGAGTGTGTGAGTGGGTGTGTGGTCAGGTGGTCGGGTGGTCGAGTGGGTTTTTAGTGAGTGAGTGAGTGGGTGACGGGGTTTAGGTGTGAGTGGGAGAGTGGGCAAGGGCTGAGGGGCTGAGGAGCTGAGGGGCTGAGGGGGTGAGTAGCAATAAAGAGAACAGTTGATTATGCCAACCCGAAAATGTAACTGGTACTTTATTTGATGAAATCCAGAAGAATTAAAGAGAAACGCCCCAGAAATATACCAAAATAAATTGTTGATGTTATTATTGATGTTGTAGTTGTTGTTGTTGTATTTGTTACAGTTGTAGTTGTTGTAGTTGGTGTTACAGTTGTTACAGTTGTTGTTGTTGTTGTTGTTGTTGTTTAACCCCAGGTTTGATCAGAAGTAGCAGCCATAAATAATGATAGACCTCCACTTCATAAACAAAGTTCAACTGAACTGGGACTACGTCAACACATTTGAGCTTGCCTACTTCAAAAGATGATAGTGAGGTGTAATCTAAATGTAGATTTGGCTGCTATTTCTAGTATAAATAAGAGACCCTTGTATTTGACTCCACAAATATCGGTAAATGAATTAAAGTGAAAATATATCCTACGTAATGTCATTCTTCAGCCCTGATATATTTTTGTTGTTGGTGTGGGTGTTGTTGTTGTTATTATTATTGTTATTCGTGTTGTTGTTGTTGTTACTGTTATAGCTGTAGCTGTTGTTATTGTTGTTGTTGTTGTTGTTATTGTTATTGTTGTTGTAGCTGTTGTTATATTTGTAGCTATTGTTATATTTGTAGCTATGTTGTTGTTCTCGTTGTTGTTTGTATTTATTGCTGTTGGTAAGCCCTATATCAGCACTGGTCAAGAGAACATTGTCAATAACGGTCCAGCCATGACCATCACGTCTGATATTCTGGTAGGCTTACAGTTAACAAAACACGGTTAAGAAGTCATTGCATTATTCAGAGTATCAATTGTATAAAGTATCTATAATACACACAAAACAAATATATTTTGTGCACTCACACACACACACACACACACACACACAAACACGCATATATATATATATATATATATATATATATATATTCATAATAGAAAAGGCTTCTACAGGACTAGTACTGTTTCATTCGGGATATATATATATATATATATATACATATATATATACATAAATATATATAAACACACACACGCGCGCACACACACACATATATACATATATTTGTTTGTGTGTGTGTGTGTTTGTGTTTGTTTGTGTGTGTATGAGTGGGTGTGTGTGTGGATGGTTAGATAGATGAATAGATAAATACATAGATAGACAAATGAATAGATAGATAGATGGATAGATATGTTTCTTTATTAGCCACAGGGGCACAAAAGAAGGGGACAAATACAAAGGGGGAAGTTTACATACAATAAAAACGTGTAAAATGTTATCACAAATGCAATTTAAAAAATTAGTCGATTTTCCCCAATAGGGGGAGATAGTTCATATGGGTAACGCGTACCCCCGAAAAAATGTGCAACCCTCATCTCCAGGAGTACGAAGAGTTTGTACCCCTTTCCACTCCTCCTCCTTATCCTCAACCTACAGGTTGATATAGAGAGAAGGCCCAATCACTCGGGCCATTCTCGCCACTTTCACCCACCTTTCATAAAACTTGCTGGGGTACAGCACCTCTCTCTCCATCCTGATTCTTCTTCCAAAGTAGTATTTGAAAAAAAAGAATCAGTTGTTGGCCGGAGAGAAAGGTGTCTGACCTCAGCCCTTTCAACCTTGTCCACCATACAACCTCTTTCCCCATAGCTATCACACAAAGGAAAACTGCCTCTCCTTCGTTTTTGAAGGAGGGTGAATAGATAGATAGATAGATAGTTAGAGATAGATAGATAGATAGATAGATAGATAGATAGATTTGTTTCTTTTATTTGCCACCAGGGCATCAAAATTGGGACAAGTACAATGGGGGGAGTTTACAAAACAAGGCGTCCTCAATAAGGAGGAGGCAATAACAAAATATAAAATAAAATAAAATATAACAGAATAAAATTTATAACAAAATCCTCAATAGAGAGGAGGCGCCTTGGGGGGTCGCACACACCCCCGAAAAAAGTGTGCAACCCTTTTCCTCAGGAGCACAGAGAAGGGGTGCTCCCTTGGTCTTTCATCTTCCTCACCTATAGTCTGATGTAGAGTGAAGGCCCATTCACACGGGCCATTAGATAGATAGATAGATAGATAGAACAATATATATATTGCTGAGTGTTTGTCCTCAGAGCGACACTTAACCATGTAGATCTCTGCGGAAACGTTTAGTGAGAGGCGGGGGGGGGGGGGAGGACTCGGTTGGAATCAATCAATCAATATCTTCGTCTCTACTTCTCTCTCTTCCTCTCTCTCTATGTCTGTCTGCCTGCCTCTCTTTCTCTCTCTCTCTCTATCCCCCTTCTCTCTCTCTCTTTGTCTGTATATATCGTCGTCTCTACTTCTCTCTCTCCCATTTCACCACGTCTAACTTTTTTTTTCTTTGTCATATCTTCTAACGCTATTCCCCTCTTTATCGCTGTCTCTCTCTCTCTCTCTCTCTCTCTCTGTCTCTCTCTCCGTCTGTCTCTC
>OZ024750.1:44339967-44347467 GCA_964016885.1 Eledone cirrhosa
GTTCGTGTGCTTGCGTCCTTTTATATGCGTGTGAGCTTTCCTTTTCCTTGGGGTAGGGGGTCATGTTTTAATTGGACATGTTAGTTAGTAAGTGTTTATAGAACAGGGTCTATTTACTCTATGTTTCTGTGTGTGTCCGTTGTTTTTGTGGCTTACACTCTGTAGAAATCGCTCTAGAATCATTTGTTAAGTATGTGTGACAAAGACATGGGATGCAGATATCACAACAGCAAACAGTTCAGCAACTCACACAACCGTCACGACTCACTGTTGAAACTCAGTTCAATAATTCACTTATATGAGTTCAAATTGTCTGTACGTACGTATGTATGTATGTATGCATGTATGTATATATGTATGTATGTATATATGTATGTATGTGTGTATGTACCTATGTATGTATGTATGTATATATGTATGTATGTATGTTTTCTCTTTCTCTTAATTTCGAGTATATTTTTTTGACCGGCCACCTTCCTGGTGGCAAGGTTGTAAAAGAAAAGAAATTGTCATCCCTTGCATCGCAAGAATGTTTTGCAAATTTTGAAGGTGCCAGCTATCGCAGCCATTTGTAGACTATGAATTAGGGAGCTGCGTCCTTTGTCCGCAAATCCAAGTTCAGTCATACTTTGGTCCAAGCGGGTTGGTATATAACCCGTAGCACCAATAATGATGGGTATGAAGCTAAAGGTGTATCTTGGATACTGGATTTGTATGTATATATGTATGTATGTATGTATGTATGTATGTATGTATGTATGTATGTATGTATGTATGTATGTATGTATGTATGTATGAATGTATGTATGTTCTTCTGGTTTTATAATTTCACATTTTTTTCCCAATAGAGAGAGAGTCGGTTTCTAACATAGACACAAGATTCTCTCATTGCAATTTACACAACATCAACTAGGTAGATTATGTATGCATGCATGTGTAGATATGGATGTTATTGTATGTGTGGATGTGTATGTTTTGGGTTGTATGTGTGCATGTGTATACGCTTTGTATCTGTACATGTGTATATGCAATTATTAAAGGCAACATTTTTGGAATGTTTTACATATTTTTACTGTTCCATTAATGGATTGTACTTGTAATTTCCTAACTAGTTGTGTTCTTTCTGCTCTTGTGAAGCCTAGCTTCTCAAGATTTGTATTGAGGCAGTTACTAACATACCCCAGTGCCCAATAATCACAGGTGTAAATCTGAAGGTGTAATCAGCGTGGAGTATCTGCAGATATGTCATCAGTTCTGCATAAATATTCTTCTATGCATGTATGTGTGTATGTATGTATGTATATAACACCTGCAACTCTGATGGTATCCAATGATGTAGACTTGTTCTTCTTTTTGGTAAATATCATCTTGGTTAAGAGAGTGGGACTGGCTTTGTGCAGTGCCTTTGCACACTATAAAAGCTTCACGGCACAGGCATTGCTTTATATCTGGAGTCTCTCTGCACTTGTCGTCACATGGTACCATGGGCCTAGCACTGTGTCAATAATTGTCACAAGTGTATTGTTTGTACCAGAGTTTTAAAGTCGCTGGCTGGACTATACAGTCACACTCGTTCAGCGCATCGGTAGGGGTTCTCCTACATGGATATAAAGTAGTGGCCGTACTCGAAAACGAGTTGGCAGCCACCATGTATGTATGTAGGCGTATATGTGTGTTTGTATGTAAATCTGTGTGTGTGTGTGGTTGTATACTTTTGAATAAAATAAGGAAAGAGATGAGTAATTGCGAAAGGGTTCAGGAAAGAGAGGGAGAGAGAGATAGAGAGAGAGGGAGAGGGAGAGAGAGAGAGAGGAGGGAGGAGGAAGAGAGATGATGGTGGTGGTGAGAGAAATAGAGAGATGAAAGGGGTAGTATAGCTGAGATAATTCTGTCAGGAGCAGTGAATATCTTACCAGTGAAAAGAGGGTATGCTGGACTGGTACGGGTGGTCTGAAGTGGGTGAAACGTTGGCTGGAAGTTGTATTAGAGTACAGGCTGGAATGTCAGATATGTACAGGGAATGGTGTGGCTCAAATATATATATTATCTGTGTAGGATATGGGTACCCTGTCTTGTATATATATATATATGTATATTTATATACATTATATATATATATATATATATATATTTATATATATATATTTATATATATATAACGAAGGAAATGTGGTAAGGAACCAGATGGACCATAACGCACCAAAGTACTCAATACTTAGGGTAGTAGAGTGGGTTATAGGAACGAGTAGGACCCCGACGGCTGAGCTCAAGTGGTTTCGACCGCTAATTCTGGAGTAAATTTAGTCCAGAATTAGCCGTCGAAACGGCTTGAGCTCAGCCGTCGGGTTCCTACTCGTTCCTATATTTATATATATATATATATATATATATATATATATATATAAATATACACATGCATTTATATATATATATATATATATATATATATATATATATATATATATATATATATGCGAAGACGCCACGATAGCGTATTTATTTACCGTTTCTTCATAGATGACTTTTATTCTTATAGCCTGGTCTAATTGATTTTTTGTGTGGTTAATTATGCTGATTGGGAGTAGAGATGATGTATATATATTATCAAATAATTCTCTGGACATGCTTTACTCTATAGTATTTCGCTCTGATTACTTTATTAATTCTCCATTGAGCCACATAGTTGCCAAAACACATATATACCTGTGATTTTGTTTAATTGGTGTATGAATTGGTGTATGTGTAAATATATATATATATATATATATATATATATATATATATGTATATATATATATATATATATATATGTATTTGTATATATATATATATATATATATATATATTTGTATATATATATATATATATATATATATATATATATATATTTGTATATATATATATATATATATATATATATATTTGTATATATATATATATATATATATATATATATTTGTATATATATATATATATATATATATATATATATATATATATATATATATATATATATATATATTTGTATATATATATATATATATATATATATTTGTATATATATATATATATATATATATATTTGTATATATATATATATATATATATATATATATATTTGTATATATATATATATATATATATATATATATATATATATATATATATATATATATATATATGTAGGAGGTGAGTTTTATTGTAGCACAATAAATCAATGAAAATTTCGGATAAGTAGCACTCTACGGTTTGTAGGACTGGAGTATAAATAATATAAGATCAAAAGATGGTTAAAAGAGTTCCAAGTATTTATTATTTGAAATATCATCATGGGATGATATCTGCGTTTTCATCAGATAAAATAGGGATACATGATATAAAGCTTAAAAACACTTCTGAATAGTGAAGTTTTAAATCAATATATGAAAAATAATTTAAGATTGATGTATGAGATTGGGAAAAAAGTGAGTGGGGTTGGAAAAGGTAAGGAAGAGGAGGAGATGAGCGTAAAGAATGGTGGGGGAGGGGTATAAGAAGGAAGGATGAGAGAGGAGGAGAGATGGGTGATAGAGGGAGAGAGAAAGCCTTTACAACTGAGAAAAAATATATTGTCTCACAGAGAGAAGTTAAAAAGCCGTTGGAAGATAATAGATAATTTAAAAGAATTTGAAATTAAAAGTTAATGAGGTTTATGCATGAAGAGAAAAAAGGATTAAGAATAATATTAAATTAAGGTTTGTATATTGACGGGTTTAATAATATGTGCGAGGAAAAGAAATTATTAATATGTATTATTAAAATAAAAATAAGTATATAATGTGAAAAGAAGTAGAAGAATGAATGAGTTATGAATTTAGTGGAATTAGTTAGTGTTTAAGTTTGTTTTTATGTAATGTAATATGTGTGCGTAATATATGTACGTAAATAGTTTGTTTAAAAATGAGCGCAGAAAGCAAAGACGAAAATAATGTTTAAGGAAGAAAATATCTAACATCAATATATATGTTTACGAAATATTTTCTAATGGTAATAATATAATGTATTAAAAGAAATTAGTTAGGGTTTAAGTTTGTTTTTATGTATTGTAATATGTAAAAGTCAAACGAGCATGAAAGGAAGAGATAAGGAATTTAAGGATGAAAAATCTAACGTAAAAAAAAAAGTTTATGTTTACGAAGGACTATTAAAGGTAATACTATAATGTATAAAAAAAAAATAATAATTTTTATGGCCAATGATATTAAGAAAGATGGAAGAATGGATAATGTTGTGGTGAGTAATAATAAGAATTGAGAAGTAGTTAGGAAGAAAAAGTACAGAATAGAGGTTAGAAATTAAAAAGAAAAGAGGAAGAAAGGAAAGTGATAAGTGGAATGAAATAGAATGAGTAACTTGTATTATATAATATATAATAAATAATATTGAAATAAGGTAGAAAGATGGGTATATTTTTAAAAGATATATAAGCCTTTGAGAAAAAGGATTTTAAACTAGTAAGGTATTAGATATTAGCTGTATACTTTATGGAATGTTCTGTTGAATTTATGCAAGCAGAGAGAAAATAAATCAGTGCGTCTATTTATTATAGAATTGAAATTAGTGAAAATAAATCAGTGCGTCTATTTATTATAGAATTGAAATTGGTGAATTTCTCAGATAGGCAAAGATTACATGTTCTGGATAGGGAGTCATTCAAGTAGGGAGAGGTAGAACAAACCTTTCTGCAATAGATGTTATAGTTAATATTTTTGTCTTTCAAGGACCATATGAGTTCTCTCATCTCCACATCTTCCTTACCTTTTCCACCCCCCTCACTTTTTTTCCCAATCTCATACATCAATCTTAAATTATTTTTCATATGTTGATTTAAAACTTCACTATTCACAAGTGTTTTTTAAGCTTCATATCATGTATCCCTATTTTATCTGATGAAAACGCAGATATCATCCCAAGATGATATTTGTTTTTGAAATGCGCATAATAAAATACTTGGAACTCTTTTAACCATCTTTTGATCTTATATATATATATATATATATATATATATATATATATATATATATATATATATATATATATATATATATACACATGTATGTATGTATATGGCTAATATATGTAGTATCTGTGTGGGATGTGGGTACCCTGTCAAGCATATATATATATTTAAATGTGTGTGTGTGTGTAAAATGTTGCATGTGAGATGTGTGATGGTTTGTAGTTAGTAAATGTGTGGGCGTACTTCCTAGATAGATTTGTACCTTGATTGACATATTTACAATTATGTGGGTTGTTGCAGTTATTAACAGTTTCGTAGACAATTTTCTATTGAGAGTCAATGTCTTTCATTTTCAATTCAATTTGAAAATAATTAAAATTTTAGAAGGATTTACTAAAATATCCAAATTCCTCTTTTTATTCTACTGTTAGTTATAATTGTTTCTACTTTTGGCACAAGGCCAGCAATTACCCCAGTGTATTACTGGTACTTTATTTTATCGAACCCGTAAAGGTGAAAGGCAAATTTAACCTCGGCGGGATTTGAACTCAGAAAGGCAAGGGCCGTAACTCTATGCTGCAAAGCATGGCGTCCGACCCTCTACCGATACTGCTAATCCCCCGGTTGCTGATATAGGCACAAGGCCAACAATTTTGGGGGAGGGGAAAGTCGATTAAATCGACCCCAGTGCATTACTGGTACTTTATTTTATCGGCCCCCATAAGGATGAAAGGCAAAGCTAACCTCAGCAGGATTTGATCTCAGAAGGTTAAGGGCCATAACTCTAAGCCACAAAGATGTTCTTCGACGCTGTACTGATACTGCCAATCCACCCTCCGCTACCAATCCAGTGTTAGTAATATTACTAATGAAAAGTCCTTTCATAAAACTATAATGGCAACGATTTAGGTAAATGGTTATGTATTAGAATCCTGGTTGGTTTCAGCTGGTTTCATATCAAAAGGGCTAAACCAGTTACGGGCAAATTGCGGCCGCAAAACCGCATGACGACCGTTTGGTTTTCTGAATGGCACGCTTAATTTGAAAATTGCCTTAGTACTTTTAGAAGTGCGGCCCGCCTTATGATGAGTCATATCCTATATAGCTCACTGCTCAAAAAAGGCTCCTATACCTGGGTTAAACCCTAAGTCAGCGCTGGGTGTGCAGACCTATGGGGGAAAGCTTCCAGCCGTGACCACCCCGTATTTTTCTAATTGATGCATAAGTGTATGCCGGTCTACATTGTGTAATGTAACCACCATCATTAAAAAAATAATAATAACTATATATATACATATATATATATTTCTCTTCTAGGGCGGGTAAAATTCCCGAGATCCATGGACGAGTTCTCTCCAGCGATCTCAGTCCCTCATTACCGCTGCCATGTCCTGCGTCTCCAAGAGACCAGTATCTGTCCTTAGGGCATCAACATACGTTAACCTTGGTCTTCCCCTTCCAGTGTGTCCATGTAGGGGCCCCAACAGGAGCACTGAGTGCAATGTCAACTCTGGATGTCGGTGAGCATGTCCAGCTAACCTCAGTCTCATCTGTGTCACATTTGAGCTGACTTTTGGGAGGCTCCAATACGGCTCTGAGTTTTTCATCCTCAGTGTATACTGATTAATGATATATACATGCATACATATATATATGAAAAAGATTCACGACCCCGACGGCTGACCTCCGGCCGTTTCGATGGCGAGATCCGAACTAGCTGTCGAAACGACCGGAGCTCAGGCGTCGGGGTCGTGAATCTTTTCCTATCACCCACTCTACTACTCGAGTACTCTGGTGGGTTATGGTCCACCTGGTATCTTACCACACCCTCTATGGTATATATATATATACATATATATCTGTGTGTGTGTGTGTGTGTGTGTATGATATATATGTGTGTTTATATATATATATATACACACACACACACATATATATATATATATGTATAACGAAGGAATTGTGCTAAGGAACCAGATGGACCATAACGCACCAGAGTACTCAATACTTAGGGTAGTAGAGTGGGTAATAGGAAAAAGTATGACCCCGATGGCAGAGCTCAAGCCGTTTCGACGGCTATTTCTGGACTAAATATTTAGTCCAGAAATAGCTGTCGAAACGGCTTGAGCTCTGCCGTCGGGGTCATACTTTTTCCTCTATATATATATATATATATATATATATATATATATATATATATTATAATATATATTATAATATATATATATATATATATATATATATATTATAATATATATATATGTATACATACACATATATATACATATATACATACACACACACTCACACACATATATATATATATATATATATATATATATATATATATATATGTGTGTGTGTGTGTGTGTATATATGATAGTTGTGGTATTACAGATGGGAGAGGTTGGTGGTACGCTAAAATCCCCAGCTTTCTTTATTACTAAAACGCCTGCCCTATATATTATTATATCCCCGGACAATGCTTAATGCGATTAGAT
>OZ024750.1:44354967-44357467 GCA_964016885.1 Eledone cirrhosa
ATAACTTTACATATATATATATATATATATATATATATAAAAATATATATAGTACAATTTAATATAAAATTATGATCAACACTAATGTGTTTTTTTTGCAAATTGCAAGGCTTGCATTTTGAAATTTAAACTTGTCTAGGCACCAGGGCAGTTGCCATTATACGTCTGTAAGTATAGATTTATTATTTTTTAGATCGATACAGGCGGACTATATGTACTTGAATTAAGGTATTTCTATCTGGCTAAATTATTGTCAATTTGCAAAAAAAACACATTAGTGTTGATTATAATTTTATATTAAATTGTATTGTAATGCTCAGAAATATTTCTTAGAGCTTAATAATTGTATTTGACTCCTGAGTGAAAACTCTAAATTATATTATATATATATATATATATATATATATATATATATTATATATATATATATATATATTTATATCTAGGGCGGGTAATATTCCCGAAATCCATGGACGAGTTCTCTCCAGCGGTCTCTGACCCTCATTATTGCTGCCATGTCCTGCGTCTTCAACAGGCCAGTGTCTGTCATTAGGGCATCAACATACGTTAACCTTGGTCTTCCTCTTCCTGTGTGTCCGTGTAGGGGCTCCTACAGGAGCACTGAGTGCAATGTCAACTCTGGATGTCGGTGAGCATGTCCAGCTAACCTCAGTCTCCTCTGTGTCACTTTTGAGCTGAAATATATATAAATATATATATATATATATATATATAGAAATATTAAAACAATGAAATTAAACAGAAAACGGTTAATTCATAGTAAAACTCATTATTTTACGATCGTTTCTGGGGGCGTAGTTCCCCGTATGTCCATTCAATTTTTGTTCTATGTAAAACATATTACAAAATATCATAGTAAGAAAAAATACATACGTCTTCACTACCCGCCGTCTTCATATATATATATATATATATATATATATATATGTTGATTTAAAACTGCACTATTCACAAGTGTTTTTTAACCTTCATATCATCTCTCCCTATTTTATCTGACGAAAACGCAAATGTCATCGTATGATGATATTTGTTTTTGAAATGCGCATAATAAAATACATGGAACTCTTTTAACCATCTTTTGATCTTATATATTTGTTATACTCCAGTCCTATAAACTGTAGAGTGCTACTTATCCGATATCTGCATATATATATGTGTGTGAGTGTGTGTGTGTGTGTGTGTTTTTGTGTGTGTGCGTGCGACTGTGTATGTGTGTATGTGTGTGTCTGTGAGTGTTTCTGTGTGTGTATGTGTATGTGTGTTTGTGTAAGTGTGTGCGTATGTGTGTGTATGGAACTTTCTAGTTGCAAATATATATATATGTTTATGTGCATGTCTATGTGTATGTGTGTGTCTGTGTGTGTCTGTGCATGTCTGTGTTTGTGTGTGTATATGTGTGCTTGTGTGTCTATGTGTCTCTCTCCGTGTATGTGTGTATTTATGTGTGTGTTTGTATGTATGTGTGTGTGTGTGTGTGTGTGTCTGGGTATGTCTGTGTGTGTGTATCTGTGTAGGTGTGGGTGTGGGTGTGTGTATGTGTGTGTGTGAGTGTGTGTATGTGTGGGTGTGTGTGTAGGTGTGGGTATGTGTGTAGGTGTGGGTATGTGTGTGTGCGTGTGTGTGTGTGTGTATGTGAGTGTGTGCATATGTGTGTATTAGTTCTGACATCTCAGTTCTTAGCCTCAATTTTAATCTGTTTTTTTTTCGGGTTTTATGTTTTATGTTCACTCTTGGTCAATTAGTCAGTTAGTACACGTGTGTAAGTGTGACACATACACAGGTGTGTGTTAGTGTGACACATACACAGGTGTGTTAATGTTCACCACTCTGGCTATATATAACTGATGAAGCACTAAACATCCAAATTTCGAATCAGTGTTGCGACGAATGGAATTTATTGGACATATTACAATCGTTTCTCTGGCGACAGCACGAGGCACGATCGATGTGATGATCGAACCTGACTCTGAAAACCACAAGGTCCTCAGATACGCATGGCTATACAACACATTTTGATATACAAAAAGCTACTAGAACTGCTTCATTCGAAGGAAATCATGAGGAAAGATCCTAATGATTTGTTTCGAATGAATCAGTTCTTTTTCCTGAAGAAGCCAATTCTATATTAAATGTTGTTGTTATATATATATATATATATATATATATATATATATATATATATATATATATATATATAACAAAGGAAATGTGGTAAGGAACCAGATGGACCATAACGCACCAGAGTACGCACTACTTAGGGTAGTAGAGTGGGAAATATATATATATATATATATAATATATATATATATATATATACACCCAAATATAATTTCAGCGAGATCGCATTTCGGCTGTGGTCAAAAGCAAAGCAAAACGCAATTTTCGAGCTATGCGGCAAGCGCTCAATGGACTAAAAGAAGACCAGAGCAATTAACATACGTTATAGAGGCCAAACAAACTGAAAACGGTGGTCGTGAAG
>OZ024750.1:44364967-44432467 GCA_964016885.1 Eledone cirrhosa
AAGTGTGGTTTGGTGTTGTGTTATTATATCTACCTATGTGGGATTTATTTTGGGTGTTTTGATTGTTCCCATCTATGTACTCTATTTTGTTGAGGTACCCTGCTTTACTAAGGGCGTTATCGTAGTACTCGGCGTGTTCCTTAAATACTTGTATGTTAGAAGATAGACCCGAGATTCTAAGGGAAATATTTTTAGGGATAGATTTAATTATAGAGATGGGGTGGTTAGACCCAACATTTACGTATTTGAGATTTTCATTCAATTTATGAAACGGTTTAATCAAACCAGAGTTTAAATTGAGTGTGACATCCAGGAAGTTAACTACTTTAAGGTTGTATTCATATGTTATAGTTAGTCCTATTTCGAGTAGTAGTTTTCTTATATCTTTGCGTAGTTTTTCTAGTTTTTGGTTGTTAAGGTTTTTAGCTAGGAGGAGAACATCGTCGCGGTATATTCCGCCGTGGAGATTGCTGAATTTTTCCTGGAGTCTAAAGGCGATAAATAACCCCACAATATCAGTTATTTCCGCCGAATCGTTAGAGCCCATTGTTATGTCAAAGTTAGAGGGTCTATCTTTACGTACCCAATAACTGTTCTCAAATTTGACTATAGTTTTCCTAGCTTCTAATATAATCTTAATTTCATCGTTTGTAAGGTCGGAGTTATCCTTAGCAAACTTAATGGCTCTATTCAAAGTTTCAGGTGATATCGATGAGTAATATTCATCGATATCAAACTGGATAAACTTAGATTTATTCTTATTGCTAATGCTATTAAACCATCTTATTGCTTCTTGGGTCTTCCCCCAGAGTTTAATGTTAACCTTAGCCTTAATTTGGGGGATGATTCTATCTAAGATATATTTGCTTATTTTACCTATATCTGATTTAGAGGGGCAGATTAATCTAATTTTAGGGTCATTGAAAGAAAAATTTAAGTCTGAATGTTAAGTGCAAACACAAAACCAACCACGCATATCTTTACTATCTCTAATCCTTCTATAGATTTAGAAAAATAACCAATAATATATTCTATAAAAAATGTCAAAACAACAGATGGGAATCTAATTACTCACTGCCACCAAGAATTCTCACTGCTATCGAAAAACCACTCCTTCAACTATTCTTCTAACAACTTCACCCCTTCCTCCTAATATTCTCTATAAAAACTAAATAGGTCCTCAGTAATATTATTCTGATGAAATGACAGTAAATAATAACATTGAAATATTGAATGTCTGCATAACTAAAAGTTTGTAGATAGCTGTTTTAGGTTATGTAACTGTTATAGAAACACGTGTCAATAAATTCCTTTCAACTAAACTGTATCCATTCAAATCTTTCTATTTTTCTCCGGATTACTTTTGGAACTACAACTGGAACCGTCGAGCAAACTCTACGTGAGCTGATAATCTACTGTGTGTAATATTTATATTACAACACAACGGAAAATACTGTATATTTACCTCCTGTAAAGTCGAGCAACCCACACAGCAAACGCAACCACAACAATGGAAAAACACTACCTGGATATGTCACTCAAAAACATACCAACCCAAGGTAGAAAGGAATATTTATTGAGCATGATTCAAAAAACTAATGAATTCATTCGACGTGTCAGGTGGAAAACGCTCCACTATGATAGAAGCCGTATGAACTCAACATTAGAAAGTGGTGTAAACAACAAATTCGGTTTTAGGACTTGTAAAAACCCACCCACCAACCCACTATTAGATGCATTTGAGCAGGACCTTATGAACTTAATCCTTAAAATTAAATTCAAAGGACGCAACACCAACAGCAAATTACAGAAAGATATAAAAAAACTACTGGACGACCTTAAAAACACCAAAGGAATTGTAGTAAAAGCGGACAAAACATCAAACCTGTACACTATGGATTGCACTACATACAACAACTTCATTCGAAAAGAATTACATAAAAAATATAGAAAAACGAGTGAAGTAACCCTTAAGCACATCAATGATGAGGCATGCGAAATAGTGAAAAATCTCGGAATCGAAGATAGGACAGGACCACTCTTACCGGCGGTACCCACTTTCAATCTTAAGGACCACAAGGTAAACTTTGATAATGACCCTAAAATTAGATTAATCTGCCCCTCTAAATCAGATATAGGTAAAATAAGCAAATATATCTTAGATAGAATCATCCCCCAAATTAAGGCTAAGGTTAACATTAAACTCTGGGGGAAGACCCAAGAAGCAATAAGATGGTTTAATAGCATTAGCAATAAGAATAAATCTAAGTTTATCCAGTTTGATATCGATGAATATTACTCATCGATATCACCTGAAACTTTGAATAGAGCCATTAAGTTTGCTAAGGATAACTCCGACCTTACAAACGATGAAATTAAGATTATATTAGAAGCTAGGAAAACTATAGTCAAATTTGAGAACAGTTATTGGGTACGTAAAGATAGACCCTCTAACTTTGACATAACAATGGGCTCTAACGATTCGGCGGAAATAACTGATATTGTGGGGTTATTTATCGCCTTTAGACTCCAGGAAAAATTCAGCAATCTCCACGGCGGAATATACCGCGACGATGTTCTCCTCCTAGCTAAAAACCTTAACAACCAAAAACTAGAAAAACTACGCAAAGATATAAGAAAACTACTACTCGAAATAGGACTAACTATAACATATGAATACAACCTTAAAGTAGTTAACTTCCTGGATGTCACACTCAATTTAAACTCTGGTTTGATTAAACCGTTTCATAAATTGAATGAAAATCTCAAATACGTAAATGTTGGGTCTAACCACCCCATCTCTATAATTAAATCTATCCCTAAAAATATTTCCCTTAGAATCTCGGGTCTATCTTCTAACATACAAGTATTTAAGGAACACGCCGAGTACTACGATAACGCCCTTAGTAAAGCAGGGTACCTCAACAAAATAGAGTACATAGATGGGAACAATCAAAACACCCAAAATAAATCCCACATAGGTAGATATAATAACACAACACCAAACCACACTTACTACCATAGTATGCACACCAGTAAACCAACAAACAAAACTAATAGAAAGCGATGCAAAGAGTACTTATGGTATAACCCCGAATACAATAGTTCCATTAGTACAAATTTACCAGTACTCTTCTTTAAAATAATTAAAAGACATTTTCCCACATCACACAAATACCACAAAATCCTAAACCCTACCACTATAAGACTGTCATACTCTACAGCGTTAAACCTTGAACAACACATAAAAAAGATCAATACTAGAAGGTTAAACGATAACACTAAGAACTTAAGTACAAAGAACCCCCAAAAAACAGTAGACAATACACTACAGAACATAAATAAACCACACGTAAGTTCGTCCGCAATACTACTCCAGAGAAAACCCAACGTACACAACTGTAACTGCACCTATCCTGACAACTGCCCCCTCGGCAATAACTGCCTGGAAAAAAAATATTATTTATAAGTGTACCATTAAATCCGGAGGCAACGAGTGGTATTACGTGGGATCAACGGCAACATCGTTTAAATCTCGATTGTATAGGCATTCTTACTCAATAAAACACCAGAGCCAAAGAAATGTAACAACTTTAGCAGAGAAAGCTTGGACGCTCAGGGATAGCAATCAAAAGTTTACCCTAAAATGGGAAAAATTAGCTAAAACCCAAAGCTTTTCCAGGAGCCAAAATTTCTGCAAATTGTGTAATCTTGAGATTTATTACATAATCACACACAAGAAGAAACTGCTGAATAACAGAATTGAACGAACATTATTCTGCCGTCACAGAACTAAAACCCTTTTTTCCCACTACAAGCCGAATATTACATAAAAGAGGGACATCCCCCAACTATATAAACCTTAATCTAGTTAGAAAAATATAAAAACAATTTCTTCTCAACATATATTAATAACCTTAAATTACCATACTAATAATGAAAAGATATGCTGATGAGAATAGGTACAAATATGCGATAATGAATGTGTCTAAAAACGTCCATAAGTATGTATATATATGTGAAAATGTATATAAATAAGTAAATATATATATATATGTTTGATGTGTATAGTTAGATGTAAGTGTATTCATGTATTAAAGTGCTTATATATATATATATATATATGTGTGTGTGTGTGTATATGTGTGTATATATGTATGTGTATATATATATATATATATATATGTATATATATGTGTATGTATATATGTATGTATATATATGTATGTATGTATGTGTATATGGATGTGTATGTATGTGTATGTGTGTACACATGGACTAGAGTATGTATGTATATATGTGTGTGTCTATACGTGTGTATATATAAAGATAAGTTGAGTATGAAAATGTATACACATGAGCGCGTATGTATGTACATGAATACATGTGTGTATATATATGTGTATGCATGTGTATATATATGTAAGTATGAATATGTGAATTGTGAGTATATGTATTTTGTAGAGGTGTGCAAATATATTTGTGTGTGAATGCGTGGGTGAAAGAATACGTACACTTGAAAGAAAAATTTAAGTCTGAATGTTAAGTGCAAACACAAAACCAACCACGCATATCTTTACTATCTCTAATCCTTCTATAGATTTAGAAAAATAACCAATAATATATTCTATAAAAAATGTCAAAACAACAGATGGGAATCTAATTACTCACTGCCACCAAGAATTCTCACTGCTATCGAAAAACCACTCCTTCAACTATTCTTCTAACAACTTCACCCCTTCCTCCTAATATTCTCTATAAAAACTAAATAGGTCCTCAGTAATATTATTCTGATGAAATGACAGTAAATAATAACATTGAAATATTGAATGTCTGCATAACTAAAAGTTTGTAGATAGCTGTTTTAGGTTATGTAACTGTTATAGAAACACGTGTCAATAAATTCCTTTCAACTAAACTGTATCCATTCAAATCTTTCTATATATATATATATATATATATATATATATATATATATATATACAGCACTGGCAACATCTATATATTTCCATATTAAAGAAAATCTAATTTGTCTACAGATCTGTTGTCTTTATTGAATTAATTGATTTGTCTGGCTAATTATAGTTATAATAACACAATATAACGAAGTTCCGAACACTTCATATACTCTCATAGTAACACATAGAGAGGGGGGGGAGAAATAGAAGGAGATAGAGGGAGTGAGGGATAGAGAGTGAGGGAAAGACAGGGGGATAGAGGGGGGAGATAGAGGGAGTGAGTGAAAGAGAGGGGATAGAGAGAGAGTGAGGGGCATATATATATAGTGAGAGAGAGGGGTTTGGAGGGAGAGAGAAGGGGATAGAGAGAATGAGAGGGATAGAAAGAGAGGGAGGATAGAGAGAGGGAGAGGGGTATATATATAGAGAGAGCGGGTGATAGTGAGAGAGGGAGAGGTGGAGAATAGAGAGAGAGAGGGGTGGAGAGAGGGAGGAGGAATAGAGATCGAGAAGGAGAATAAAGAAAGAGAGGGGGGAAGGAGAAAGAGGTAGAGATATAGAGAGAGAGGTAGAGAGATAGAGAGAAAGGGAGAGAGACGCACAAAACTTATATGTATGGGATAAATAAATGGATAAACAACAAAAGCAAAAGATACAGTAGAATAAATCTATATATTAGTTAGAGAGAGAGGAAAAATATTTAATGATTCGGAAGAATAGTCTTTCAGAATATATTGTCCTCCTCATCCATTTAAAAAAGACCTCTTTTTTCCCAATATTTCAAACTCCTCTTCCCTCTGCAGTCTTCCCAGATGAAGGACTGACTTCCGATACGTTGAAACATATATTTATTTCCTTCTCGAAAAACTGTGAAACCAACGGTACATCTTTTTATTGCATCACTGTGTTTGTCTTGCTATTCTTGAACTATATATACTGCTGAATATATATGTCTGTAAACACACAAAGACACACACACACAAATACACACACACGTACAAACACATACACACGCACACACACGCACACACACACACACACACTCATATATATATATACTCACACCCTACTATCCTAAGTATCGTAAACATTGCTAGATAATAGTCTTATTAGTTTAAAACTGGTAAAATCCTGATTTCTCTCTCTCTCTCTCTCTTTCTCTCTCTCTCTCTCCCTTATAATACAGAAGCAGAGATACATTTGTTGATGAACTGAGCTAGAAGATAAAAGTACAGACACATTTACAGACCAAAACATCAACACACTCCTCTTATAATACAGAAGAAGAGATACATTTGTTGATGAACTGAGCTACAAGATAAAAGTACAAACACATTTACAGACCAAAACATGAATACACTCCTCTTATAATACAGAAGAAGAGATACATTTGTTGATGAACTGATCAACAAGATAAAAGTACAGACACATTTACAGACCAAAACATAAACACACTCCCCTTATAATTCAGAAGAGATACATTTGTTGATGAACTGAGCTACAAGATAAAAGTAGAGATACATTTACAGACCAAAACATAAACACACTCCTCTTATAATACAGAAGAAGAGATACATTTGTTGATGAACTGAGCTACAATATAAAATTTCGGACACATTTACAGACCAAACATAAACACACTCCTCTTATAATACAGAAGAGAGACATTTGTTGATGAACTGAGCTAAAAGATAAAAGTACAGACACATTTACAGACCAAAGCATAAACACACTCCCCTTATGATGAACTGAACTACAAGATAAAAGTTCGGACACATTTACAGACCAAAACATAAACACACTCCTCTTATAATACAGAAGAAGAGATACATGTGTTGATGAACTGAGCTACAAGATAAAAGTACAGACACATTTACAGACCAAAACATAAACACATTCCCCTTATAATACAGAAGAAGAGATACATTTGTTGATGAAGTGAGCTACAAGATACAACTACAGACACATTTACAGACCAAAATATAAACACACTCCCCTTATGATGAACTGAACTACAAGATAAAAGTTCGGACACATTTACAGACCAAAACATAAACACACACCCCTTATAATTCAGAAGAAGAGATACATATGTTGATAAACTGAGCTACAAGATACAACTACAGACACATTTACAGACCAAAACATAAACACATTCCCCTTATAATACAGAAGAAGAGATACATTTGTTGATGAAGTGAGCTACAAGATAAAAGTACAGACACATTTACAGACCAAAATATAAACACACTCCCCTTATAATACAGAAGAGATACATTTGTTCATGAACTGAGCTACAAGATAAAAGTACAGACACGTTTACAGACCAAAACATAAACAAATTCCCCTTATAATACAGAAGAAGAGATACATTTGTTGATGAACTGAGTTACAAGATAAGAGTACAGACACATTTACAGACCAAAACATAGACACATTCCCCTTATCATACAGAAGAAGAGATATATTTGATGATGAACTGAGCTACAAGATAAAAGTACTGTCACATTTACAGACCAAAACATAAACACACTCCCCTTATAATACAGAAGTAGAGATACAATGGTTGATGAAATCAGCTACAAGATAAAAGTATAGACACATTTACAGACGAAAACATAAACACAAACTTCTTATAATACAGAAGAGATACATTTGTTGATGAACTGAGCTACAAGATAAAAGTACAGACACATTTACAGACCAAAACATAAACACACTCCCATTATAATACAGAAGAAGAGATACATTTGTTGATGAACTGAGCTACAAGATAAAATTACAGACACATTTGCAGACCAAAACATAAACACACTCCCCTTATGATACAGAAGAAGAGATACATTTGTTGATGAACTGAGCTACAAGATAAGAGTACAGACACATTTACAGACCAAAACATAGACCCATTCCCCTTATAATACAGAAGACGAGATACATTTGGTGATGAACTGAGTTACAAGATAAAAGTACAGACACATTTAAAGACCAAAACATCAACATGCTACCCTTATCATACAGAAGAAGAGATACATGTGTTGGTGAACTGAGCTACAAGATAAAAGTACAGACACATTTAAAGACAAAAAGATAAACACACTCCCGTTATAATACAGAAGAAGAGATACATTTGTTAATGAACTGAGCTACAAGATAAAAGTAGAGACACATTTACAGACCAAAACATAAACACATTCCCCTTATAATTCAGAAGGAGAGATACATTTGTTGATGAACTGAGCTACAAGATAAAAGTACAGACACATTTACAGACCAAAACATAAACACACTCCCCTTATAATACAGAAGTAGAGATACAATGGTTGATGAAATCAGCTACAAGATAAAAGTACAGACACATTTACAGACCAAAACATAAACAGATTCCCCTTATAATACAGAAGAAGAGATATATTTGTTGATGAACTGAGCTACAATATTAATGTACAGACACATTTACAGACCAAAACATAAACACAATCCCCTTATAATACAGAAGTAGAGATACAATGGTTGATGAAATCAGCTACAAGATAAAAGTACATACACGTTTACAGACCAAAACATAAACACACCCCTATTATAATACATAAGAAGAGATACGTTTGTTGATGAACTGAGCTACAAGATAAATGTATAGACACATTTACAGGCCAAAACATAAACACACTACCCTTATAATTCAGAAGAAGAGATACATTTGTTGATGAACTGAGTTACATGTTAAAAGTACAGACTCATTTACAGCCTAAAACATCACCACACTCCCCTTATAATACAGAAGAAGAAATACATTTGTTGATGAACTGAGCTACAAGATAAAAGAAGAGACACATTTACTGACCAAAACAACAACACACTCCCCTTATAATAAAGAAGTAGAGTTACAATGGTTGATGAAATCATCTACAAGATAAAAGTACAGACACATTTACAGACCAAACCATAAACACACACCCCTTATAATACAGAAGAACAGATACATTTGTTGATGAACTGGGCTACATGATAAATGTACAGACACATTTACAGACCAAAAGATAAACACACTCCTCTTATAATACAGAAGTGATATATTTGTTGATGACCTGAGCTACAAGATAAAAGTACAGATACATATACTGACCAAAACATAAACACACTACCCTTATCATACAGAAGAAGAGATACATTTGTTGATGAACTGTGCTACAAGATAAAAGTACAGTCACATTTACAGACCAAAATATAAACACACTCCTCTTATAATACAGAAGAAGAGATACATTTGTTGATGAACTGAGCTACAAGATAAGAGTACAGACACATTTACAGACCAAATCATAAACACACCCCCCTTATAATACAGAAGTAGAGATACAATGGTTGATGAAATCAGCTACAAGATAAAAGTACAGACACATTTACAGACCAAACCATAAACACACTCCCCTTATAATACATAAGAAGAGATACATTTGTTGATGAACTGAGCTACAAGATAAAAGTACAGACACATTTACAGACCAAAACATAAACACACTCCCCTTATAATTCAGAAGAAGAGATACATTTGTTGATGAACTGAGCAAGAAGATAAAAGTACAGACACATTTACAGACCAAAACATAAACACACTACCCTTATCATACAGAAGAAGAGATACATTTGTTGATGAACTGAGCTACAAGATAAAAGTACAAAAACATTTACATACCAAAATATAAACACACTCCCCTTATGATACAGGAGAAGAGATACATTTGATGATGAACTGAGCTACAAGATAAAAATACAGACACATTTACAGACCAAAACATAAACACACTGCCCTTATGATACAGAAGAAGAGATACATTTGTTGATGAACTGAGCTACAAGATAAAAGTACAGACACTTTTACAGACCAAAACATAAACACATTCCCCTTATAATACAGAAGAAGGGATAAATTTGTTGATGAACTGAGTTACAACATAAAAGTACAGACACATTTATAGCCCAAAACATCAACACACTCCCCTTATAATACAGAAGAAGAAATACATTTGTTGATGAACTGAGCTACAAGATAACATTTCGGACACATTTACAGACCAAAACATAAATACACTCCCCTTATCATACATAAGAAGAGATACATTTGTTGATGAACTGAGTTACAAGATAAAAGTACAGACACATCTACAGACCAAAACATAAACACACTCCCCTTATGATACAGAAGAAGAGATACATTTGTTGATGAACTGAGCTACAAGATAAAAGTACAGACACATTTACAGACCAAAAGATAAACACACTCCCCTTATAATACAGAAGAAGAAATACATTTTTTGATGAACTGATCTACAAGATAAAATTTCGGACACATTTACAGACGAAAACATAAACACACTCCCCTTATCATACATAAGAAGATATACATGTTTTAATGAACTGAGTTACAAGATAAAAGTACAGACACATTTACAGACCGAAACACAAACACACTCCCCTTATGATATAGAAGAAAAGATACATTTGTTGATGAACTGAGCTACAAGATAAATGTACAAACACATTTACAGACGAAAAGATAAACACACTCCTCTTATAATACAGAAGTGATATATTTGTTGATGACCTGAGCTACAAGATAAAAGTACAGATACATATACTGACCAAAACATAAACACACTACCCTTATCATACAGAAGAAGAGATACATTTGTTGATGAACTGTGCAACAAGATAAACGTACAGTCACATTTACAGACCAAAATATAAACACACTCCTCTTATAATACAGAAGAAGAGATACATTTGTTGATGAAATGAGCTACAAGATAAAAGTACAGACACATTTACAGACCAAAACATAAACACACTCCCCTTAAATTACAGAAGTAGAGATACAATGGTTGATGAAATCAGCTACAAGATAAAAGTACATACACATTTACAGACCAAAAGATAAACACACCCCTATTATAATACATAAGAAGTGATACATTTGTTGATGAACTGAGCTACAAGATAAAAGTACAGACACATTTACAGACCAAAACATAAACACACTACCCTTATAGTTCAGAAGAAGAGATACATTTGTTGATGAAGTGAGCTACAAGATAAAAGTACAAAAACATTTACATACCAAAATATAAACACACTCCCCTTATGATACAGAAGAAGAGATACATTTGATGATGAACTGAGCTACAAGATAAAAATACAGACACATTTACAGACCAAAACATAAACACACTGCCCTTATGATACAGAAGAAGAGATACATTTGTTGATGAACTGAGCTACAAGATAAAAGTACAGACACATTTACAGACCAAAACATAAACACATTCCCCTTATAATACAGAAGAAGGGATACATTTGTTGATGAACTGAGTTACAAGATAAAAGTACAGACACATTTACAGCCCAAAACATCAACACACTCCCATTATAATACAGAAGAAGAAATACATTTGTTGATGAACTGAGCTACAAGATAAAATTTCGGACACATTTACAGACCAAATCATAAACACACTCCACTTATCATACATAAGAAGAGATACATTTGTTGATGAACTGAGTTACAAGATAAAAGTACAGACACATCTACAGACCAAAACATAAACACACTCCCCTTATGATACAGAAGAAGAGATACATTTGTTGATGAATTGAGCTACAAGATAAAAGTACAGACACATTTACAGACCAAAAGATAAACACACTCCTCTTATAATACAGAAGTGATATATTTGTTGATGACATGAGCTACAAGATAAAAGTACAGATACATATACTGACCAAAACATAAACACACTCCTCTTATAATACAGAAGAAGAGATACATTTGTTGATGAACTGAGCTACAAGATTAAAGTACAGATACATTTACAGACCAAAACATAAACACACACCTCTTATAATACAGAAGAAGAGATACATTTGTTGATGAACTGAGCTACAAGATAACAGTACAGACACATTTACAGACCAATACATAAACACGCTCGTCTTATAATACATAAGAAGAGATACATTTGTTGATGAACTGAGTTACAACATAAAAGTACAGACACATTTATAGCCCAAAACATCAACACACTCCCCTTATAATACAGAAGAAGAAATACATTTGTTGATGAACTGAGCTACAAGATAACATTTCGGACACATTTACAGACCAAAACATAAATACACTCCCCTTATAATACAGAAGAAGGGATACATTTGTTGATGAACTGAGTTACAACATAAAAGTACAGACACATTTATAGCCCTAAACATCAACACACTCCCCTTATAATACAGAAGAAGAAATACATTTGTTGATGAACTGAGCTACAAGATAACATTTCGGACACATTTACAGACCAAAACATAAATACACTCCCCTTATCATACATAAGAAGAGATACATTTGTTGATGAACTGAGTTACAAGATAACAGTACAGACACATCTACAGACCAAAATATAAACACACTCCCCTTATGATACAGAAGAAGAGATACATTTGTTGATGAACTGAGCTACAAGATAAAAGTACAGACACATTTACAGACCAAAAGATAAACACATTCCTCTTATAATACAGAAGTGATATATTTGTTGATGACCTGAGCTACAAGATAAAAGTACAGATACATATACTGACCAAAACATAAACACACTCCTCTTATAATACAGAAGTGGAGATACAATGGTTGATGAAATCAGCTACAAGATAAAAGTACATACACATTTACAGACCAAAAGATAAACACACCCCTATTATAATACATAAGAAGTGATACATTTGTTGATGAACTGAGCTACAAGATAAAAGTACAGACACATTTACAGACCAAAACATAAACACACTACCCTTATAGTTCAGAAGAAGAGATACATTTGTTGATGAAGTGAGCTACAAGATAAAAGTACAAAAACATTTACATACCAAAATATAAACACACTCCCCTTATGATACAGAAGAAGAGATACATTTGATGATGAACTGAGCTACAAGATAAAAATACAGACACATTTACAGACCAAAACATAAACACACTGCCCTTATGATACAGAAGAAGAGATACATTTGTTGATGAACTGAGCTACAAGATAAAAGTACAGACACATTTACAGACCAAAACATAAACACATTCCCCTTATAATACAGAAGAAGGGATACATTTGTTGATGAACTGAGTTACAAGATAAAAGTACAGACACATTTACAGCCCAAAACATCAACACACTCCCATTATAAAAGAGAAGAAGAAATACATTTGTTGATGAACTGAGCTACAAGATAAAATTTCGGACACATTTACAGACCAAATCATAAACACACTCCACTTATCATACATAAGAAGAGATACATTTGTTGATGAACTGAGTTACAAGATAAAAGTACAGACACATCTACAGACCAAAACATAAACACACTCCCCTTATGATACAGAAGAAGAGATACATTTGTTGATGAATTGAGCTACAAGATAAAAGTACAGACACATTTACAGACCAAAAGATAAACACACTCCTCTTATAATACAGAAGTGATATATTTGTTGATGACATGAGCTACAAGATAAAAGTACAGATACATATACTGACCAAAACATAAACACACTCCTCTTATAATACAGAAGAAGAGATACATTTGTTGATGAACTGAGCTACAAGATTAAAGTACAGATACATTTACAGACCAAAACATAAACACACACCTCTTATAATACAGAAGAAGAGATACATTTGTTGATGAACTGAGCTACAAGATAACAGTACAGACACATTTACAGACCAATACATAAACACGCTCGTCTTATAATACATAAGAAGAGATACATTTGTTGATGAACTGAGTTACAACATAAAAGTACAGACACATTTATAGCCCAAAACATCAACACACTCCCCTTATAATACAGAAGAAGAAATACATTTGTTGATGAACTGAGCTACAAGATAACATTTCGGACACATTTACAGACCAAAACATAAATACACTCCCCTTATAATACAGAAGAAGGGATACATTTGTTGATGAACTGAGTTACAACATAAAAGTACAGACACATTTATAGCCCTAAACATCAACACACTCCCCTTATAATACAGAAGAAGAAATACATTTGTTGATGAACTGAGCTACAAGATAACATTTCGGACACGTTTACAGACCAAAACATAAATACACTCCCCTTATCATACATAAGAAGAGATACATTTGTTGATGAACTGAGTTACAAGATAACAGTACAGACACATCTACAGACCAAAATATAAACACACTCCCCTTATGATACAGAAGAAGAGATACATTTGTTGATGAACTGAGCTACAAGATAAAAGTACAGACACATTTACAGACCAAAAGATAAACACATTCCTCTTATAATACAGAAGTGATATATTTGTTGATGACCTGAGCTACAAGATAAAAGTACAGATACATATACTGACCAAAACATAAACACACTCCTCTTATAATACAGAAGAAGAGATACATTTGTTGATGAACTGAGCTACAAGATTAAAGTACAGATACATTTACAGACCAAAACATAAACACACACCTCTTATAATACAGAAGAAGAGATACATTTGTTGATGAACTGAGCTACAAGATAACAGTACAGACACATTTACAGACCAATACATAAACACACTCGTCTTATAATACATAAGAAGAGATACATTTGTCGATGAAATGAGCTACAAGATAAAAGTACAGACATATTTACAGACCACAACATAAACACACTCCTGTTATAATATAGAAGAAGAGATACATTTGTTGATGAACTGAGCTACAAGATAAAAGTACAGACACATTTACAGACGAAAAGATAAACACACTCCTCTTATAATACAGAAGTGATATATTTGTTGATGACCTGAGCTACAAGTTAAAAGTACAGATACATATACTGACCAAAACATAAACACACTACCCTTATCATACAGAAGAAGAGATACATTTGTTGATGAATTGTGCTACAAGATAAATGTACAGTCACATTTACAGACCAAAATATAAACACACTACTCTTATAATACAGAAGAAGAGATACATTTGTTGATGAACTGAGCTACAAGATAAAAGTACAGACACATTTACAGACCAAAACATAAGCACACTACTCTTATAATACAGAAGAAGAGATACATTTGTTGATGAACTGAGCTACAAGATAAAAGTACAGACACATTTACAGACCAAAACATAAGCACACTCCTGTTATAATACAGAAGAAGAGATACATTTGTTGATGAACTGAGCTACAAGATAAAAGTACAGACACATTTACAGACCAAAAGATAAACACACTCCCCTTATAATACAGAAGAAGAAATACATTTTTTGATGAACTGATCTACAAGATAAAATTTCGGACACATTTACAGACGAAAACATAAACACACTCCCCTTATCATACATAAGAAGATATACATGTTTTAATGAACTGAGTTACAAGATAAAAGTACAGACACATTTACAGACCGAAACACAAACACACTCCCCTTATGATATAGAAGAAAAGATACATTTGTTGATGAACTGAGCTACAAGATAAATGTACAAACACATTTACAGACGAAAAGATAAACACACTCCTCTTATAATACAGAAGTGATATATTTGTTGATGACCTGAGCTACAAGATCAAAGTACAGATACATATACTGACCAAAACATAAACACACTACCCTTATCATACAGAAGAAGAGATACATTTGTTGATGAACTGTGCTACAAGATAAAAGTACAGTCACATTTACAGACCAAAATATAAACACACTCCTCTTATAATACAGAAGAAGAGATACATTTGTTGATGAACTGAGCTACAAGATAAAAGTGCAGACACATTTACAGACCAAAACATAAGCACACTCCTGTTATAATACAAAAAGAAGAGATACATTTGTTGATGAACTGAGCTACAAGATAAAAGTACAGACACATTTACAGACCAAAAGATAAACACATTCCTCTTATAATACAGAAGTGATATATTTGTTGATGACCTGAGCTACAAGATAAAAGTACAGATACATATACTGACCAAAACATAAACACACTACCCTTATCATACAGAAGAAGAGATACATTTGTTGATGAACTGTGCAACAAGATAAAAGTACAGTCACATTTACAGACCAAAATATAAACACACTCCTCTTATAATACAGAAGAAGAGATACATTTGTTGATGAAATGAGCTACAAGATAAAAGTACAGACACATTTACAGACCAAAACATAAACACACTCCCCTTAAATTACAGAAGTAGAGATACAATGGTTGATGAAATCAGCTACAAGATAAAAGTACATACACATTTACAGACCAAAAAATAAACACACCCCTATTATAATACATAAGAAGAGATACATTTGTTGATGAACTGAGCTACAAGATAAAAGTACAGACACATTTACAGACCAAAACATAAACACACTACCCTTATAGTTCAGAAGAAGAGATACATTTGTTGATGAAGTGAGCTACAAGATAAAAGTACAAAAACATTTACATACCAAAATATAAACACACTCCCCTTATGATACAGAAGAAGAGATACATTTGATGATGAACTGAGCTACAAGATAAAAATACAGACACATTTACAGACCAAAACATAAACACACTGCCCTTATGATACAGAAGAAGAGATACATTTGTTGATGAACTGAGCTACAAGATAAAAGTACAGACACATTTACAGAACAAAACATAAACACATTCCCCTTATAATACAGAAGAAGGGATACATTTGTTGATGAACTGAGTTACAAGATAAAAGTACAGACACATTTACAGCCCAAAACATCAACACACTCCCATTATAATACAGAAGAAGAAATACATTTGTTGATGAACTGAGCTACAAGATAAAATTTCGGACACATTTACAGACCAAAACATAAACACACTCCACTTATCATACATAAGAAGAGATACATTTGTTGATGAACTGAGTTACAAGATAAAAGTACAGACACATCTACAGACCAAAACATAAACACACTCCCCTTATGATACAGAAGAAGAGATACATTTGTTGATGAACTGAGCTACAAGATAAAAGTACAGACACATTTACAGACCAAAAGATAAACACACTCCTCTTATAATACAGAAGTGATATATTTGTTGATGACATGAGCTACAAGATAAAAGTACAGATACATATACTGACCAAAACATAAACACACTCCTCTTATAATACAGAAGAAGAGATACATTTGTTGATGAACTGAGCTACAAGATTAAAGTACAGATACATTTACAGACCAAAACATAAACACACACCTCTTATAATACAGAAGAAGAGATACATTTGTTGATGAACTGAGCTACAAGATAACAGTACAGACACATTTACAGACCAATACATAAACACGCTCGTCTTATAATACATAAGAAGAGATACATTTGTTGATGAACTGAGTTACAACATAAAAGTACAGACACATTTATAGCCCAAAACATCAACACACTCCCCTTATAATACAGAAGAAGAAATACATTTGTTGATGAACTGAGCTACAAGATAACATTTCGGACACATTTACAGACCAAAACATAAATACACTCCCCTTATAATACAGAAGAAGGGATACATTTGTTGATGAACTGAGTTACAACATAAAAGTACAGACACATTTATAGCCCAAAACATCAACACACTCCCCTTATAATACAGAAGAAGAAATACATTTGTTGATGAACTGAGCTACAAGATAACATTTCGGACACATTTACAGACCAAAACATAAATACACTCCCCTTATCATACATAAGAAGAGATACATTTGTTGATGAACTGAGTTACAAGATAAAAGTACAGACACATCTACAGACCAAAATATAAACACACTCCCCTTATGATACAGAAGATGAGATACATTTGTTGATGAACTGAGCTACAAGATAAAAGTACAGACACATTTACGGACCAAAAGATAAACACATTCCTCTTATAATACAGAAGTGATATATTTGTTGATGACCTGAGCTACAAGATAAAAGTACAGATACATATACTGACCAAAACATAAACACACTCCTCTTATAATACAGAAGAAGAGATACATTTGTTGATGAACTGAGCTACAAGATTAAAGTACAGATACATTTACAGACCAAAACATAAACACACACCTCTTATAATACAGAAGAAGAGATACATTTGTTGATGAACTGAGCTACAAGATAACAGTACAGACACATTTACAGACCAATACATAAACACACTCGTCTTATAATACATAAGAAGAGATACATTTGTCGATGAAATGAGCTACAAGATAAAAGTACAGACACATTTACAGACCAAAACATAAACACACTCCTGTTATAATACAGAAGAAGAGATACATTTGTTGATGAACTGAGCTACAAGATAAAAGTACAGACACATTTACAGACGAAAAGATAAACACACTCCTCTTATAATACAGAAGTGATATATTTGTTGATGACCTGAGCTACAAGTTAAAAGTACAGATACATATACTGACCAAAACATAAACACACTACCCTTATCATACAGAAGAAGAGATACATTTGTTGATGAATTGTGCTACAAGATAAATGTACAGTCACATTTACAGACCAAAATATAAACACACTACTCTTATAATACAGAAGAAGAGATACATTTGTTGATGAACTGAGCTACAAGATAAAAGTACAGACACATTTACAGACCAAAACATAAGCACACTCCTGTTATAATACAGAAGAAGAGATACATTTGTTGATGAACTGAGCTACAAGATAAAAGTACAGACACATTTACAGACCAAAAGATAAACACACTCCCCTTATAATACAGAAGAAGAAATACATTTTTTGATGAACTGATCTACAAGATAAAATTTCGGACACATTTATAGACGAAAACATAAACACACTCCCCTTATCATACATAAGAAGATATACATGTTTTAATGAACTGAGTTACAAGATAAAAGTACAGACACGTTTACAGACCGAAACACAAACACACTCCCCTTATGATATAGAAGAAAAGATACATTTGTTGATGAACTGAGCTACAAGATAAACGTACAAACACATTTACAGACGAAAAGATAAACACACTCCTCTTATAATACAGAAGTGATATATTTGTTGATGACCTGAGCTACAAGATCAAAGTACAGATACATATACTGACCAAAACATAAACACACTACCCTTATCATACAGAAGAAGAGATACATTTGTTGATGAACTGTGCTACAAGATAAAAGTACAGTCACATTTACAGACCAAAATATAAACACACTCCTCTTATAATACAGAAGAAGTGATACATTTGTTGATGAACTGAGCTACAAGATAAAAGTGCAGACACATTTACAGACCAAAACATAAGCACACTCCTGTTATAATACAAGAAGAAGAGATACATTTGTTGATGAACTGAGCTACAAGATAAAAGTAGGGACACATTTACAGACCAAAAGATAAACACATTCCTCTTATAATACAGAAGTGATATATTTGTTGATGACCTGAGCTACAAGATAAAAGTACAGATACATATACTGACCAAAACATAAACACACTACCCTTATCATACAGAAGAAGAGATACATTTGTTGATGAACTGAGCTACAAGATAAAAGTACAGACACATTTACAGACCAAAAGATAAACACACTCCTCTTATAATACAGAAGTGATATATTTGTTGATGACATGAGCTACAAGATAAAAGTACAGATACATATACTGACCAAAACATAAACACTCTCGTCTTATAATACATAAGAAGAGATACATTTGTCGATGAACTGAGCTACAAGATTAAAGTACAGATACATTTACAGACCAAAACATAAACACACACCTCTTATAATACAGAAGAAGAGATACATTTGTTGATGAACTGAGCTACAAGATAACAGTACAGACACATTTACAGACCAATACATAAACACGCTCGTCTTATAATACATAAGAAGAGATACATTTGTCGATGAAATGAGCTACAAGATAAAAGTACAGACACATTTACAGACCAAAACATAAACACACTCCTGTTATAATACAGAAGAAGAGATACATTTGTTGATTAACTGAGCTACAAGATAAAAGTACAGACACATTTACAAAGGAAAAGATAAACACACTACTCTTATAATACAGAAGTGATATATTTGTTGATGACCTGAGCTACAAGTTAAAAGTACAGATACATATACTGACCAAAACATAAACACACTACCCTTATCATACAGAAGAAGAGATACATTTGTTGATGAACTGTGCTACAAGATAAAAGTACAGTCACATTTAAAGACCAAAATATAAACACACTCCTCTTATAATACAGAAGAAGAGATACATTTGTTGATGAACTGAGCTACAAGATAAAAGTACAGAGACAGTTACAGACCAAAACATAAACACACTCCCCTTATAATACAGAAGTAGAGATACAATGGTTGATGAAATCAGCTACAAGATAAAAGTACATACACATTTACAGACCAAAAGATAAACACACCCCTATTATAATACATAAGAAGAGATACATTTGTTGATGAACTGAGCTACAAGATAAAAGTACAGACACATTTACAGACCAAAACATAAACACACTCCCCTTATAATAGAGAAGAAGAGATACATTTGTTGATGAACTGAGCTAAAAAGATAAAAGTACAAAAACATTTACATACCAAAATATAAACACACTCCCCTTATGATACAGAAGAAGAGATACATTTGTTGATGAACTGAGCTACAAGATAAAAATACAGACACATTTACAGACCAAAACATAAACACACTCCCCTTATGATACAGAAGAAGAGATACATTTGTTGATGAACTGAGCTACAAGATAAAAGTACAGACACATTTACAGAACAAAAGATGAACACACTCCTCTTATAATACAGATGTGATGTATTTGTTGATGACCTGAGCTACAAGATAAAAGTACAGATACATATACTGACCAAAACATAAACACACTCCCCTTATAATACAGAAGAAGAGATACATTTGTTGATGAACTGATCTACAAGATAACAGTACAGACACATTTACAGACTAAAACATAAACACACTCCTCTTATAATACAGAAGAAGAGATACATTTGTTGATGAACTGAGCTACAAGATTAAAGTACAGATACATTTACAGACCAAAACATAAACACACACCTCTTATAATACAGAAGAAGAGATACGTTTGTTGATGAACTGAGCTACAAGATAACAGTACAGACACATTTACAGACCAACACATAAACACCCTACCCTTATAATTCAGAAGAAGAGATACATTTGTTGCCGAACTGAGCCACAAGATAAAAATACAGTCACATTTACAGACCAAAACATAAACACACTCCCCTTATAATACAGAAGAAGAGATACATTTGTTGATGAAATGAGCTACAAGATAAAAGTACAAAAACATTTACAGACCAAAACATAAACACATCCCCCTTATAATACAGAAGAAGAGATACATTTGTTGATGAACTGAGTTACAAGATAAAAGTTCGGACACATTTACAGACCAAAACATAAACACACTACCCTTATCATACAGAAGAAGAGATATATTTGTTGATTAACTGAGCTACAAGATAAAAGAAGAGACACATTTACAGACCAAAACATCAACGCACTCCCCTTATAATACAGAAGAAGAGATACAATGGTTGATGAAATCAGAGTACAGACACATTTACAGACCAAAATATAAACACACTCCCCTTATAATACAGAAGAAGAGATACATTTGTTGATGAACTGAGCTACAAGATAAAAGTACAGACCCATTTACAGACCAAAAGATAAACACACTCCCGTTATGATACAGAAGAAGAGATACATTTGTTGATGAAATGAGCTACAAGATAAAAGTACAGACACATTTACAGACCAAAACATAAACACACTCCCCTTATGATACAGAAGAAGAGATACACTTGTTGATGAACTGAGCTACAAGATAAAAGTACAGACACATTTACAGACCAAAGCACAAACACACTCTCCTTATAATACAGAAGAAGAGATACATTTGTTGATGAACTGAGCTACAAGATAAAAGTACAGACAGATTTACAGACCAAAACATAAACACATTCCCCTTATAATACAGAAGAAGAGATACATTTGTTGATGAACTGAGCTACAAGATAAAAGCACAGACACATTTACAGACCAAAACATAAACACACTCCCCTTATAATACAGAAGAAGAGATACATTTGTTGATGAACTGAGCCACAATATAAAAGTTCGGACACATTTACAGACCAAAACATAAACACACTACCCTTATAATACAGAAGAAGTGATACATTTGTTGATGTACAGAGCTACAAGATAACAGTACAGACACATTTACAGACTAAAACATAAACACACTCCCCTTATAATACAGAAGAAGAAATACATTTGTTGATGAACTGATCTACAAGATAAAAGTTCGGACACATTTACAGACCAAAACATAAACACACTACCCTTATAATACAGAAGAAGTGATACATTTGTTGATGTACAGAGCTACAAGATAACAGTACAGACACATTTACAGACTAAAACATAAACACACTCCCCTTATCATACAGAAGAAGAGATATATTTGTTGATGAACTGAGCTACAAGATAAAAGAAGAGACACATTTACAGACCAAAACATCAACACACTCCCCTTATAATACAGAAGAAGAGATACAATGGTTGATAAAATCAGAGTACAGACACATTTACAGACCAAAATATGAACACACTCCCCTTATAATACAGAAGAAGAGATACATTTGTTGATGAACTGAGCTACAAGATAAAAGTACAGACACATTTACAGACCAAAACATAAACACACTCCGCTGATGATACAGAAGAAGAGATACATTTGTTGATGAACTGAGCTACAAGATAAAAGTACAGACACATTTACAGACCAAAACATAAACACATTCCCCTTATAATACAGAAGAATAGATACATTTGTTGATGAACTGAGTTACAAGATAAAAGTACAGACACATTTACAGCCCAAAACATCAACACACTCCCCTTATAATACAGAAGAAGAAATACATTTGTTGATGAACTGAGCTACAAGATAAAAGTTCGGACACATTTACAGACTAAAACATAAACACACTCCCCTTATCATACAGAAGAAGAGATATATTTGTTGATGAACTGAGCTACAAGATAAAAGAAGAGACACATTTACAGACCAAAACATCAACACACTCCCCTTATAATACAGAAGAAGAGATACAATGGTTGATAAAATCAGAGTACAGACACATTTACAGACCAAAATATAAACACACTCCCCTTATAATACAGAAGAAGAGATACATTTGTTGATGAACTGAGCTACAAGATAAAAGTACAGACACATTTACAGACCAAAACATAAACACACTCCCCTGATGATACAGAAGAAGAGATACATTTGTTGATGAACTGAGCTACAAGATAAAAGCACAGACACATTTACAGACCAAAACATAAACACACTCCCCTTATAATACAGAAGAAGAGATACATTTGTTGATGAATTGAGCTACAAGATAATAGAAGAGACACATTTACAGACCAAAACATCAACACACTCCCCTTATAATACAGAAGAAGAGATACATTTGTTGATGAACTGAGCTACAAGATAAAAGTACAGACAGATTTACAGACCAAAACATAAACACATTCCCCTTATAATACAGAAGAATAGAGACATTTGTTGATGAACTGAGCTGCAAGATAAAAGTACAGACACATTTACAGCCCAAAACATCAACACACTCCCCTTATAATACAGAAGAAGAAATACATTTGTTGATGAACTGAGCTACAAGATAAAAGTTCGGACACATTTACAGACCAAAACATAAACACACTACCCTTATAATACAGAAGAAGTGATACATTTGTTGATGTACTGAGCTACAAGATAAAAGTTCGGACACATTTACAGACCAAAACATAAACACACTACCCTTATAATTCAGAAGAAGAGATACATTTGTTGATGAACTGAGCCACAATATTAAAATACAGTCCCATTTACAGACCAAAACATAAACACACTCCCCTTATAATACAGAAGAAGAGATACATTTGTTGATGAACTGAGCTACAAGATAAAAGTACAAAAACGTTTACAGACCAAAATATAAACACACTCCCCTTATGATACAGAAGAAGAGATACATTTGTTGATGAACTGAGCTACAAGATAAAAGTACAGACACATTTACAGACCAAAACATAAACACACTCCGCTGATGATACAGAAGAAGAGATACATTTGTTGATGAACTGAGCTACAAGATAAAAGTACAGACACATTTACAGACCAAAACATAAACACATTCCCCTTATAATACAGAAGAATAGATACATTTGTTGATGAACTGAGTTACAAGATAAAAGTACAGACACATTTACAGCCCAAAACATCAACACACTCCCCTTATAATACAGAAGAAGAAATACATTTGTTGATGAACTGAGCTACAAGATAAAAGTTCGGACACATTTACACACCAAAACATAAACACACTACCCTTATAATACAGAAGAAGTGATACATTTGTTGATGTACTGAGCTACAAGATAACAGTACAGACACATTTACAGACTAAAACATAAACACACTCCCCTTATCATACAGAAGAAGAGATATATTTGTTGATGAACTGAGCTACAAGATAAAAGAAGAGACACATTTACAGACCAAAACATCAACACACTCCCCTTATAATACAGAATAAGAGATACAATGGTTGATAAAATCAGAGTACAGACACATTTACAGACCAAAATATAAACACACTCCCCTTATAATACAGAAGAAGAGATACATTTGTTGATGAACTGAGCTACAAGATAAAAGTACAGACACATTTACAGACCAAAACATAAAAACACTCCCCTGATGATACAGAAGAAGAGATACATTTGTTGATGAACTGAGCTACAAGATAAAAGCACAGACACATTTACAGACCAAAACATAAACACACTCCCCTTATAATACAGAAGAAGAGATACATTTGTTGATGAATTGAGCTACAAGATAATAGAAGAGACACATTTACAGACCAAAACATCAACACACTCCCCTTATAATACAGAAGAAGAGATACATTTGTTGATGAACTGAGCTACAAGATAAAAGTACAGACAGATTTACAGACCAAAACATAAACACATTCCCCTTATAATACAGAAGAATAGAGACATTTGTTGATGAACTGAGCTGCAAGATAAAAGTACAGACACATTTACAGCCCAAAACATCAACACACTCCCCTTATAATACAGAAGAAGAAATACATTTGTTGATGAACTGAGCTACAAGATAAAAGTTCGGACACATTTACAGACCAAAACATAAACACACTACCCTTATAATACAGAAGAAGTGATACATTTGTTGATGTACTGAGCTACAAGATAAAAGTTCGGACACATTTACAGACCAAAACATAAACACACTACCCTTATAATTCAGAAGAAGAGATACATTTGTTGATGAACTGAGCCACAATATTAAAATACAGTCCCATTTACAGACCAAAACATAAACACACTCCCCTTATAATACAGAAGAAGAGATACATTTGTTGATGAACTGAGCTACAAGATAAAAGTACAAAAACGTTTACAGACCAAAATATAAACACACTCCCCTTATGATACAGAAGAAGAGATACATTTGTTGATGAACTGAGCTACAAGATAAAAGTACAGACACATTTACAGCCCAAAACATCAACACACTCCCCTTATAATACAGAAGAAGGAATACATTTGTTGATGAACTGATCTACAAGATAAAAGTTCGGACACATTTACAGACCAAAACATAAACACACTACCCTTATAATACAGAAGAAGTGATACATTTGTTGATGTACAGAGCTACAAGATAACAGTACAGACACATTTACAGACTAAAACATAAACACACTCCCCTTATCATACAGAAGAAGAGATATATTTGTTGATGAACTGAGCTACAAGATAAAAGAAGAGACACATTTACAGACCAAAACATCAACACACTCCCCTTATAATACAGAAGAAGAGATACAATGGTTGATAAAATCAGAGTACAGTCACATTTACAGACCAAAATATAAACACACTCCCCTTATAATACAGAAGAAGAGATACATTTGTTGATGAACTGAGCTACAAGATAAAAGTACAGACACATTTACAGACCAAAACATAAACACACTCCCCTGATGATACAGAAGAAGAGATACATTTGTTGATGAACTGAGCTACAAGATAAAAGTACAGACACATTTACAGACCAAAACATAAACACATTCCCCTTATAATACAGAAGAATAGATACATTTGTTGATGAACTGAGTTACAAGATAAAAGTACAGACACATTTACAGCCCAAAACATCAACACACTCCCCTTATAATACAGAAGAAGAAATACATTTGTTGATGAACTGAGCTACAAGATAAAAGTTCGGACACATTTACACACCAAAACATAAACACACTACCCTTATAATACAGAAGAAGTGATACATTTGTTGATGTACTGAGCTACAAGATAACAGTACAGACACATTTACAGACTAAAACATAAACGCACTCCCCTTATCATACAGAAGAAGAGATATATTTGTTGATGAACTGAGCTACAAGATAAAAGAAGAGACACATTTACAGACCAAAACATCAACACACTCCCCTTATAATACAGAAGAAGAGATACAATGGTTGATAAAATCAGAGTACAGACACATTTACAGACCAAAACATAAACACACTCCCCTTATGATACAGAAGAAGAGATACACTTGTTGATGAACTGAGCTACAAGATAAAAGTACAGACACATTTACAGACCAAAGCACAAACACACTCTCCTTATAATACAGAAGAAGAGATACATTTGTTGATGAACTGAGCTACAAGATAAAAGCACAGACACATTTACAGACCAAAACATAAACACACTCCCCTTATAATACAGAAGAAGAGATACATTTGTTGATGAATTGAGCTACAAGATAAAAGAAGAGACACATTTACAGACCAAAATATAAACACACTCCCCTTATAATACAGAAGAAGAGATACATTTGTTGATGAACTGAGCTACATGATAAAAGTACAGACAGATTTACAGACCAAAACATAAACACATTCCCCTTATTATACAGAAGAAGAGATACATTTGTTGATGAACTGAGCTACAAGATAAAAGCACAGACACATTTACAGACCAAAACATAAACACACTCCCCTTATAATACAGAAGAAGAGATACATTTGTTGATGAATTGAGCTACAAGATAAAAGTACAGACACATTTACAGACCAAAACATAAACACACTACCCTTATAATTCAGAAGAAGAGATACATTTGTTGATGAACTGAGCCACAAGATAAAAATACAGTCCCATTTACAGACCAAAACATAAACACACTCCCCTTATAATACAGAAGAAGAGATACATTTGTTGATGAATTGAGCTACGAGATAAAAGTACAAAAACGTTTACAGACCAAAATATGAACACACTCCCCTTATGATACAGAAGAAGAGATACATTTGTTGATGAACTGAGCTACAAGATAAAAGTACAGACACATTTACAGCCCAAAACATCAACACAATCCCCTTATAATACAGAAGAAGAGATACAATGGTTGATAAAATCAGAGTACAGACACATTTACAGACCAAAATATAAACACACTCCCCTTATAATACAGAAGAAGAGATACATTTGTTGATGAACTGAGCTACAAGATAAAAGTACAGACACATTTACAGACCAAAACATAAACACACTCCCCTGATGATACAGAAGAAGAGATACATTTGTTGATGAACTGAGCTACAAGATAAAAGCACAGACACATTTACAGACCAAAACATAAACACACTCCCCTTATAATACAGAAGAAGAGATACATTTGTTGATGAATTGAGCTACAAGATAATAGAAGAGACACATTTACAGACCAAAACATCAACACACTCCCCTTATAATACAGAAGAAGAGATACATTTGTTGATGAACTGAGCTACAAGATAAAAGTACAGACAGATTTACAGACCAAAACATAAACACATTCCCCTTATAATACAGAAGAATAGAGACATTTGTTGATGAACTGAGCTGCAAGATAAAAGTACAGACACATTTACAGCCCAAAACATCAACACACTCCCCTTATAATACAGAAGAAGAAATACATTTGTTGATGAACTGAGCTACAAGATAAAAGTTCGGACACATTTACAGACCAAAACATAAACACACTACCCTTATAATACAGAAGAAGTGATACATTTGTTGATGTACTGAGCTACAAGATAAAAGTTCGGACACATTTACAGACCAAAACATAAACACACTACCCTTATAATTCAGAAGAAGAGATACATTTGTTGATGAACTGAGCCACAATATTAAAATACAGTCCCATTTACAGACCAAAACATAAACACACTCCCCTTATAATACAGAAGAAGAGATACATTTGTTGATGAACTGAGCTACAAGATAAAAGTACAAAAACGTTTACAGACCAAAATATAAACACACTCCCCTTATGATACAGAAGAAGAGATACATTTGTTGATGAACTGAGCTACAAGATAAAAGTACAGACACATTTACAGACCAAAACATAAACACACTCCGCTGATGATACAGAAGAAGAGATACATTTGTTGATGAACTGAGCTACAAGATAAAAGTACAGACACATTTACAGACCAAAACATAAACACATTCCCCTTATAATACAGAAGAATAGATACATTTGTTGATGAACTGAGTTACAAGATAAAAGTACAGACACATTTACAGCCCAAAACATCAACACACTCCCCTTATAATACAGAAGAAGAAATACATTTGTTGATGAACTGAGCTACAAGATAAAAGTTCGGACACATTTACACACCAAAACATAAACACACTACCCTTATAATACAGAAGAAGTGATACATTTGTTGATGTACTGAGCTACAAGATAACAGTACAGACACATTTACAGACTAAAACATAAACGCACTCCCCTTATCATACAGAAGAAGAGATATATTTGTTGATGAACTGAGCTACAAGATAAAAGAAGAGACACATTTACAGACCAAAACATCAACACACTCCCCTTATAATACAGAAGAAGAGATACAATGGTTGATAAAATCAGAGTACAGACACATTTACAGACCAAAACATAAACACACTCCCCTTATGATACAGAAGAAGAGATACACTTGTTGATGAACTGAGCTACAAGATAAAAGTACAGACACATTTACAGACCAAAGCACAAACACACTCTCCTTATAATACAGAAGAAGAGATACATTTGTTGATGAACTGAGCTACAAGATAAAAGCACAGACACATTTACAGACCAAAACATAAACACACTCCCCTTATAATACAGAAGAAGAGATACATTTGTTGATGAATTGAGCTACAAGATAAAAGAAGAGACACATTTACAGACCAAAATATAAACACACTCCCCTTATAATACAGAAGAAGAGATACATTTGTTGATGAACTGAGATACATGATAAAAGTACAGACAGATTTACAGACCAAAACATAAACACATTCCCCTTATTATACAGAAGAAGAGATACATTTGTTGATGAACTGAGCTACAAGATAAAAGCACAGACACATTTACAGACCAAAACATAAACACACTCCCCTTATAATACAGAAGAAGAGATACATTTGTTGATGAATTGAGCTACAAGATAAAAGTACAGACACATTTACAGACCAAAACATAAACACACTACCCTTATAATTCAGAAGAAGAGATACATTTGTTGATGAACTGAGCCACAAGATAAAAATACAGTCCCATTTACAGACCAAAACATAAACACACTCCCCTTATAATACAGAAGAAGAGATACATTTGTTGATGAATTGAGCTACGAGATAAAAGTACAAAAACGTTTACAGACCAAAATATGAACACACTCCCCTTATGATACAGAAGAAGAGATACATTTGTTGATGAACTGAGCTACAAGATAAAAGTACAGACACATTTACAGCCCAAAACATCAACACAATCCCCTTATAATACAGAAGAAGAGATACAATGGTTGATAAAATCAGAGTACAGACACATTTACAGACCAAAATATAAACACACTCCCCTTATAATACAGAAGAAGAGATACATTTGTTGATGAACTGAGCTACAAGATAAAAGTACAGACACATTTACAGACCAAAACATAAACACACTCCCCTGATGATACAGAAGAAGAGATACATTTGTTGATGAACTGAGCTACAAGATAAAAGCACAGACACATTTACAGACCAAAACATAAACACACTCCCCTTATAATACAGAAGAAGAGATACATTTGTTGATGAATTGAGCTACAAGATAATAGAAGAGACACATTTACAGACCAAAACATCAACACACTCCCCTTATAATACAGAAGAAGAGATACATTTGTTGATGAACTGAGCTACAAGATAAAAGTACAGACAGATTTACAGACCAAAACATAAACACATTCCCCTTATAATACAGAAGAATAGAGACATTTGTTGATGAACTGAGCTGCAAGATAAAAGTACAGACACATTTACAGCCCAAAACATCAACACACTCCCCTTATAATACAGAAGAAGAAATACATTTGTTGATGAACTGAGCTACAAGATAAAAGTTCGGACACATTTACAGACCAAAACATAAACACACTACCCTTATAATACAGAAGAAGTGATACATTTGTTGATGTACTGAGCTACAAGATAAAAGTTCGGACACATTTACAGACCAAAACATAAACACACTACCCTTATAATTCAGAAGAAGAGATACATTTGTTGATGAACTGAGCCACAATATTAAAATACAGTCCCATTTACAGACCAAAACATAAACACACTCCCCTTATAATACAGAAGAAGAGATACATTTGTTGATGAACTGAGCTACAAGATAAAAGTACAAAAACGTTTACAGACCAAAATATAAACACACTCCCCTTATGATACAGAAGAAGAGATACATTTGTTGATGAACTGAGCTACAAGATAAAAGTACAGACACATTTACAGACCAAAACATAAACACACTCCGCTGATGATACAGAAGAAGAGATACATTTGTTGATGAACTGAGCTACAAGATAAAAGTACAGACACATTTACAGACCAAAACATAAACACATTCCCCTTATAATACAGAAGAATAGATACATTTGTTGATGAACTGAGTTACAAGATAAAAGTACAGACACATTTACAGCCCAAAACATCAACACACTCCCCTTATAATACAGAAGAAGAAATACATTTGTTGATGAACTGAGCTACAAGATAAAAGTTCGGACACATTTACACACCAAAACATAAACACACTACCCTTATAATACAGAAGAAGTGATACATTTGTTGATGTACTGAGCTACAAGATAACAGTACAGACACATTTACAGACTAAAACATAAACACACTCCCCTTATCATACAGAAGAAGAGATATATTTGTTGATGAACTGAGCTACAAGATAAAAGAAGAGACACATTTACAGACCAAAACATCAACACACTCCCCTTATAATACAGAATAAGAGATACAATGGTTGATAAAATCAGAGTACAGACACATTTACAGACCAAAATATAAACACACTCCCCTTATAATACAGAAGAAGAGATACATTTGTTGATGAACTGAGCTACAAGATAAAAGTACAGACACATTTACAGACCAAAACATAAACACACTCCCCTGATGATACAGAAGAAGAGATACATTTGTTGATGAACTGAGCTACAAGATAAAAGCACAGACACATTTACAGACCAAAACATAAACACACTCCCCTTATAATACAGAAGAAGAGATACATTTGTTGATGAATTGAGCTACAAGATAATAGAAGAGACACATTTACAGACCAAAACATCAACACACTCCCCTTATAATACAGAAGAAGAGATACATTTGTTGATGAACTGAGCTACAAGATAAAAGTACAGACAGATTTACAGACCAAAACATAAACACATTCCCCTTATAATACAGAAGAATAGAGACATTTGTTGATGAACTGAGCTGCAAGATAAAAGTACAGACACATTTACAGCCCAAAACATCAACACACTCCCCTTATAATACAGAAGAAGAAATACATTTGTTGATGAACTGAGCTACAAGATAAAAGTTCGGACACATTTACAGACCAAAACATAAACACACTACCCTTATAATACAGAAGAAGTGATACATTTGTTGATGTACTGAGCTACAAGATAAAAGTTCGGACACATTTACAGACCAAAACATAAACACACTACCCTTATAATTCAGAAGAAGAGATACATTTGTTGATGAACTGAGCCACAATATTAAAATACAGTCCCATTTACAGACCAAAACATAAACACACTCCCCTTATAATACAGAAGAAGAGATACATTTGTTGATGAACTGAGCTACAAGATAAAAGTACAAAAACGTTTACAGACCAAAATATAAACACACTCCCCTTATGATACAGAAGAAGAGATACATTTGTTGATGAACTGAGCTACAAGATAAAAGTACAGACACATTTACAGCCCAAAACATCAACACACTCCCCTTATAATACAGAAGAAGGAATACATTTGTTGATGAACTGATCTACAAGATAAAAGTTCGGACACATTTACAGACCAAAACATAAACACACTACCCTTATAATACAGAAGAAGTGATACATTTGTTGATGTACAGAGCTACAAGATAACAGTACAGACACATTTACAGACTAAAACATAAACACACTCCCCTTATCATACAGAAGAAGAGATATATTTGTTGATGAACTGAGCTACAAGATAAAAGAAGAGACACATTTACAGACCAAAACATCAACACACTCCCCTTATAATACAGAAGAAGAGATACAATGGTTGATAAAATCAGAGTACAGTCACATTTACAGACCAAAATATAAACACACTCCCCTTATAATACAGAAGAAGAGATACATTTGTTGATGAACTGAGCTACAAGATAAAAGTACAGACACATTTACAGACCAAAACATAAACACACTCCCCTGATGATACAGAAGAAGAGATACATTTGTTGATGAACTGAGCTACAAGATAAAAGTACAGACACATTTACAGACCAAAACATAAACACATTCCCCTTATAATACAGAAGAATAGATACATTTGTTGATGAACTGAGTTACAAGATAAAAGTACAGACACATTTACAGCCCAAAACATCAACACACTCCCCTTATAATACAGAAGAAGAAATACATTTGTTGATGAACTGAGCTACAAGATAAAAGTTCGGACACATTTACACACCAAAACATAAACACACTACCCTTATAATACAGAAGAAGTGATACATTTGTTGATGTACTGAGCTACAAGATAACAGTACAGACACATTTACAGACTAAAACATAAACGCACTCCCCTTATCATACAGAAGAAGAGATATATTTGTTGATGAACTGAGCTACAAGATAAAAGAAGAGACACATTTACAGACCAAAACATCAACACACTCCCCTTATAATACAGAAGAAGAGATACAATGGTTGATAAAATCAGAGTACAGACACATTTACAGACCAAAACATAAACACACTCCCCTTATGATACAGAAGAAGAGATACACTTGTTGATGAACTGAGCTACAAGATAAAAGTACAGACACATTTACAGACCAAAGCACAAACACACTCTCCTTATAATACAGAAGAAGAGATACATTTGTTGATGAACTGAGCTACAAGATAAAAGCACAGACACATTTACAGACCAAAACATAAACACACTCCCCTTATAATACAGAAGAAGAGATACATTTGTTGATGAATTGAGCTACAAGATAAAAGAAGAGACACATTTACAGACCAAAATATAAACACACTCCCCTTATAATACAGAAGAAGAGATACATTTGTTGATGAACTGAGCTACATGATAAAAGTACAGACAGATTTACAGACCAAAACATAAACACATTCCCCTTATTATACAGAAGAAGAGATACATTTGTTGATGAACTGAGCTACAAGATAAAAGCACAGACACATTTACAGACCAAAACATAAACACACTCCCCTTATAATACAGAAGAAGAGATACATTTGTTGATGAATTGAGCTACAAGATAAAAGTACAGACACATTTACAGACCAAAACATAAACACACTACCCTTATAATTCAGAAGAAGAGATACATTTGTTGATGAACTGAGCCACAAGATAAAAATACAGTCCCATTTACAGACCAAAACATAAACACACTCCCCTTATAATACAGAAGAAGAGATACATTTGTTGATGAATTGAGCTACGAGATAAAAGTACAAAAACGTTTACAGACCAAAATATGAACACACTCCCCTTATGATACAGAAGAAGAGATACATTTGTTGATGAACTGAGCTACAAGATAAAAGTACAGACACATTTACAGCCCAAAACATCAACACAATCCCCTTATAATACAGAAGAAGAAATACATTTGTTGATGAACTGAGCTACAAGATAAAAGTTAGGACACATTTACAGACCAAAACATAAACACACTACCCTTATAATACAGAAGAAGTGATACATTTGTTGATGTACTGAGCTACAAGATAACAGTACAGACACATTTACAGACTAAAACATAAACACACTCCCCTTATCATACAGAAGAAGAGATATATTTGTTGATGAACTGAGCTACGAGATAAAAGAAGAGACACATTTACAGACCAAAACATCAACACACTCCCCTTATAATACAGAAGAAGAGATACAATGGTTGATGAACTGAGCTACAAGATAAAAGTACAGACACATTTACACACCAAAACATAAACAAATTCCCCTTATAATACAGAAGAAAAGATACATTTGTTGATGAACTGAGTTACAAGATAAAAGTACAGACACATTTACAGCCCAAAACATCAACACACTCCCCTTATAATACAGAAGAAGAAATACATTTGTTGATGAACTGAGCTACAAGATAAAAGTTCGGACACATTTACAGACCAAAACATAAACACACTACCCTTATAATACAGAAGAAGTGATACATTTGTTGATGTACTGAGCTACAATATAACAGTACAGACACATTTACAGACTAAAACATAAACACACTCCCCTTATCATACAGAAGAAGAGATATATTTGTTGATGAACTGAGCTACAAGATAAAACAAGAGACACATTTACAGACCAAAACATCAACACACTCCCCTTATAATACAGAAGAAGAGATACAATGGTTGATAAAATCAGAGTACAGACACATTTACAGACCAAAATATAAACACACTCCCCTTATAATACAGAAGAAGAGATACATTTGTTGATGAACTGAGTTACAAGATAAAAGTACAGACACATTTACAGCCCAAAACATCAATACACTCCCCTTATAATACAGAAGAAGAAATACATTTGTTGATGAACTGAGCTACAAGATAAAAGAAGAGACACATTTACAGTCCAAAACATAAACACACTACCCTTATAATACAGAAGAAGTGATACATTTGTTGATGTACTGAGCTACAAGATAACAGTACAGACACATTTACAGACTAAAACATAAACATACTCCCCTTGTGATACAGAAGAAGAGATATATTTGTTGATGAACTGAGCTACAAAATAAAAGAAGAGACACATTTACAGACCAAAACATCAACACACTCCCCTTATAATACAGAAGAAGAGATACAATGGTTGATAAAATCAGAGTACAGACACATTTACAGACCAAAATATAAACACACTCCCCTTATGATACAGAAGAAGAGATACATTTGTTGATGAACTGAGCTACAAGATAAAAGTACAGACACATTTACAGACCAAAACATAAACACACTCCCCTTATGATACAGAAGAAGAGATACACTTGTTGATGAACTGAGCTACAAGATAAAAGTACAGACACATTTACAGACCAAAGCACAAACACACTCTCCTTATAATACAGAAGAAGAGATACATTTGTTGATGAACTGAGCTACAAGATAAAAGTACAGACAGATTTACAGACCAAAACATAAACACATTCCCCTCATAATACAGAAGAAGTGATACATTTGTTGATGTACTGAGCTACAAGATAACAGTACAGACACATTTACAGACTAAAACATAAACACACTCCCCTTATCATACAGAAGAAGAGATATATTTGTTGATGAACTGAGCTACAAGATAAAAGAAGAGACACATTTACAGACCAAAACATCAACACACTCCCCTTATAATACAGAAGAAGAGATACAATGGTTGATGAACTGAGCTACAAGATAAAAGTACAGACACATTTACACACCAAAACATAAACACATTCCCCTTATAATACAGAAGAAAAGATACATTTGTTGATGAACTGAGTTACAAGATAAAAGTACAGACACATTTACAGCCCAAAACATCAACACACTCCCCTTATAATACAGAAGAAGTAATACATTTGTTGATGAACTGAGCTACAAGATAAAAGTTCGGACACATTTACAGACCAAAACATAAACACACTACCCTTATAATACAGAAGAAGTGATACATTTGTTGATGTACTGAGCTACAAGATAACAGTACAGACACATTTACAGACTAAAACATAAACACACTCCCCTTATCATACAGAAGAAGAGATATATTTGTTGATGAACTGAGCTACAAGATAAAAGAAGAGACACATTTACAGACCAAAACATCAACACACTCCCCTTATAATACAGAAGAAGAGATACAATGGTTGATAAAATCAGAGTACAGACACATTTACAGACCAAAATATAAACACACTCCCCTTATAATACAGAAGAAGAGATACATTTGTTGATGAACTGAGCTACAAGATAAAAGTACAGGCACATTTACAGACCAAAATATAAACACACTCCTCTTATAATACAGAAGAAGAGATATATTTGTTGATGAACTGAGCTACAAGATAAAAGAAGAGACACATTTACAGACCAAAACATCAACACACTCCCCTTATAATACAGAAGCAGAGATACATTTGTTGATGAACTGAGCTACAAGATAAAAGAAGAGACACATTTACAGACCAAAACATAAACACACACCCCTGATGATACAGAAGAAGAGATACATTTGTTGACGGACTGAGCTACAAGATAAAAGTACAGACACATTTATAGACCAAAACATAAACACATTCCCCTTATAATACAGAAGAATAGATACATTTGTTGATGAACTGAGTTACAAGATAAAAGTACAGACACATTTACAGCCCAAAACATCAACACACTCCCCTTATAATACAGAAGAAGAAATACATTTGTTGATGAACTGAGCTACAAGATAAAAGTTCGGACACATTTACAGACCAAAACATAAACACACTACCCTTATAATACAGAAGAAGTGATACATTTGTTGATGTACTGAGCTACAAGATAACAGTACAGACACATTTACAGACTAAAACATAAACATACTCCCCTTGTGATACAGAAGAAGAGATATATTTGTTGATGAACTGAGCTACAAAATAAAAGAAGAGACACAGTTACAGACCAAAACATCAACACACTCCCCTTATAATACAGAAGAAGAGATACAATGGTTGATAAAATCAGAGTACAGACACATTTACAGACCAAAATATAAACACACTCCCCTTATGATACAGAAGAAGAGATACATTTGTTGATGAACTGAGCTACAAGATAAAAGTACAGACACATTTACAGACCAAAACATAAACACACTCCCCTTATGATACAGAAGAAGAGATACACTTGTTGATGAACTGAGCTACAAGATAAAAGTACAGACACATTTACAGACCAAAGCACAAACACACTCTCCTTATAATACAGAAGAAGAGATACATTTGTTGATGAACTGAGCTACAAGATAAAAGTACAGACAGATTTACAGACCAAAACATAAACACATTCCCCTTATAATACAGGAGAAGAGATACATTTGTTGATGAACTGAGCTACAAGATAAAAGCACAGACACATTTACAGACCAAAACATAAACACACTCCCCTTATAATACAGAAGAAGAGATACATTTGTTGATGAATTGAGCTACAAGATAAAAGAAGAGACACATTTACAGACCAAAACATCAACACACTCCCCTTATAATACAGAAGAAGAGATACATTTGTTGATGAACTGAGCTACAAGATAAAAGTACAGACAGATTTACAGACCAAAACATAAACACATTCCCCTTATAATACAGAAGAAGAGATACATTTGTTGATGAACTGAGCTACAAGATAAAAGCACAGACACATTTACAGACCAAAACATACACACACTACCCTTATAATACAGAAGAAGAGATACATTTGTTGATGAACTGAGCTACAAAATAAAAGAAGAGACACATTTACAGACCAAAACATCAACACACTCCCCTTATAATACAGAAGAAGAGATACAATGGTTGATAAAATCAGAGTACAGACACATTTACAGACCAAAATATAAACACACTCCCCTTATAATACAGAAGAAGAGATACATTTGTTGATGAACTGAGTTACAAGATAAAAGTACAGACACATTTACAGCCCAAAACATCAACACACTCCCCTTATAATACAGAAGAAGAGATACAATGGTTGATAAAATCAGAGTACAGACACATTTACAGACCAAAATATAAACACACTCCCCTTATGATACAGAAGAAGAGATACATTTGTTGATGAACTGAGCTACAAGATAAAAGTACAGACACATTTACAGACCAAAACATAAACACACTCCCCTTATGATACAGAAGAAGAGATACACTTGTTGATGAACTGAGCTACAAGATAAAAGTACAGACACATTTACAGACCAAAGCACAAACACACTCTCCTTATAATACAGAAGAAGAGATACATTTGTTGATGAACTGAGCTACAAGATAAAAGTACAGACAGATTTACAGACCAAAACATAAACACATTCCCCTTATAATACAGAAGAAGTGATACATTTGTTGATGTACTGAGCTACAAGATAACAGTACAGACACATTTACAGACTAAAACATAAACACACTCCCCTTATCATACAGAAGAAGAGATATATTTGTTGATGAACTGAGCTACAAGATAAAAGAAGAGACACATTTACAGACCAAAACATCAACACACTCCCCTTATAATACAGAAGAAGAGATACAATGGTTGATGAACTGAGCTACAAGATAAAAGTACAGACACATTTACACACCAAAACATAAACACATTCCCCTTATAATACAGAAGAAAAGATACATTTGTTGATGAACTGAGTTACAAGATAAAAGTACAGACACATTTACAGCCCAAAACATCAACACACTCCCCTTATAATACAGAAGAAGAAATACATTTGTTGATCAACTGAGCTACAAGATAAAAGTTCGGACACATTTACAGACCAAAACATAAACACACTACCCTTATAATACAGAAGAAGTGATACATTTGTTGATGTACTGAGCTACAAGATAACAGTACAGACACATTTACAGACTAAAACATAAACACACTCCCCTTATCATACAGAAGAAGAGATATATTTGTTGATGAACTGAGCTACAAGATAAAAGAAGAGACACATTTACAGACCAAAACATCAACACACTCCCCTTATAATACAGAAGAAGAGATACAATGGTTGATAAAATCAGAGTACAGACACATTTACAGACCAAAATATAAACACACTCCCCTTATAATACAGAAGAAGAGATACATTTGTTGATGAACTGAGCTACAAGATAAAAGTACAGGCACATTTACAGACCAAAATATAAACACACTCCTCTTATAATACAGAAGAAGAGATATATTTGTTGATGAACTGAGCTACAAGATAAAAGAAGAGACACATTTACAGACCAAAACATCAACACACTCCCCTTATAATACAGAAGAAGAGATACATTTGTTGATGAACTGAGCTACAAGATAAAAGAAGAGACACATTTACAGACCAAAACGTAAACACACACCCCTGATGATACAGAAGAAGAGATACATTTGTTGACGGACTGAGCTACAAGATAAAAGTACAGACACATTTATAGACCAAAACATAAACACATTCCCCTTATAATACAGAAGAATAGATACATTTGTTGATGAACTGAGTTACAAGATAAAAGTACAGACACATTTACAGCCCAAAACATCAACACACTCCCCTTATAATACAGAAGAAGAAATACATTTGTTGATGAACTGAGCTACAAGATAAAAGTTCGGACACATTTACAGACCAAAACATAAACACACTACCCTTATAATACAGAAGAAGTGATACATTTGTTGATGTACTGAGCTACAAGATAACAGTACAGACACATTTACAGACTAAAACATAAACATACTCCCCTTGTGATACAGAAGAAGAGATATATTTGTTGATGAACTGAGCTACAAAATAAAAGAAGAGACACATTTACAGACCAAAACATCAACAGACTCCCCTTATAATACAGAAGAAGAGATACAATGGTTGATAAAATCAGAGTACAGACACATTTACAGACCAAAATATAAACACACTCCCCTTATGATACAGAAGAAGAGATACATTTGTTGATGAACTGAGCTACAAGATAAAAGTACAGACACATTTACAGACCAAAACATAAACACACTCCCCTTATGATACAGAAGAAGAGATACACTTGTTGATGAACTGAGCTACAAGATAAAAGTACAGACACATTTACAGACCAAAGCACAAACACACTCTCCTTATAATACAGAAGAAGAGAAACATTTGTTGATGAACTGAGCTACAAGATAAAAGTACAGACAGATTTACAGACCAAAACATAAACACATTCCCCTTATAATACAGGAGAAGAGATACATTTGTTGATGAACTGAGCTACAAGATAAAAGCACAGACACATTTACAGACCAAAACATAAACACACTCCCCTTATAATACAGAAGAAGAGATACATTTGTTGATGAATTGAGCTACAAGATAAAAGAAGAGACACATTTACAGACCAAAACATCAACACACTCCCCTTATAATACAGAAGAAGAGATACATTTGTTGATGAACTGAGCTACAAGATAAAAGTACAGACAGATTTACAGACCAAAACATAAACACATTCCCCTTATAATACAGAAGAAGAGATACATTTGTTGATGAACTGAGCTACAAGATAAAAGCACAGACACATTTACAGACCAAAACATAAACACACTACCCTTATAATACAGAAGAAGAGATACATTTGTTGATGAATTGAGCTACAAGATAAAAGTACAGACACATTTACAGACCAAAACATAAACACACTACCCTTATAATTCAGAAGAAGAGATACATTTGTTGATGAACTGACCCACAAGATAAAAATACAGTCCCATTTACAGACCAAAATATAAACACACGCCCCTTATAATACAAAAGAAGAGATACATTTGTTGATGAACTGAGCTACAAGATAAAAGTACAGACACATTTACAGCCCAAAACATCAACACACTCCCCTTATAATACAGAAGAAGAAATACATTTGTTGATGAACTGAGCTACAAGATAAAAGTTCGGACACATTTACAGACCAAAACATAAACACACTACCCTTATAATACAGAAGAAGTGATACATTTGTTGATTACTGAGCTACAAGATAACAGTACAGACACATTTACAGACCAAAATATAAACACACTCCTCTTATAATACAGAAGAAGAGATACATTTGTTGATGAACTGAGCTACAAGATAAAAGTACAGACACATTTACAGACCAAAATATAAACACACTCCTCTTATAATACGGAAGAAGAGATACATTTGTTGATGAACTGAGATACAAGATAAAAGTTCGGACACATTTACAGACCAAAACATCAACACGCTGCTCTTATAATACAGAAGAAGAGATAGATTTGTTGATGTACTGAGCTACAAGATAAAAGTACAGACACATTTACAGACCAAAACATAAACACACTCCGCATATAATAAAGAAGAAGTGATACATATGTTGATGTACTGAGCTACAAGATAACAGTACAGACACATTTACAGACTAAAACATAAACACACTCCCCTTATAATATAGAAGAAGAGATACAGTTGTGGATGAACTGAGCTACAAGATAACAGTACAGATACATTTACAGACCCAAACATAAACACACTCCTCTTATAATACAGAAGAATAGATTCATTTGTTGGTGAACTGAGCTACAAGATATAAGTACAGACACATTTACAGACCAAAACATAAACACACTCCTCTTATAATACAGAAGAGATACATTTGTTGATGAACTGAGCTAAAAGACAAAAGGACAGACACATTTACAGACCAAAACATAAACACACTCCTCTTATAATACAGAAGAAGAGATTCATTTGTTGATGAACTGAGCTTCAAGAAAAAAATACAGACACATTTACAGACCAAAACATAAACACACGCCCCTTATAATACAGAAGAAGTGATACATTTGTTGATGAACTGAGCTACAAGAAAAACGTACAGACACATTTACAGACCAAAACCTAAACACACACATCTTATAATACAGAAGAAGAGATACATTTGTTGATGAACTGAGCTACAAGATGAACAGTACAGACACATTTACAGACCAATACATAAACACACTCCTCTTATAATACAGAAGAAGAGATACATTTGTTTATGAACTGAGCTACAAGATAAAAGTACAGACAGATTTACAGACCAAAACATAAACACATTCCCCTTATAATACAGAAGAAGAGATACATTTGTTGATGAACTGAGCTACAAGATAAAAGTACAGACACATTTACAGACCAAAACATAAAAACACTACTCTTATAATTCAGAAGAAGAGATACATTTGTTGATGAACTGAGCCACAACATAAAAATACAATCCCATTTACAGACCAAAACATAAACACACTCCCCTTATAATACAGAAGAAGAGATAGATTTGTTGATGAACTGAGCTACAAGATAAAAGTACAGACAGATTTACAGACCAAAACATAAACACATTCCCCTTATAATACAGAAGAAGAGATTCATTTGTTGATGAACTGAGCTACAAGATAAAAGAAGAGACACATTTACAGACCAAAACATCAACACACTCCCCTTATAATACAGAAAAAGAGATACAATGGTTGATAAAATCAGAGTACAGACACATTTACAGACGAAAATATAAACACACTCCCCTTATAATACAGAAGAAGAGATACATTTGTTGATGAACTGAGCTACAAGATAAAAGTACAGACACATTTACAGACCAAAATATAAACACACTCCACTTATAATACAGAAGAAGAGATACATTTCTTGATGAACTGAGCTACAGGATAAAAGTACAGACACATTTACAGACCAAAACATCAACACGCTGCCCTTATAATACAGAAGAAGAGATAGATTTGTTGATGTACTGAGCTACAAGATAAAAGTACAGACACATTTACAGACCCAAACATAAACACACTCCGCTTATAATACAGAAGAAGTGATACATATGTTGATGTACTGAGCTACAAGATAACAGTACAGACACATTTACAGACTAAAACATAAACACACTCCCCTTATCATACAGAAGAAGAGATATATTTGTTGATGAACTGTGCTACAAGATAAAAGAAGAGACACATTTACAGACCAAAACATCAACACACTCCCCTTATAATACAGAAGAAGAGATACAATGGTTGATAAAATCAGAGTAGAGACACATTTACAGACCAAAATATAAACACACTCCCCTTATAATACAGAAGAAGAGATACATTTGTTGATGAACTGAGCTACAAGATAAAAGTACAGACACATTTACAGACCAAAATATAAACACACTCCTCTTATAATACAGAAGAAGAGATACATTTGTTGATGAACTGAGCTACAGGATAAAAGTACAGACACATTTACAGACCAAAACATCAACACGCTGCCCTTATAATACAGAAGAAGAGATAGATTTGTTGATGTACTGAGCTACAAGATAAAAGTACAGACACATTTACAGACCCAAACATAAACACACTCCGCTTATAATACAGAAGAAGTGATACATATGTTGATGTACTGAGCTACAAGATAACAGTACAGACACATTTACAGACTAAAACATAAACACAGTCCCCTTATAATATAGAAGAAGAGATACATTTGTGGATGAACTGAGCTACAAGATAACAGTACAGATACATTTACAGGCCAAAACATAAACACACTCCTCTTATAATACAGAAGAATAGATTCATTTGTTGGTGAACTGAGCTACAAGATATAAGTACAGACACATTTACAGACCAAAACATAAACACACTCCTCTTATAATACAGAAGAGATACATTTGTTGATGAACTGAGCTAAAAGACAAAAGGACAGACACATTTACAGACCAAAACATAAACACACTCCTCTTATAATACAGAAGAAGAGATTCATTTGTTGATGAACTGAGCTTCAAGAAAAAAATACAGACACATTTACAGACCAAAACATAAACACACGCCCCTTATAATACAGAAGAAGTGATACATTTGTTGATGAACTGAGCTACAAGAAAAACGTACAGACACATTTACAGACCAAAACCTAAACACACACATCTTATAATACAGAAGAAGAGATACATTTGTTGATGAACTGAGCTACAAGATGAACAGTACAGACACATTTACAGACCAATACATAAACACACTCCTCTTATAATACAGAAGAAGAGATACATTTGTTTATGAACTGAGCTACAAGATAAAAGTACAGACAGATTTACAGACCAAAACATAAACACATTCCCCTTATAATACAGAAGAAGAGATACATTTGTTGATGAACTGAGCTACAAGATAAAAGTACAGACACATTTACAGACCAAAACATAAAAACACTACTCTTATAATTCAGAAGAAGAGATACATTTGTTGATGAACTGAGCCACAACATAAAAATACAATCCCATTTACAGACCAAAACATAAACACACTCCCCTTATAATACAGAAGAAGAGATAGATTTGTTGATGAACTGAGCTACAAGATAAAAGTACAGACAGATTTACAGACCAAAACATAAACACATTCCCCTTATAATACAGAAGAAGAGATTCATTTGTTGATGAACTGAGCTACAAGATAAAAGAAGAGACACATTTACAGACCAAAACATCAACACACTCCCCTTATAATACAGAAAAAGAGATACAATGGTTGATAAAATCAGAGTACAGACACATTTACAGACGAAAATATAAACACACTCCCCTTATAATACAGAAGAAGAGATACATTTGTTGATGAACTGAGCTACAAGATAAAAGTACAGACACATTTACAGACCAAAATATAAACACACTCCACTTATAATACAGAAGAAGAGATACATTTCTTGATGAACTGAGCTACAGGATAAAAGTACAGACACATTTACAGACCAAAACATCAACACGCTGCCCTTATAATACAGAAGAAGAGATAGATTTGTTGATGTACTGAGCTACAAGATAAAAGTACAGACACATTTACAGACCCAAACATAAACACACTCCGCTTATAATACAGAAGAAGTGATACATATGTTGATGTACTGAGCTACAAGATAACAGTACAGACACATTTACAGACTAAAACATAAACACACTCCCCTTATCATACAGAAGAAGAGATATATTTGTTGATGAACTGTGCTACAAGATAAAAGAAGAGACACATTTACAGACCAAAACATCAACACACTCCCCTTATAATACAGAAGAAGAGATACAATGGTTGATAAAATCAGAGTAGAGACACATTTACAGACCAAAATATAAACACACTCCCCTTATAATACAGAAGAAGAGATACATTTGTTGATGAACTGAGCTACAAGATAAAAGTACAGACACATTTACAGACCAAAATATAAACACACTCCTCTTATAATACAGAAGAAGAGATACATTTGTTGATGAACTGAGCTACAGGATAAAAGTACAGACACATTTACAGACCAAAACATCAACACGCTGCCCTTATAATACAGAAGAAGAGATAGATTTGTTGATGTACTGAGCTACAAGATAAAAGTACAGACACATTTACAGACCCAAACATAAACACACTCCGCTTATAATACAGAAGAAGTGATACATATGTTGATGTACTGAGCTACAAGATAACAGTACAGACACATTTACAGACTAAAACATAAACACAGTCCCCTTATAATATAGAAGAAGAGATACATTTGTGGATGAACTGAGCTACAAGATAACAGTACAGATACATTTACAGGCCAAAACATAAACACACTCCTCTTATAATACAGAAGAATAGATTCATTTGTTGGTGAACTGAGCTACAAGATATAAGTACAGACACATTTACAGACCAAAACATGAACACACTCCTCTTATAATACAGAAGAGATACATTTGTTGATGAACTGAGCTAAAAGATAAAAGGATAGACACATTTACAGACCAAAACATAAACACACTCCTCTTATAATACAGAAGAAGAGATTCATTTGTTGATGAACTGAGCTTCAAGAAAAAAGTACAGACACATTTACAGACCAAAACATAAACACACGCCCCTTATAATACAGAAGAAGTGATACGTTTGTTGATGAACTGAGCTACAAGAAAAACGTACAGACACATTTACAGACCAAAACATAAACACACACATCTTATAATACAGAAGAAGAGATACATTTGTTGATGAACTGAGCTACAAGATGAACAGTACAGACACATTTACAGACCAATACATAAACACACTACCCTTATAATTCAGAAGAAGAGATACATTTGTTGAAGAACTGAGCCACAAGATAAAAATACAGTCCCATTTACAGACCAAAACATAAACACACTCCCCTTATAATACAGAAGAAAAGATACATTTGTTGATGAACTGAGCTACAAGATAAAAGTACAAAAACGTTTACAGACCAAAATATAAACACACTCCCCTTATGATACAGAAGAAGAGATACATTTGTTGATGAACTAAGCTACAAGATAAAAGTACAGACACATTTACAGCCCAAAACATCAACACACTCCCCTTATAATACAGAAGAAGAAATACATTTGTTGATGAACTGAGCTACAAGATAAAATTTCGGACACATTTACAGACCAAAACATAAACACACTCCCCTTATCATATATAAGAAGAGATACATTTGTTGATGAACTGAGTTACAAGATAAAAGTACAGACACATTTACAGACCAAAACATAAACACACTCCCCTTATGATACAGAAGAAGAGATACATTTGTTAATGAACTGAGCTACAAGATAAAAGTACAGACACATTTACAGACCAAAACATAAACACACTCCCCTGATGATACAGAAGAAGAGATACATTTGTTGATGAACTGAGCTACAAGATAAAAGTACAGACACATTTACAGACCAAAACATAAACACATTCCCCTTATAATACAGAAGAAGAGATACATTTGTTGATGAACTGAGTTACAAGATAAAAGTACAGACACATCTACAGCCCAAAACATCAACACACTCCCCTTATAATACAGAAGAAGAAATACATTTGTTCATGAACTGAGCTACCAGATAACAGTACAGACACATTTACAGACTAAAACATAAACACACTCCCCTTATAATATAGAAGAAGAGATACATTTGTGGATGAACTGAGCTACAATATAACAGTACAGATACATTTACAGACCAAAACATAAACACACTCCTCTTATAATACAGAAGAAGAGATTCATTTGTTGATGAACTGAGCTTCAAGAAAAAAGTACAGACACATTTACAGACCAAATCATAAACACACGCCCCTTATAATACAGAAGAAGCGGTACATTTGTTGAGGAACTGAGCTACAAGAAAAACGTACAGACACATTTACAGACCAAAACATCAACACACTCCCCTTATAATACAGAAGAAAAGATACAATGGTTGATAAAATCAGAGTACAGACACATTTACAGACCAAAATATAAACACACTCCCCTTATAATACAGAAGAAGAGATACATTTGTTGATGAACTGAGCTACACGATAAAAGTACAGACACATTTACAGACCAAAATATAAACACACTCCTCTTATAATACAGAAGAAGAGATACATTTGTTGATGAACTGAGCTACAAGATAACAGTACAGATACATTTACAGACCAAAACATAAACACACTCCTCTTATAATACAGAAGAAGAGATTCATTTGTTGATGAACTGAGCTTCAAGAAAAAAGTACAGACACATTTACAGACCAAATCATAAACACACGCCCCTTATAATACAGAAGAAGCGGTACATTTGTTGAGGAACTGAGCTACAAGAAAAACGTACAGACACATTTACAGACCAAAACATCAACACACTCCCCTTATAATAGAGAAGAAGAGATACAATGGTTGATAAAATCAGAGTACAGACACATCTACAGCCCAAAACATCAACACACTCCCCTTATAATACAGAAGAAGAAATACATTTGTTGATGAACTGAGCTACAAGATAACAGTACAGACACATTTACAGACTAAAACATAAACACACTCCCCTTATAATATAGAAGAAGAGATACATTTGTGGATGAACTGAGCTACAAGATAACAGTACAGATACATTTACAGACCAAAACATAAACACACTCCTCTTATAATACAGAAGAATAGAATCATTTGTTGGTGAACTGAGCTACAAGATATAAGTACAGACACATTTACAGACCAAAACATAAACACACTCCTCTTATAATACAGAAGAAGAGATTCATTTGTTGATGAACTGAGCTTCAAGAAAAAAGTACAGACACATTTACAGACCAAATCATAAACACACGCCCCTTATAATACAGAAGAAGCGGTACATTTGTTGAGGAACTGAGCTACAAGAAAAACGTACAGACACATTTACAGACCAAAACATAAACACACACCTCTTATAATACAGAAGAAGAGATACATTTGTTGATGAACTGAGCTACAAGATGAACAGTACAGACACATTTACAGACCAAAACATAAACACACTCCTCTTATAATACAGAAGAAGAGATACATTTGTTGATGAACTGAGCTACAAGATAAAAGTTCGGACACATTTACAGACCAAAACATAAACACACTACCCTTATAATACAAAAGAAGAGATACATTTGTCGATGAACTGAGCTACAAGATAAAAGTAGAGACACATTTACAGACCAAAACATAAACACACGCCCCTTATAATACAGAAGAAGTGATACATTTGTTGATGAACTGAGCTACAAGAAAAAAGTACAGACACATTTACAGACCAAAACATAAACACACACCTCTTATAATACAGAAGAAGAGATACATTTGTTGATGAACTGAGCTACAAGATAACAGTACAGACACATTTACAGACCAATACATAAACGCACTCCTCTTATAATACAGAAGAAGAGATACAGTTGTTGATGAACTGAGCTACAAGATAACAGTACAGACACATTTACAGACCAATACATAAACGCACTCCTCTTATAATACAGAAGAAGAGATACTGTTGTTGATGAACTGAGCTACAAGATAACAGTACAGATACATTTACAGACCAATACATAAACACACTCCTCTTATAATACAGAAGAAGAGATACATTTGTTGATGAACTGAGCTACAAGATAAAATTAGGGACACATTTACAGGCCAAAACATAAACACTCCCCTTATGATACAGAAGAAGAGATACATTTGTTGATGAACTGAGCTACAAGATAAAAGTACAGACACATTTACAGACCAAAACAGAAACACACTCCCCTTATGATACAGAAGAAGAGATACATTTGTTGATGAACTGAGCTACAAGATAAATATAAACACACCCCCCTTGTAATACAGAAGAAGAGATACATTTGTTGATGAACTGAGCTACAAGATAAAAGTACAGACACATTTACAGACCAAAACATAAACACATTCCCATTACAATACGGAAGAAGAGATACATTTGTTGATGAACTGAGTTACAAGATAAAAGTACAGACACATTTACAGCCCAAAACATCAACACACTCCCCTTATAATACAGAAGAATAAATACATTTGTTGATGAACTGAGCTACAAGATAAAAGTTCGGACACATTTACAGACCAAAACATAAACACACTACCCTTATAATACAGAAGAAGAGATACATTTGTTGATGTACTGAGCTACAAGATAACAGTACAGACACATTTACAGACTAAAACATAAACACACTCCCCTTATCATACAGAAGAAGAGATATATTTGTTGATGAACTGAGCTACAAGATAAAAGAAGAGACACATTTACAGACCAAAACATCAACACACTCTCCTTATAATACAGAAGAAGAGATACAATGGTTGATGAAGTCAGAGTACAGACACATTTACAGACCAAAATATAAACACACTCTCCTTATAATACAGAAGAAGAGATACATTTGTTGATGAACTGAGCTACAAGATAACAGTACAGACACATTTACAGACTAAAACATAAACACACTCCCCTTATAATACAGAAGAAGAGATACATTTATGGATGCACTGAACTACAAGATAACAGCACAGATACATTTACAGACCAAAACAGAAACACACTCCTCTTATAATACAGAAGCAGAGATTCATTTGTTGATGAACTGAGCTACAAGATAAGTACAGACACATTTACAGACCAAAGCATAAACACACTCCTCTTATAATACAGAAGAGATACATTTGTTGATGAACTGAGCTAAAAGATAAAAGGACAGACACATTTACAGACCAAAACATAAACACACTCCTCTTATAATATAGAAGAAGAGATTCATTTGTTGATGAACTGAGGTTCAAGAAAAAAGTACATACACATTTACAGACCAAAATATAAACACACTCCCCTTATAATACAGAAGAAGAGATACATTTGTCGATGAACTGAGCTACAACATAAAAGTAGAGACACATTTACAGACCAAAACATAAACACACGCCCCTTATAATACAGAAGAAGTGATACATTTGTTGATGAACTGAGCTACAAGAAAAAAGTACTGACACATTTACAGACCAAAACATAAACACACAACTCTTATAATACAGAAGAGATACATTTGTTGATGAACTGAGCTACAAGATAACAGTACAGACACATTTACAGACCAATACATAAACACACTCCTCTTATAATACAGAAGAAGAGATACATTTGTTGATGAACTGAGCTACAAGATAAAAGTACAAACACGTTTACCGACCAAAATATAAACACACTCCCCTTATGATACAGAAGAAGAGATACATTTGTTGATGTACTGAGCTACAAGATAACAGTACAGACACATTTACAGACTAAAACATAAACACACTCCTCTTATCATACAGAAGAAGAGATATATTTGTTGATGAAATGAGCTACAAGATAACAGTACAGAGACATTTACAGACTAAAATATAAACACACTCCCCTTATAATATAGAAGAAGTGATACATTTGTTGAAGAACTGAGCTACAAGATAACAGTACAGATACATTTACAGACCAAAACATAAACACCCTCCTCTTATAATACAGAAGAAGAGATTCATTTGTTGATTAACTGAGCTACAAGATAAGTACAGACACATTTACAGACCAAAACATAAACTCACTCCTCTTATAATACAGAAGAAGAGATTCATTTGTTGATGAACTGAGCTTCAAGAAAAAAGTCCAGACACATTTACAGACCAAAACATAAACACACGCCCCTTATAATACAGAAGAAGTGATACGTTTGTTGATGAACTGAGCTACAAGAAAAACGTACAGACACATTTACAGACCAAAACATAAACACACACATCTTATAATACAGAAGAAGAGATACATTTGTTGATGAACTGAGCTACAAGATAAAAGTAGAGACACATTTACAGACCAAAACATAATCACACGCCCCTTATAATACAGAAGAAGTGATACATTTGTTGATGAACTGAGCTACAAGAAAAAAGTACAGACACATTTACAGACCAAAACATAAACACACACCTCTTATAATACAGAAGAAGAGATACATTTGTTGATGAACTGAGCTACAAGATAACAGTACAGACACATTTACAGACCAATACATAAACGGACTCCTCTTATAATACAGAAGAAGAGATACATTTGTTGATGAACTGAGCTACAAGATAACAGTACAGATACATTTACAGACCAATACATAAACACACTCCTCTTATAATACAGAAGAAGAGATACATTTGTTGATGAACTGAGCTACAAGATAAAATTAGGGACACATTTACAGGCCAAAACATAATCACTCCCCTTATGATACAGAAGAAGAGATACATTTGTTGATGAACTGAGCTACAAGATAAAAGTACAGACACATTTACAGACCAAAACAGAAACACACTCCCCTTATGATACAGAAGAAGAGATACATTTGTTGATGAACTGAGCTACAAGATAAAAGTACAGACACATTTACAGACCAAAACACAAACACACTCCCCTTATAATACAGAAGAAGAGATACATTTGTTGATGAACTGAGCTACAAGATAAAAGTACAGACACATTTACAGACCAAAACATAAACACACTCCTCTTATAATACAGAAGAAGAGATACATTTGTTGATGAACTGAGCTACAAGATAAAAGTACAGACACATTTACAGACCAAAACATAAACACACTCCCCTTATAATACAGAAGAAGAGATACATTTGTTGATGAATTGAGCTACAATATAAAAGTACATACACATTTACAGACCAAAATATAAACACACTCCCCTTATAATACAGAAGAAGAGATACATTTGTTGATGTACTGAGCTACAAGATAAAAGTAGACACATTTACAGACCAAAACATAAACACACTTCCCATATAATACAGAAGAACAGACTTCATCATATACTTCGGCTGTTAGCCCACCTCTTGCTATACATCTGAAGTAATTAGCCACATGCCCGGTAATTATATGCGAATTAGTATGTCCATTTCACAATTATATTGAAAGAGTACGGGTATATATAGCCATCAGATATATTGCTATATATACCCGTTTGTTTCGATAATATACACATCTTCTGGTGGGGGTTTAACAAAACCCGACAATCGATTACAGCTATTTATCACTTTTTCTATGTTTACGGGTAAATTCTTTATTTCTGACAAGGTTACATGCCTACAATATATATATATAAGGGCGGTGGATTGGCAGTATCGGTAGAGAGTCGGAAGCCATGCTTTCCAGCATAGTTACGTCCCTTTATGATCTGAGTTCAAATCCCGCCGAGGTTGACTTTGCCTTTCATCCCTACGGGGTCGATAAAATGAAGTACCAGTAATTCACTGGGTAATTGCTGGCCTTGTGCCTAAAGTAGAAACAAATATATATATATATATATATATATATATATATATATATATATATATATATATACACATTATATATATATATAGTAATAATTATAAATTTGAAGACTAAATCCAAAGAGAGCTCGATAAGGATAAATATATATCCAATATATAAGAACCGTAGAGCAAATATTTATTAAAATAACAGATTAAAGTTTAAGCAAAGAATCGGTGCTTTCACCCTTAACGGGATCTTCTGAAACTAACCTTTAAGGGTGAAAGCAGCGATTCTTTGCTTAAACTTTAATCTGTTATTTTAATAAATATATATATATATATATATATATAACAAAGGAATTGTGGTAAGGAACCAGATGGACGATAACGCACGAGTGTACTCAATACTTAGGGTAGTAGAATGGGAAATAGGAAAGTATGACCCCGACGGCAGAGCGCAAGCCGTTTCGACGGCTATTTCTGGAGTCCAGAAATAGCCGTCGAAACGGCTTGCGCTCTGCCGTCGGGGTCGTACTTTTTCCTATATATATATATATATATATATATATATATATATACGTTCTAACTACTTCATTTATAACGACGCCTATTTGTAACTTGGTTATTCCTTTGGTAACACTAATAATGGCCGGCTTCGGTCACAAATGACCATGGGATTTGAATCTAGATAGTTCCCCTCCAAGGCACAAGTCCGGCCAAGATTGTTATTGGAAGACCTCCCCTTTCCACACCACCGATGTTGTCTACGGAAAATAGCAATGGCTGATACATCTTGGCACCAGTGACGTTGCAACTCATTTCTACAGCAGAGTAAACTGGAGCAACATGAAATAAAGTGTCTTGCTCAAGAACACAACACAAAGCCCGGCTCGAGGATCGAACTCACAACCTCACGATTGTAAGCCAGATACTCTAAGAATTAAACCATGACTTGGTTGCTGACGATATCTCATAAGCATCCAAGAATGATATCATCTACTTACGGAAAATAACATGAATAATTGAATCAATATCAGCAGATAAAACAATCGCATACTCTCTCTTCTCATTTTAATGTTGCATGCATTAACCGTTTATCATTCAAATTACTCTATATTTACTATTGTATTTTTGTGGTAAAGTTTTTATCTCACATAATTATCTTACATGATATCGAATCTATCAGATTTTGGTATAACTTATTTTGAGAACAATAACTTAACTTCAGTATGAGCAGCCAGTTACAGCCAGTTTGAACAGAAAGAGGTGTGATAAATCTAGCCGGCTATGGCCAGTTTAATGCTAAAGGGTTAATTAGGATTTCACTAATTTATCATTTATCCTTTTCATGAGCTGAATTGATATAATTGTTATGGTTTCCAATTAAATGTCCCTTTATGTATTCCGGTTCACTGCGATCTATGTTCAAATCTCGTCGAGTTAAACTTGACATATCATCCTTTCCCGATACGTGAATAAAGTAGAAATCCAGGACAGGCGAAATTGGAGGAATTGTTAAAGATTCAGATTTGATAATTTGAATTTCCTCATATACGGACCTGTGTGTTCTGAGGTCAAATCCCACCTCTTTCTGCTAGCAATTAAGGCAGGTATTTTCAGCAATGGTCTCATCTGATGATCGGCTCCTTTTCCTTTTAGTTTCATTCTAATGTTGCCTGAGGATTGTTTTGCTTTAATACTTTATTCATAAGACACAAATATGAGGTCAGCTCAGGATCACCAACGTACCCCATTTCTTTTCTTAAAAAAAAACGTCCTAAACACAAAATATAAAATATAAAGTAAATGTGTAAAATGTTATTTTGTTTGTCTTACTTGAATATCATTTCCAATCCTTTATTTCTAACTTGCATTGCACTGGTTTTCACCAAACAGTTTAACCATGAAATTCGTTGCATGATGTACATAACTACTTTCTCCTTGACTTAAAAGCGAATTACGATGAGGTAACAATTCTACTGAGAATGACTTGATACAGACAGAGGATTGGTAAAGTGGCTTGTGTGTTGGACAACCCGCTGGTTTGTATTTGAGCCCGCTGCCCCAGTCTAAATTCAAACCACGTAGAAGTCTTCTTTGAATTTTATCCATACCTTTTCAACACATAAATATATAAAGTTCCACTGAATGGCTCTGGAACGTGGATATGTTAAAATATATAGGTTAGGAATATTTGCTCAGGCTCTTTGCAACGTCGTATGCACCTTACCAATCATGATGCAGGATTACCTGGGAAGTACATAACGGTGTACACGTACAGTAATAATGATTTCTGATTTAGGCACAAGGTCACCACGATTGGAAAGGTGCATACGATGTTGAGTGCTTGACCCTTCCTACACCATTATATATTGATCGCAATTATGCAAACGCAACGCCAACTACCAATTAATCAACATTTGATAACACAACTATATACTACTACTACTACTACTACTACTACTACTAAAACTACTACTACTACTGCTGCTGCTGCTGCTGCTTATACTACTACTACTACTACTACTACTACTAAAACTACTACTACTGCTGCTGCTGCTGCTGCTTATACTACTACTACTACTACTACTACTACTACTACTACTACTACTACTACTACTGCTGTTGCTGCTGATGCTGCTGCTACTACTACTACTACTACTACTACTACTACTACTACTACTACTACTACTACTACTACTACTACTACTACTACTACTACTATCAGTTGTATTCTTCTAGCTCAATGTTTTATCTCTCACTCATTCTCTGTACCTGTGTAAATATGTAAAAAAAATATGTATGTACACATATTTATAAATATTCCCACACATATACATACAGACATATATACACACATATATACATATATATATATATATATATATATATATATATATATATATATATATATATATATATATATATGAATATGCGTGTGAGGGAAGCGTATGCGGTCACGATTGTCTATGAGCACCAAACGATTCATAATGAGCAACTCATCATATGAACATGGTTTACCACCCCATGTACCGAGCGTTAGATTACGTCCTTATACGATATATATATATATATATATATATATATATATATATATATATATATATATATATATATGTGTGTGTCTATATATATGTATGTATATCTACATATGAATGTATATAACGATATATATATATATATACACACACACACACACCACACATACACACACATATATATATAGTTATATATATATATATACTTAAATACAAGTACCAGTCGTTTAAATGCAAATCGAACGCTAATTAGCTGATTACTAATTAATTACGGGCAAAATTAAGAACATGCAATTAAAATTTTGAAAAAAAAACTGTATCTATTTATATATCTATCAGCTTTGCTATGTGTCTGTGTGTGTATATGTATGTATGTATGTATGTATGTATGTATGTATGTATGTATGTATGTATGTATGTATGTATGTATGTTTATATATATGTATGTATGTATCTATGTATCTATGTGCGTATGTATGTTTGCATGCCGCCATGCAGTTATTTAAGTGCGCATGCGTGCATGTATGTATGTATCCATGCATGTATATCTTTATGTATGTATGTATGTATGTATGTATGTATGTATGTATGTATGTATATATATATATGTATGTATTCACGTATGTATGTATGTATGTATGTTTGTGTATATTTATGTATGTATCTATGTATATATTGATGTATGTATGTGCGTATGTATGTATGTATGTTTGTGAATATTTATCTGTTTCTTTGTATATATGTATGCATGTATGTGTGTATGTTCTTCTGGTTTTATAATTTCACAAAGTTTTACCAATAGAGAGAGAGTCAGTTTCTAACATAGACACAAGACTCTCTCATTGGAATTTACACATCAACTAGGTAGATATGTATGTATGTATGCATGTGTACATATGGATGTTATTGTATGTGTGGGTGTGGATGTTTTGAGTTGTATGTGTGCATGTGTATATGCTTTGTATCTGTACATGTGTATATGCAGTTATTAGATGCAACATCTTTGGAATGTTTTACATATTTTTAGTGTTCCATTAATGGATTGTACTTGTAGTTTCCTAACTAGTTGTGTTCTTTCTGTTCCTGTGAAGCCTAGCTTCTCAAGATTTGTATTGAGGCAGTTACTAACATACCCCAGTTCCCCAATAATCACAGGCATAAATCTGAAGGTGTAATCAGGGTGGAGTATCTTCAGATTTCTCATCAGTTCTGCATAAATATTCTCCTTTTCACTAATCTTTGATATTATATTGGCATCTGCTGGGCTGCTAATTTCCACTACTGTGCATGTTTTCTTCTCCCTGTCCCATATCATACTATCTGGTCTGTTATGCCTGCATTTTATTGGGATTTTTACTGGAACATTCCACCAGTACTCTTTCATATTATGTACATGGATGTCTTCCACATTGTTGTAGCTTTTAATGTGTTTATTATCGGGGCTATCTTTTTACGAACTGCATTGTACAGTGTTTTGGCCACTACATCATGCCTCATAGGTAGATAGTACCGCGATGACATCTTTGGACAGCTGCTGATGACATGGGTGATATTCTCGATGTTAGTTCTGCAGAGTCTGCACTTGTTATCACATGTAGGTGTTTTTGCCTGCGTCCCTATCTCTTTTGTGAATCAGGTATTTCGTGCTAATCTCCTGTTCTTGGATTGCAAAAGCGTATCCTTCAAAGTGGGAGCCAATATAGCGGTTCTTGGTCCAAGATAGACTACTTTCCTTATCTATATTACTCTCACTCTGGAGCTTCCTGGCAACATATCCATGCATGATTTTTTGCTGATAGGCATGCAGTTTTTCATCCATGGATTCACTGCGATACTGCTGAGCGACATCCCTGGGTATGAGATTTTGATTATCCCACAGGGAATATCTCTCAAGGAGTTTCTTCCCAACTCTCATGATCTTATCTGTTTCATGCAGACAGACTTGCTCGAGAAGCGGGCTCCTACGCTTCGAGGTTCGTAGATGTTGTCGGAGAGATATGATGCGACATTCAAATGTTGTCTGGACTGATGTTAGGCCTCTGCCTCCCTGCTTACGTTTCAAGTAATGGCGGTCTATGTCACTGTTGATGTGGAAGTTTCCGGTGTTGTTCAGTATTTTTCGAGTTCCAACATCAACTGCTCGGATTTCATCTATCGTCCAATTGAGTATTCGAAACGTTGGTGTTAGGACAAGCACAGCAAACACATTGTGAGCCACTGTTTTGTTTTGCGCAGAGAGTTCCGATGACCAGATCTTTCTTAATCGGGTGTAGTATTCTCTGGTTACGCGTTCTTTATTACAGATACCATTATAGGATATGTTCTCATCTATCCCCAGGTATCTGTAGCAGTCCTCATCAGATATCGGTGAAACAGTTAGACCATTGATGACAACGTTGATAGATTGGGTTGTTGTTTTTCCCCGCTTTACATCATGTATGAGCATTTATCTTAGCCAAACTCCATTCCTATATCCTTTGAGAACGTTGTAACCAGGTCAAGATTTTTCTTCATCCCATCCATGTTCTTGGCATAGAGTTTCAGATCGTCCACAAAGAAGTTATGGGTTAGGTTCGTATTTCTGTCCTCCTGTGAGCCAATGATGTATCCCTCGCATTTCTTGAGCAGTAAAGACAAGGGGTTTAATGACAAGATGAACAATATCACAGAGAGACTGTCCCCTTGAAATATACCCCTGCAATATTTTATTTTATCAGTGAAAATGGAGTCCTCCCTCTGTCTTTAACCTTAGGATAGTAGCCCAAGAAGGAGAGAGCTTCTCTATAGCTCTGACAATAATATCTGGGACTTTAGCATGTTGGAGGGCCTCTATCATCCAAGAGTGGGGAACAGAATCTGCTATCACCAAGATAATGCTTCACTGTCATTGCTAAGGCATATAAACAGGCGTTGATTTGCCAAAATGTTGGGGTTTTTATCCGTCGTAAATATTCATCCCCTATTTCGTCAATAACACGTAGTATTTCATTATATGGTTTTTTATTCACCATTGTCATTTTAACACGTTCAGCCAGAGAGATATTTATACATGAGTTAATTTCTCTCTGGAAGATTTCGTTGAGGGAAATTTTCAATTGTTTATACTTTTGATTATAATTATCGATAGTCGAGGTAGACTCGGATGGTATACGTGGTGTCACAGTTATTCGATTATTATTAATATTTCTTCGATTATTATTATTATCGATAGTGTTTTCCCCAGCATTCGAGGTAGACTTAGATGGTACAGGTGGTGTCAAATTTCTTACAGGCATAGTTGTTTCAAGACGCTGTTCGACCTGGCTGCTAGGAAGTCTAGTAGCAGCATTGCGATCTGTAGCACGTGTTGTTGATTCCATGTTTGTTGTGGGGGACTTCCAATTAATAATATTATCTTATTTTTACGTTCAAAACGTCGCTTGTTGGCGTAATTGTTTCGCTGTGAAATAATTTAGCTCTGGGTGTATTTCGTCTCAGTGTAGCTTCATTCTATTCATATAGCCAATGGAGGGATTGTTTTTTGCCATTTTATAACAATTAAATAAATCATCATTAAGTTCGCAACTCCAAGAGAAATGCGATTTATAATTTCGGTTTCTTCTGTAGCTACAACTGAATAAAGTTTGATTACCTTCTTTGTTATTTGTCTTCGATACTTCCTTAATTTTCTTGTTGATGTTGTGTTCAGCCATGCTGTTTTAGCAAATCCTTGTAAAATGAATTATGTATTTAGTCGGATATCTCTACGAATTCTAATAAAAGGTGTCTTCAGAAGGGATAGTTAGAAGAATAACCAGTTATTCAACCTGGCTCTAGTTGTGGCATTACTGTCGGAGATAGTATTCATCTTAAATTTAATAAATAGTCTCCCACGCCAAAATATGCGACTGATCGCGTTGACTGCCTTTGTATGTATGTATGTATGTATGTAAGTATGTATGTATGTAAGCATGTATGTATGAATGTATGTATATATGCTTGAATGTATGTATGTTTTCATATATGTATGTATGCAGATTATCTACTGTATATATATCTGTTTCCATATATTTTACGCAATATATATATGTTTGTGTGTATATGTATATATGTGTATATGTGTATTTGTGTGTGTGAGTTTCTATGCGTGTCTGTGTTATGTATGTGTGTATGTATGTGTGTACGGGTGTATGAACGTATGTAAGTATGTGCGTTTTTATGTGTGTGTGTATGTGTGTATGAATCTGTGTTAGAATTCGCATTACTACATTCTTTCTCACTCGCGCTCTCTCTCTCTCTCTCTCTCTCTCTCTCTCTCTCTCTCTCTCTCACTCTATCTCTCTCTCCCTCTTTATATCTTTCTCTCTCTCTTTATGTAGAGAGAGATAGAGAGAGAATTAGAAAGACTAAGAGAGAGAGAGAGAGAGAGAGAGAGAGAGCGATAGAGAGAATTAGAGAGAATAAGAGAGCGTGTTTAGTGAGTTGGTCCGAGGGTTACTTACTCCAGTAATCACCACAGGATCCCAACCACTATATTTAATAGAAATAAGAGATAGGAGAATTTTCATACAATTTCATTTCGTGTGAGAATTATCTCTCACTACATTTGAAGTAATAACTGATGCAGATAAGTTTCTCAAAACGAGTATCAAAATAACTTGCGTTTATTGTAGTCCGTGTATTACAAATGTGGTAATCAAATGTACCTCGTGGCATGACAAGGTGTAATCCTGAACCATAAGATGTGGTTGGAAAAGGTTAGCATGCTTGCGCTCGATGTGACCAGTTTGAGAGGTGCCGCTAAAAGAGTAAGTGAGCAAGACCCAGTAATAACCACACAGTTCTCACATAGTGATCAGTGACCCAAGTTAACCCTCAGTGTCCCACGAGACCCAGTAATAACCACACAGTTCTCATATATTGATCAGTGACCCAAGTTGACACTCAGTGTGCTACGAGACCCAGTAATAACCACACAGTTCTCATATATTGATCAGTGACCCAAGTTGACCCTCAGTGTGCTACGAGACCCAGTAATAACCACACAGTTCTCATATATTGATCAGTGACCCAAGTTAACCCTCAGTGTGCCACGAGACTCAGTAATAACCACACAGTTCTCATATATTGATCAGTGACCCAAGTTGACCCTCAGTGTGCTACGAGACCCAGTAATAACCACACAGTTCTCATATATTGATCAGTGACCCCAATTAACCCTCAGTGTGCCACAAGACCCAGTAATAATAACACAGTTCTCATATATTGATCAGTGACCCAAGTTAACCCTCAGTGTGCCACGAGACCCAGTAATAACCACACAGTTCTCATATATTGATCAGTGACCCAAGTTAACCCTCAGTGTGCCACGAGACTCAGTAATAACCACACAGTTCTCATATATTGATCAGTGACCCCAATTAACCCTCAGTGTGCCACAAGACCCAGTAATAATCACACAGTTCTCATATATTGATCAGTGACCCAAGTTGACCCTCAGTGTGCTACGAGACCCAGTAATAACCACACAGTTCTCATATATTGATCAGTGACACAAGTTAACCCTCAGTGTGCCACGAGACTCAGTAATAACCACACAGTTCTCATATATTGATCAGTGACCCCAATTAACCCTCAGTGTGCCACAAGACCCAGTAATAATAACACAGTTCTCATATATTGATCAGTGACCCAAGTTAACCCTCAGTGTGCCACGAGACCCAGTAATAACCACACAGTTCTCATATATTGATCAGTGACCCAAGTTAACCCTCAGTGTGCCACGAGACTCAGTAATAACCACACAGTTCTCATATATTGATCAGTGACCCCAATTAACCCTCAGTGTGCCACAAGACCCAGTAATAATCACACAGTTCTCATATATTGATCAGTGACCCAAGTTAACCCTCAGTGTGCCACGAGACCCAGTAATAACCACACAGTTCTCATATATTGATCAGTGACCCAAGTTAACCCTCAGTGTGCCACGAGACTCAGTAATAACCACACAGTTCTCATATATTGATCAGTGACCCCAATTAACCCTCAGTGTACCACAAAACCCAGTAATAATCACACAGTTCTCATATATTGATCAGTGACCAAAGTTAACCCTCAGTGTGCCACGAGACCCAGTAATAACCACACAGTTCTCATATATTGATCAGTGACCCAAGTTAACCCTCAGTGTGCTATGAGTCCCAGTAATAATCACACAGTTCTCATATATTGATCAGTGACCCAAATTAACCCTTAGTGTGCTACGAGACCCAGTAATAATCACACAGATCTCATATATTGATCAGTGACCCAAGCTAACCCTCAGCGTGCTACGAGACCCAGTAATAACCACACAGTTCTCATATATTGATCAGTGACCCAAGTTAACCCTCAGTGTGCACGAGACCCAGTAATAACCACACAGTTCTCATATATTGATCAGTGACCCAAGTTAACCCTCAGTGTGCTACGAGACCCAGTAATAACCACACAGTTCTCATATATTGATCAGTGACCCAAGTTGACCCTCAGCGTTCCACGAGACCCAGTAATAACCACACAGATCTCATATAATGATCAGTGACCCAAGTTAACCCTCAGTGTGCCACAAGACCCAGTAATAATCACACAGTTCTCATATATTGATCAGTGACCCAAGTTGACCCTCAGTGTGCTACGAGACCCAGTAATAACCACACAGTTCTCATATATTGATCAGTGACCCAAGTTGACCCTCAGTGTGCTACGAGACCCAGTAATAACCACACAGTTCTCATATATTGATCAGTGACCCAAGTTGACCCTCAGTGTGCTACGAGACCCAGTAATAACCACACAGTTCTCATATATTGATCAGTGACCCAAGTTAACCCTCAGTATGCCACGAGACCCAGTAATAACCACACAGTTCTCATATATTGATCAGTGACCCAAGTTAACCCTCAGTGTGCACGAGACCCAGTAATAACCACACAGTTCTCATATATTGATCAGTGACCCAAGTTAACCCTTAGTGTGCTACGAGACCCAGTAATAACCACACAGTTCTCATATATTGATCAGTGACCCAAGTTGACCCTCAGCGTGCCACGAGACCCAGTAATAACCACACAGATCTCATATATTGATCAGTGACCCAAGTTGACCCTCAGTGTGCTACGAGACCCAGTAATAACCACACAGTTCTCATATATTGATCAGTGACCCAAGTTGACCCTCAGTGTGCTACGAGACCCAGTAATAACCACACAGTTCTCATATATTGATCAGTGACCCAAGTTAACCCTCAGTGTGCCACGAGACTCAGTAATAACCACACAGTTCTCATATATTGATCAGTGACCCCAATTAACCCTCAGTGTGCCACTAGACCCAGTAATAATAACACAGTCCTCATATATTGATCAGTGACCCAAGTTAACCCTCAGTGTGCCACGAGACCCAGTAATAACCACACAGTTCTCATATATTGATCAGTGACCCAAGTTAACCCTCAGTGTGCCACGAGACTCAGTAATAACCACACAGTTCTCATATATTGATCAGTGACCCCAATTAACCCTCAGTGTGCCACAAAACCCAGTAATAATCACACAGTTCTCATATATTGATCAGTGACCAAAGTTAACCCTCAGTGTGCCACGAGACACAGTAATAACCACACAGTTCTCATATATTGATCAGTGACCCAAGTTAACCCTCAGTGTGCTACGAGACCCAGTAATAACCACACAGTTCTCATATATTGATCAGTGACCAAAGTTAACCCTCAGTGTGCCACGAGACCCAGTAATAACCACACAGTTCTCATATATTGATCAGTGACCCAAGTTAACCCTCAGTGTGCTATGAGTCCCAGTAATAATCACACAGTTCTCATATATTGATCAGTGACCCAAATTAACCCTTAGTGTGCTACGAGACCCAGTAATAATCACACAGATCTCATATATTGATCAGTGACCCAAGCTAACCCTCATCGTGCTACGAGACCCAGTAATAACCACACAGTTCTCATATATTGATCAGTGACCCAAGTTAACCCTCAGTGTGCACGAGACCCAGTAATAACCACACAGTTCTCATATATTGATCAGTGACCCAAGTTAACCCTCAGTGTGCTACGAGACCCAGTAATAACCACACAGTTCTCATATATTGATCAGTGACCCAAGTTGACCCTCAGCGTTCCACGAGACCCAGTAATAACCACACAGATCTCATATAATGATCAGTGACCCAAGTTAACCCTCAGTGTGCCACAAGACCCAGTAATAATCACACAGTTCTCATATATTGATCAGTGACCCAAGTTGACCCTCAGTGTGCTACGAGACCCAGTAATAACCACACAGTTCTCATATATTGATCAGTGACCCAAGTTGACCCTCAGTGTGCTACGAGACCCAGTAATAACCACACAGTTCTCATATATTGATCAGTGACCCAAGTTGACCCTCAGTGTGCTACGAGACCCAGTAATAACCACACAGTTCTCATATATTGATCAGTGACCCAAGTTAACCCTCAGTATGCCACGAGACCCAGTAATAACCACACAGTTCTCATATATTGATCAGTGACCCAAGTTAACCCTCAGTGTGCACGAGACCCAGTAATAACCACACAGTTCTCATATATTGATCAGTGACCCAAGTTAACCCTTAGTGTGCTACGAGACCCAGTAATAACCACACAGTTCTCATATATTGATCAGTGACCCAAGTTGACCCTCAGCGTGCCACGAGACCCAGTAATAACCACACAGATCTCATATATTGATCAGTGACCCAAGTTGACCCTCAGTGTGCTACGAGACCCAGTAATAACCACACAGTTCTCATATATTGATCAGTGACCCAAGTTGACCCTCAGTGTGCTACGAGACCCAGTAATAACCACACAGTTCTCATATATTGATCAGTGACCCAAGTTAACCCTCAGTGTGCCACGAGACTCAGTAATAACCACACAGTTCTCATATATTGATCAGTGACCCCAATTAACCCTCAGTGTGCCACTAGACCCAGTAATAATAACACAGTCCTCATATATTGATCAGTGACCCAAGTTAACCCTCAGTGTGCCACGAGACCCAGTAATAACCACACAGTTCTCATATATTGATCAGTGACCCAAGTTAACCCTCAGTGTGCCACGAGACTCAGTAATAACCACACAGTTCTCATATATTGATCAGTGACCCCAATTAACCCTCAGTGTGCCACAAAACCCAGTAATAATCACACAGTTCTCATATATTGATCAGTGACCAAAGTTAACCCTCAGTGTGCCACGAGACACAGTAATAACCACACAGTTCTCATATATTGATCAGTGACCCAAGTTAACCCTCAGTGTGCTACGAGACCCAGTAATAACCACACAGTTCTCATATATTGATCAGTGACCCAAGTTGACCCTCAGCGTGCCACGAGACCCAGTAATAACCACACAGATCTCATATAATGATCAGTGACCCAAGTTAACCCTCAGTGTGCCACAAGACCCAGTAATAATCACACAGTTCTCATATATTGATCAGTGACCCAAGTTGACCCTCAGTGTGCTACGAGACCCAGTAATAACCACACAGTTCTCATATATTGATCAGTGACCCAAGTTGACCCTCAGTGTGCTACGAGACCCAGTAATAACCACACAGTTCTCATATATTGATCAGTGACCCAAGTTGACCCTCAGTGTGCTACGAGACCCAGTAATAACCACACAGTTCTCATATATTGATCAGTGACCCAAGTTAACCCTCAGTGTGCCACGAGACTCAGTAATAACCACACAGTTCTCATATATTGATCAGTGACCCCAATTAACCCTCAGTGTGCCACAAGACCCAGTAATAATAACACAGTCCTCATATATTGATCAGTGACCCAAGTTAACCCTCAGTGTGCCACGAGACCCAGTAATAACCACACAGTTCTCATATATTGTTCAGTGACCCAAGTTAACCCTCAGTGTGTCACGAGACTCAGTAATAACCACACAGTTCTCATATATTGATCAGTGACCCCAATTAACCCTCAGTGTGCCAGAAGACCCAGTAATAATCACACAGTTCTCATATATTGATCAGTGACCCAAGTTAACCCTCAGTGTGCCACGAGACCCAGTAATAACCACACAGTTCTCATATATTGATCAGTGACCCAAGTTAACCCTCAGTGTGCCACGAGACTCAGTAATAACCACGCAGTTCTCATATATTGATCAGTGACCCCAATTAACCCTCAGTGTGCCACAAAACCCAGTAATAATCACACAGTTCTCATATATTGATCAGTGACCAAAGTTAACCCTCAGTGTGCCACGAGACCCAGTAATAACCACACAGTTCTCATATATTGATCAGTGACCCAAGTTAACCCTCAGTGTGCTACGAGTCCCAGTAATAACCACACAGTTCTCATATATTGATCAGTGACCCAAGTTAACCCTCAGTGTGCTACGAGTCCCAGTAATAATCACACAGTTCTCATATATTGATCAGTGACCAAAATTAACCCTTAGTGTGCTACGAGACCCAGTAATAATCACACAGATCTCATATATTGATCAGTGACCCAAGCTAACCCTCAGCGTGCTACGAGACCCAGTAAAAACCACACAGTTCTCACATATTGATCAGTGACCCAAGCTAACCCTCAGTGTGCCACGAGACCCAGTAATAATCACACAGTTCTCATATATTAATCAGTGACACAAGTTAACCCTCAGTGTGCCACGAGACCCAGTAATAACCACACAGTTCTCATATATTGATCAGTGAACCAAATTAACCCTATGTGTGCCACGAGACCCAGTAATAACCACACAATCTCATATATTGATGAGTGACCAATTTAACCCTCAGTGTGCCACGAGACCCAGTAATAACCACACAGATCTCATATATTGATCAGTGACCAAAGTTAACCCTCAGTGTGCCACGAGACCCAGTAATAACCACACAGTTCTCATATATTGATCAGTGACCCAAGTTAACCCTCAGTGTGCCACGAGACCCAGTAATAACCACACAGTTCTCATATATTGATCAGTGACCCAATTTAACCCTCAGTGTGCCACGAGACCCAGTAATAACCACACAGATCTCATATATTGATCAGTGACCCAAGTTAACC
>OZ024750.1:44449967-44477467 GCA_964016885.1 Eledone cirrhosa
AATAATAATAAATGAGAAGACTAAAATCCAAAGAGGACTCGATAAGGATAAATATATATCAAATATATAAGAACCCTAGAGCAAATATTTATTAAAATAACAGATTAAATTTTAAGCAAAGAATCGCTGATTTCACCCTTAACGGGATCTTCTGATATGAGTTTCAGAAGATCCCGTTAAGGGTGAAAGCAGCGATTCTATATATTTATATATATATATATAAAAAAAGATGAAATCGAAAATGCAAGTGGAGTCTTATTTTTAAAAAAATATATATATATATTTGGTTCCTTTACCGGTTTCGCAGTTCATCTGCTTTTCAAAAGTAGAGTTGAGATGGAGGGTCTGTGGTTTTTCTCACAAATAATATATATATATATATATATATATATAAAGGTTTACGTATATGTGTTTTGCAACGGGTCAGTTTGTGGCTCAATGAAGAGTTAGTAAATTAAACAATCAGAGCTATATATCATAAAACATATCTATTTTATCTGGTGATTCTATAGACATGTTTTATGATATATATATATATATTTATATAAATATATATATATTTATATATACATATATATATACATATAAATATATATATATATATATATATATTTAAATGTATATATATATATGTATATATATATATATATATATACCAAGATATTAATAAATGGAAACTATATTTATAAAACCATATTTATTTTATTATATATATTTCAAGGATTTGTTCTATAAATAACGACATACCCATGGAAATCAACCTTAACGGTCGGAAATTCGCTGGATATATATATATATATATATATATATATATATATATATATATAGGAGGTGAGTTTTATTGTAGTACAATAAAGCAATGCAGATATCGGATAAGAAGCACTCTACAATTTGTAGGACTGGAGTATGCATAATATATAAGAACAAAAGATGGTTAAAAGAGTTCCATGTATTTTATCATGCGCATGTATTTTGTTCTTATATATTATATATATATATATATATATATATATATATATATATATATATATATATATATATATATATATATATATATCCATGAATATATATATATATATACACTTACATATATATATATAGAGAGAGATATCTGTGGCGGGGGTGCTTCCATGGTTTTTGTATAGATACACTGCAAGCTTCAATGTCGCAAAAGGCAAGTGGATGTGTTCGTGTATAGAAGGGAATTCGACTGTAAAACATTGACAAAAAGACCCATCCAACCCATGCAAGCATTGAAAATTCGCCATAAAAGCAATGATGATGTTGATGATGATGTTTTATATACATACATACATACATATATATATACATATATATATATATATATATATACATATACAAACATAACTATATGTATACACATACATACATATATATATAGGGCTGGTATAGATAAAAGATTAAAAAGTCTGTTCAGTTGCTGCCTTAAAATTAGAATTGTGACTGTGTGCGTTCATGTGTGTAATGAGTACACATCACACCAACGCACGACAGCATTTTATACTGTGTCAGTATTTACTGTGTCAGTATATACTGACACAGTAAATAATACATACAAACGACACAACATCTAACTTGATTTCACATCCCAAATGTTGGCATCTCCTCCATTTTACAACTCTGTCTGTCATTACGGTTCCTTGTTTAAACCTAAAACAATATTTCATGGATTTAGTGTGTCTGATATAGATTTGGAGATGTTTCACTTCAGATAAATAAAATATTAGAAGAAATATGAAGGTGAATTAAAAGTGAAATGGAAAAGCAGCAAAAAAAAAAAAAAAAAATGATAATAAAATAAAACTGAATGAAATGTGAAAGTCTTATCGCAATTTTAAGCTAGAAGTTTCTTTTTTTTTCTGAGATTCATATTCAACTGCATCGCCTTATGAGCATAATTATTGGTGAGCAGCAATTGACTGAAAATAATGTGTGTGAAGGTGCAGGAGTCGCAAAAGAAATAAGTAGTGCCCCGTTATTCGCGAGGCTTATTCCTAGAGTATCCGCGAATTGTGAAAAAAAGTGAATATTGGACGTTATCCATAACAATGCCTATAAACGGCAAAATATAACGTAACATATAATTAAAAAGTACTGTGCTTCTTATGCGAAGGGGCGTCCAATACGCCGGCAAATACGGTATATATTTATTAACAATTTAGTGTTAAAAAATATATATTGCCACGAAAAAGGCCATACTAAGTCGCAGAAGATATTTACTATTCCACTAATATGCGGGGTTTCCAGAAACAACTACTAGTTAGGTTCCAAGGAAAATTCCGGGAACAACCGGGACCGCGAATGCCGGGGGTACACTGTAAATCGTAAATATGATTTTAGAAATCAATTTTCAATTTATCGGTTAAAAATATCCGATGGACGTTGATTTACAAAAAAAGAAAAAATAACAACATAATATAACCTTTATTTTCATTTACTTTAAATTATTTGTTTCTACTTTAGGCACAAGGCCAGCAATAACCCAGTTCATTACAGGTACTTTATTTTATCGACCCCGTAAGGATGAAAGGCAAAGTCAACCTCGGCGGGATTGACTTTGCCTTTCATCCTTACGGGGTCGATAAAATAAAGTACCAGTAATGAACTGGGTTATTGCTGGCCTTGTGCCTAAAGTAGAAACAAATAATTTAAAGTAAATGAAAATAAAGGTTATATTATATTGCCCGCCATTTTATATATCTAAAACGAAACGACCATGTAAATTATTTTATGTTAAACGATAGGTTAGTATATGAAGGAGTCTAAGCTACTATTTTAATCAGGCCGAGCGATCACGTAGAAATAGAAGGCTCCCTCGTTGGCTCGCTTGTCTAGATAAGACCCCCCACGTTGTGGACGGTATGTTTAGGTCTTGAGATGGCTTGTTAGCTTTCAGTCAGAATCAGCTGTTCTGATTGGTCGAATGGTTTGAAATATGGCTACACAATGACAGTTCAATTGTGTTGTGTCCCATTGTATTTTAGATGTAAACCTCTGTGATTGTACACAGATTACACATGGTTGGCTACTGTGGAAACTGATGTCTGATAGTACTGTTGTTAATATTACACACACTCGCACATGCACATACACACACACACAGACACACATACACACACGCACACACACACACAGATGCGTGCGCACCACGTTCTGGTACATATGCACAGACATACAATTATAGACACACACACGCACACACACACACACACTCACACACACACATATAAGTTTATATAGAAAAGGCTTCTACGGGACTAATACTGTTTCATTCGTATGAAAACATCAGGTATATATATATATGTATATATATATATATTCTTTGCTTAAACTTTAATCTGTTATTTTAATAAATAAATATATATATATATATATATATATATATATATATATATATATATATATATATATATATATATATATATATATATAACGAAGGAATTGTGGTAAGGAACCAGATGGACCATAACGCACCAGAGTACTCAATACTTAGGGTAGTAGAGTGGGTAATAGGAAAAAGTATGACCCCGACGGCAGAGCTCAAGCCGTTTCGACGGGTATTTCTGGACTATTTGAGTCCTGAAACAGCCGTCGAAACGGCTTGAGCTCTGCCGTCGGGGTCATACTTTTTACTATATATATATGTATATATATATATATATATACGTTATTCCGGGTTGAATCGGAGGTAACCACAGTAAGTAAGGTAGTCAATACATTGCAGAGTATAAAAGTTTTAATATAGATGAGATTCTACAGGACTAGAACTGTTTCATTCTTTAGAAATCATCAGGAATCTGATGATTTCTAAAGAATGAAACAGTTCTAGTCCTGTAGAATCTCATCTATATTAATATATATATATATATATATATATATATATATATATATATATATATATATATATATATATATATATATATATATATATATAAGCGCATATATGTGTATGTATACACACACATACGCACATATATCATATCATATCATATATATATATATATATATATATATTAGAAGAACAGATTAACGTTTAAGAAAAGAATCGCTGCTTTCACCCTTAACGGGATCTTCTGAAACTCAGGAGACTTTCAGAAGATCCCGTTAAGGGTGAAAGCAGCGATTCTTTGCTTAAACTTTAATCTGTTATTTTAATAAATATATATATATATATATATAATAATTGTTTCTACTATTAGCACAAGGCCAGCAATTATCGCAGTGTATTTCTGGTACTGTAATTTATCGACCCCGTAAGGATGAAAGACAAAGTTAACCTCGGCGGGATTCGAACTCAGAATGGCAAGGGCCGTAACTCTGTGCGTCAAAGCATAGCGTCCAACCGTCTACCGATACTGCCAATCCGAAATAATAATTGTTTCTACTTTAGGCACAAGGCCAACAATTACCCAGTGCATTACTGGTACTTTATTTTATCGACCCCGTAAGGATGAAAGGCAAAGTCAACCTCGGCGGGATTTGAACTCAGATCGTAAAGGGACGTAACTATGCTGGAAAGCATGGCGTCTGACCCTCTACCGATACTGCCAATCCACCACCGCCCAATCTGAAATAATAATAACATTTGATTCGTTTGCAATTATGCAAACAAGCCTCAATTTTATAGCCATGTCAGTAGAATGAACCCTTCATTCTTGCTCTTGTGTTGGCATTCGAACAGAACTGCAGACATTTATTGTATTTAGCCATGTAGAGCGAAAATTTTTCTTTATTTTTATATATATATATATATTTTTTTAATCGATCGACTTTCGTCAAATTCGACCGAGGGAACAATGTTTCCGTTTGTCTTTCCAATTGCTAATATTATCTCTCGGTCGCAACTCCAGGTAGAAGGAGCAACGTGAAATAAAGTGTCTTGCTCAAGGACATAAAGCATCGCCCGGTCCAGGAATCGAACTCACAACCTTACGATTGTGAATCCAACCACTCAGCCACACGCCTTTATATATATATATATATATATACTACTGTACAGTGACGCATAATAATACTGCTGTTAATATTGGGCCTGCTGTAAAGAGAGAGAGAGATAGATAGATAGATAGATAGATAGAGAGAGAGAGAGAGAGAGAGAGAGAAGTCGAGAAAAAAAGGGTGAGAGAGAAACTGATGGCTGCTTCGATGATAGAACACATTATATGTCTTGTTATGTTCCGGATCTTTCCATTCTGTGTTCAAATCCCAACGAGGCCAGCTTCGCCTTTGATAACCTCGGGTCAATCAAAGCAATTAGGTAGACGAAGACTATTTGGAAGCTTGTTGGATTGACAGTACTGTGGCATGCTGAATCTCCCTGAGATTTGCGTTAAAGGTACAATTAAATGTTGAGTTTATTGCTGTATGAACCACTTCTATTTAGCTATGACACTAAAACAACGTGATTCAAAATAAAGGCGTCAATTGACATACGTAGGAAATGTTTAGTTCGTATAGCCACACGTATATTCTGGCTGTGAGTATTTAACCTTTTCATTTCACAGACTAATATACTCAAATCATTTTTAAAGTAAGAGGTTTTCGAGATTTACTAATACAACTAACTTTCTGTATATCAAGTTTGTGTTTTGAGGATAGCTTAATAAAATATCTTACATAAAATTTATTCGAAAGATTTTTTAATGAATTTAAACATTTAAAAATATATATCTTAGCATCGTAGACTATTATTTTTGTTGTTGTTTATGTTTTTCTTTAATGCGTCAATATTTCTAGTCAGTTATTCAATACTGTTTGTATTAAACATTTAGTTGATATCCTTTTAACATTTAGTTGATATCGTGTTAACATTTAGTTGATATCCTTTTCTGTTGTTTGTTTGTGAAATCATTCTAGTCGTTGTTACAGGCTATATATAAGGCGGCGAATAGGCAGAGTCGTTAGAACGGCTGATAGAATGCTTTATGGTATTCGTTTTGGCTTTCTGCTCTCTTCGTTCAACTTTGCTTTTCATGCTTCCGAGGTCGATAAAAAAAATACAAGTCTAGTACTGGGGTAGATCCTTCATCAATATCTCTTTCTCATTTCCTCTTTCTATCTTTCTCTGGAAGAAGTCTGCCCTCCTCAGGCCTGGAGACGAGATGATGGGTTCCACCAGGCTTAAAATGCGCAAAAAACGTCGTATGTCAATACGGCACCTCCACGACTCTATCAGGAGTTACGGGACCATAAAATACTATACAGGTAATATACCAGTAATATATCCGGTACAAAGCTGAACCGGTAAGAAATCCGTGTGGTATAAATAGAGTCATCCTTTTACGTTCAAATCCAGTCAAAAACGAAATTGTGGGTTTCCTCTAGTGTGGTGTGGTGTATGGTGGGTGGTATCTAAAAGTGAGTGGTTTAGTGATTAGGGAGTTCCACACGTGTTTGTGGAATGCTCAGACTTGCATGTCAATTTCATGATCATGCTGTTCCATTGATGAAACAACAAGAACCCGCATGAGTCTAACAAGCCTATTATCTACGGAACCAACGAATGTAATATCTTCCTGGTTGTTCAACCTGCTAGAAACAGCAGCTCAAATTACCCTCTACATGTTTACAGGTGTTAACACTTGATAATATAACTCAGGGCTAGTTTTAGTCAGGGATCACGCCCAGAATGGAGCAACGTCTTCAAAAGTATGGTCGATTGCCTCACATATGATGAGGTGTGGGGTTTAGATAAAATAAATCTTGTTTCTATATTCAGAGTTAATTAAATACATCTAAAAGAAAACTAAAACTACAGCCGTCATTCGAAATCAAGTAGGATTTGTTAGTATGTATCATGCAGTAATAAGGGATTTAAGTACCCATGAAGTCGCGTGCAGACACGGAACCCCATTTGATCTTCTTTCTCTTGATCCATTAGAACAGAGGTTCTCAAACGTTTGGGGTCCCCCCCCCCCCAAGGCCACGTATTACCCTCAGAGCCCCCAACCATATTTCCAGGGAAACCTGCCTACACGCAAATTATAAATAATATATAATAAATAACATCATTAATTTATATATATAAAATCGTTAATTTATATTTATATATAATATGTATGATTTGATATTTCTTATATTATTATATCATCTCTGCCCCTCCTTGGGCCCCAGCGCACCCTGGACCTTCTCAATGACCCCACCTCCAATCCCGGAGGTGTCAGCCCCCACTATGAGAACCTCTGCATTAGAACATCCAGGATATAACAGCTGGGAATAAAAGAGCGCTGAGGCAGTACTTGACTGGTATATTTTTTATCGACATCGAAAGGATGAAAGGTGAGGTTTACCACAGTGGTGGATAAATTCAGAACGCAAAACCCCAGAAGAAATACTCAACGCTCTAACGATCTTCGCCTTAAATCGACCGCCTTAAATGAATTAAACAGGCGCAACGCAATCATCTCCGAAGCGTTGTGGTCCTTTTTAGAATTTGATGGCACTATAGTGGTTAGTTTGGCTAATCTTGTGGTATTGTGTTGTTGAGTATGGTCGTCGTTGTGGTATTGACGTTGGAGGAGTTGTTTTGACAACGCTGATAACAACTGCCACAATATCCTCATCATCATCATCATCATCATCACCAGGAACAACAACAACAACAACAACAACAACAACAACAGCACCAGCAGCAACAGTATCGACAACTGCATCACTTGTATCATTAACAACAACAACAACAACAACACCACCACTAACAACAACAACAACAACAACAACAACAACATTAACTATAACAGCATCGAGAGCAGCAACAACAACGCTAGCATCAACAACGTCCACAACAACAACAGCAGCAACAACAACAGAACCATCAGCAGCAAAAATCAACGTTAGTTACAAGATTAGCAGCGTGCATGTGTCACAGTAGGTCTTGCGGGGAAAACGACAAGAGGAAAAAGACTGGATATTGGAATATAAATGAAACTGTTGGGAATTTGAATGACACTGCCCTCGGGCTTAATTTATTTATGATATCCCGCAGGAGATTGTACGGGATTACCCCCCCCCCCCCCCTTCACATTACAGACATATGCTGTAATCGTGCTCATTCAATAATTGAGATTGTATTCAAACTATTATATAGGCTGAAAACATTAGTGACAGCTTCCTCTCTCAAATATCTTTAGAAATTAAAGTTGATTTCCAAAGTATCATCTTCTAGGGTTCTAGGGTTCATTGCGTCGGTGTAAGCCCCCAGGCATGTCGAAATCCGATTTCAGTGTAATGATATGCTATAAGAAGAACTATGAGAAAAATACCCAGAGACTCTCTCTGCATGAACGCTAAATAGCATGATAGGTAGGTAGGTGCTGATATATGTAATATAGCGAACGAAAAAATGTGTAATTAATTAAAATTACACCCGGGGTGAGGAGAAATATGCATTACCCTGGTGTTGAATTGTGATGAAGAAGTAAATAGATAAATAAAATGACAAAGAAGATAACTCTGAAATGTTAATCATTTAGAATTAATTGAAAATAGGATAGAATGACAGAGTGAGAAAGTGGAACTTCGGTAATAACTCTAGACTTATTTCGGATTTATTCGATCTCATCAGCGAGATGTAGTATAAAACACATTACTAAACGTTTCAACAAAATTGTCTGATTTATGAAAAATTAACATTAAGAAATTTGAAAATACAGTCGCCAGCGGTAAATTGTTGGACAACATGCCTAGCAGTTTTAATTCGATTATTTACATTCTGAATTAAAAATTCTGACGATGTCAACTTTGCTTTCCCTCATTCTGGGATCCATACAATAAAATACCAGTCAAGTACTGGGGTTGATATAATCCACTATCTACTTCCTCCAAATATCTAGCATTGTATCAATGTTAGAAAACGATCATTATTATTAGAGATAGCGGTGGATTGGCAGTATCGGTAGAGGGTCGGACGCCATGCTTTCCAGCATAATTACGCCCCTTTACGATCTGAGTTCAAATCCCGCCGAGGTTGACTTTGCCTTTCATCCTTACGGGGTCGATAAACTAAAGTACCAGTAATGCACTGGGTAATTGTGCCTAAAGTAGAAACAATTATTATTAGAGATAGCATAAGTAATATTGTTATATTTGGGGAGGGTCATATTGCCAGAAATATATAATAAAACACACTCTTTGGTTTGGGTTGGTTTTCGCTTCAGTATATTTTATATTTCTATAATTATTTCAGCTGGTAATTAATTCCGTCATAAGTAATAACTCTTTCTAAAATTGACACTATTCTGGAGCGGGGAGAGAGAAAGTTGATTCAGTCAACCCCAGTGCTTAAGTAGCTTTTTATTTTGTCGACCTCCGGAAGGACGACAGATAAAGATGTGTGGAATTTGAACTCAGACTCAGACTCAGAAGCTCCCGCGTCTTGCGTCGCATGAGGCAATCATAGTGTTCCACCGCGTTCGGTCAGCAGCCAGTTGCACAGCGTCCCGCCATTGTCTGTTTGTCGCTCGCAGGTCCCTCTCAACTGTTTAGCGCTGTGGAACACAAATCGCTGTAACTAAATACTTGCAAAATATTTTCTTAGAAGCTTTACCATTTCTACCATCTCAACACCCTTGTAGCATGTGTAATAATGTTTTCTGATACAGGCACAAGGCCAGCAATTTTGGAGGCGGAGGTAAGTCAATTAAATTGAACCGAGTGCCTTACTGGTACTTTATTTTATCAAATTTCTAAGGATGAAAGAAAAGCTAACCTCAGTGGGACTTAAAGCGGTGTAAATAAATACTTGCCAAGTATTTTCTATATGCCCTACCACGTCTGTCAAACCACCGCACTGGGAGCATGAGTAATAATTGTGTCTACTTTTGGCACAAGGCCAGCAATAAAGTACCAGTGTATTACAGATACTTTATTTTATCGACCCCGTAAAGATGAACGGCAATGTTAACCTCGGCGGGATTTGAACTCAGAGTGTAAAGAGCCGTAACTCTATGCTGCAAAGCATGGCGTCCGACCTTCTACCGATACTGCCAATCCACAGTAAAAAAAAAATAATTGTTTCTACATTTGGCACAAGGACAGCAAATTACCCAGTGTATTACTGGTACTTTATTTTATCGACCCTGTAAGGATGAAAGGCAAAGTTAACCTCGGCGGGATTTGAATTCAGAATGGTAAGGGCCGTAACTCTATGCTTCAAAGCAAGGCGTACCGAGGCCTGCCAATCCAGTAACAATAGTAAGATCAGTAATAATTGTTTCCACTTTTGGTACAAGGCCAGCAATAACCCAGTGCATTACTGGTACTTTATTAATAGTAACATATTATACAAAACACTAAAAATATTTAGATTTATATGAATTTTCCTTTATTTTCTCACAGACGTAAATTCATCAGTTTGAGTATATGTTGCTTAAATTTTACATATTTTCGAATATAAATGTTATTTGTTCAGATTGTTCGCCATTTCTGCTAGCAGCATCATTTGCGATAATATTTTAGCATTTATAGCGCAGCCAAGGGGGGTCAAACCCATATGTAGATTGTATAGTAATTAATGATTTCTGCATTGGATAATTAATTAATTGAACAAAAGTATTTAAGAGCGAAGTTTGATTTGTGACGGCGCATACATTTTTATATACATCTATGCATAAGCATATATGTTTTGATATATATGTGTATATGTGTGCGAGTATATATATATGTATGTGTGTTTATATATATCTATATATCTATATATCTATATATACACACACACACACACACACACACACACACACACACACACACACATATATATATACAAAGACTTGAAAATTTGCATTGAGCCTTTTGTCATACCGGTAACCGGCTAGTACTTACTACTAGCCGCCATATTTATAATTGTATTAAACATATATAAATATAAATACTCTTATTACTATATATATATATATATATATATATATATACATATATGTATACACACACATACACACAGACACACACACATATTCACACATACACATATTTGAATTTATCAAGAAGAAAAAAAAGCCCTCTACATATAAATAAATTAAAGAGCTTTTATTATGAAAATATACACATAAATAAACAGATGAATATATACTTATGAATGTATATATTTATGTATATATAGATGAATGTATATATTTATATATATAACTATATATGCATGTGTATATTTGTGAAGGTATGTATGAGAGAGTGTGTAGATATGTTGAACATGTAGTTTTCTTTAGACGTGTATACGTGTATGAACAGGTGGCGAAGTGGCAGAGGTCTTAGAACGCGGTCGACAAATAAAGTACACAGCCGTCATATCTTTTTCTTGATTTGATAAAGCACCTCATCATCATCATCATCATCATCATCATCATCCTCATCATCATCACCGTCTTCATTATTTGCTCATTAAAGCAATAATTAATATAATTCCTGCTCGTGGTAATAGTATTGTTGTTGTTGGTGGTGGTGGTGTTGTTGTTGTTTGTGTGATCGTGCTGTTGTTGTTGTTTGTCGTGGTGGTGTTATTGATGTTTGTGGTGGTGGTGTTGATGTTGTTTGTTGTGATAGTAGTGTTGTTGTTTGCGGTGGTGTTTGTCGATGTTGTTTGTGTTGTTGTTGTTTGTGGTGGTGTGTGCTGGTGTTGATGTTATTGTTAATATTTTTATCGTTGTTGTTATTGCCGGTGTGTGTTAGTAGTGTTGGTGGTGTTGTTGGGGTCGGCGATATAAGTTGTTATAAGTGTTATTGTTATAGTTGTTGTTAGTGGTGTTGGTGATGGAGTTATTATTAGTATTGTTGTTATTGTTGTTATTATTGTTGCTATTATCATTGTTATTATTATTGTTGTTAGTGGTAATGTTGGGACTGGAAGCGACAACGATAATATTAATATTTAATTTCTAAGAGAAGTAATAAAAATATATATAATTTGGTGAGAAAACTAACCGCCTTTTGCGCTTGCTACACATTTAAACAATTTTACATAATAGTGTGTGAAAATGGAAAAACAATTTGCCTAATATCGAATCCAAAGCTGTTTTAAATATTATTTTGATTAAATAAATAGACTTCTAACTAGGAGAATTTAGCGCCAAAGCCAATTGTTGGTAATTCCATTATTGGCGAATTTAAAAGAAAAATAAACGATGTTAAAATGGGAGATTGTGATGGCGATGTTGTTAAGGCGGACATTCCTTGACTGCTGACTGGTCAAATTGAATTAAATACTAAGTTATAATAAGAAGAATTGGACGGCTTTCTCTCCCTACTCCCTTCCAATCTCTTTGAGATTCTGCTTCGTTTAAAATAGCAACATATGAAGTCAATTATGGAAACACAACCTCAGAATGGTGTTTCGGAATTTGCAATACAAAATGGCGCCGTCAAAAGTGTGTGAGTTGACAAATGAAAAGCAAACTAAAATTGTGTTGTAAAGAGGGATAAAGGAGTGGGGGAGAGAAAAACAATATGATGAACAATATATATATATATATATATATATATATATATATATATATATATATATATATGTGTGTGTGTGTGTGTGTGAGAGAGAGAAAGCATGGAACAAATAAAGATGTATTGTAAAATAATTAAATAATGATTCTTAATAAGAGAGGGATAGGGAGAGAGAGATAGGGAGAAAAAGAGATGGTGAGAAAGAGTAACTAAGAAACGAAAGACTAATATAATGAACGACAGAGAGAGGGATATATATATATATATATATATATATATACACACACACATATATATATATACACATACATATATATATATATATATATATATATATATATATATGTGTGTGTATATATATATATATATATATATATATATACACACACACATATATATATATATATATATATATATATATATACATATATATATGAACAAAGAGAATTAACAGGGAGGATGGTGGGAGTGAGATAGAGAGGACTGAGATTGTATTTAGTTGTGAGAAGGAGGGGGAAAGAGAAGAAAAAACATTACAGTGAAAGGGAGAGAGAAAAAGGAAAAGAGTGCGAGAGAGAGAAACAGGGGGGGGGGGGAGGAAGGAGAAGAGAAAGGTGTGAATTGTGTTGAAATTTATTAACAGTTTTTCTCAGTTTTATTCTATTTGCACTAAATGTTCAAATTATTGATGTATAAATATATGTATGCATTTGTATATATGTATGTATGTTTGTTTGTATGTATGTATGTATATTCTTCTGGTTTTATAATTTCACAAATTTTTTTCCCAATAGAGAGAGAGTCGGTTTCTAACATAGACACAAGACTCTCTCATTGGAATTTACACAACATGAACTAGGTAGATTATGTATGCATGCATGTGTAGATATGGATGTTATTGTATGTGTGGATGTGGATGTTTTGAGTTGTATGTGTGCATGTGTATATGCTTTGTATCTGTACATGTGTATATGCAGTTATTAGATGCAAAATGTTTGGAATGTTTTACATATTTTTACTGTTCCATTAATGGATTGTACTTATGATTTCCTAACTAGTTGTGTTCTTTCTGTTCCTGTGAAGCCTAGCTTCTCAAGATTTGTATTGAGGCAGTTACTAATATATCCCAGTGCCTCAATAATCACAGGCATCAATCTGAAGGTGTAATCAGGGTGGAGTATCTGCAGATTCCTCATCAGTTCTGTTTTCTACTCCCTGTCCCATATCATAATATCTGGTCTGTTATGCCTGCATTTTATTGGGGTTTTTACTGGAACATTCCACCAGTACTCTTTCATATTATGTACATGGATGTCTTCCACATTGTTGTAGCTTTTAATGTGTTTATTATCGGGGCTATCTTTTTTACGAACTGCATTGTACAGTGTTTTGGCCACTACATAATGCCTCATAGGTAGATAGTACGGCGATGACATCTTTGGGCAGCTGCTGATGACATGGGTGATATCCTCGATGTTAGTTCTGCAGAGTCTGCACTTGTTATCACATATAGGTGTTTTGCCTGCGTCCCTATCTCTTTTGCGAATCAGGTATTTCGTGTTAATCTCCTGTTCTTGGATTGCAAAAGCGTATCCTTCAAAGTGGGAGCCAATATAGCGGTTGTTGGTCCAAGATAGACTACTTTCCTTATCTATATTACTCTCACTCTGGCGCTTCCTGGCAACATATCCATGCATGATTTTTTGCTGATAGACATGCCGTTTTTCATCCATGGATTCACTGCGATACTGCTGAGCGACATCCCTGCGTGTGAGTTTTTGATTATCACACAGGGAATATCTCTCAAGGAGTTCCTTCCCAACTCTCATGATCTCATCTGTTACATGCAGATAGACTTGCTCGAGAAGCGGGCTCCTACGCTTCGAGGTTCGTAGATGTTGTCGGAGAGATATGATGCGACATTCAAATGTTGTCCGGACTGATGTTAGGCCTCTGCCTCCCTGCTTACGTTTCAAGTAAAGGCGGTCTATGTCACTGTTGATGTGGAAGTTTCCGGTGTTGTTCAGTATTTTTCGAGTTCCAACATCAACTGCTCGGATTTCGTCTATCGTCCAATTGAGTGTTCTAAACGTTGGTGTTAGGACAGGCACAGCAAATACATTGAGCCACTGTTTTGTTTTGCGCAGCGAGTTCCGATGACCAGATCTTTCTTAATCGGATGTAGTATTCTCTGGTTACGCGTTCTTTATTACAGATACCATTATAGGATATGTTCTCATCTATCCCCAGGTATCTGTTGCAGTCCTCATCAGATATCGGTGAAACAGTTAGACCATTGATGACAATGTTGCTAGATTGGGTTGTTGTTTTTCCCCGCTTTACAGTCATGTATGAGCATTTATCTTGGCGAAACTCCATTCCTATATCCTTTGAGAACGTTGTATCCAGGTCAAGATTTTTCTTCATCCCATCTATTTCCTTGACATAGAGTTTCAGATCGTCCACAAAGAAGTTATGGGTTAGGTTCGTATTTCTGTCCTCCTGTGATCCAATGATGTATCTCCCCTGAAATATATCCCTGCAATATTTTATTTTATCAGTGAAAATAGAGTCCTCCCTTTCTCTTAGCCACACTGCATCTTGGTTGAAATTCTTCTTTTCACCCCATATTTTGCTCCAAAAGGAATCTATGTCTTTCTGGGATGGAGCCACAGTGACACTTACTATGTTGCCCTTCATATCTCTATAGACTGATGTTTGGTTTCGTCTGAATCTTTTATTAAACACTTTTCTCTCATCTACCTTCTTCAGGTATCGGCGTTTTTCGCTAACAGCTCTCAATTGTTTCAAGGTGATCAGCTTATATTGAAGAGTTCTGGTTCTACTGTTACCAAACATCGTCTCTATTTTATTTTTCACTCTTTGTTGGTGAGGAGTGAGGTTTTTTTGTATTTGTTTGCATGTAAGGAGCATTGTCACATATCCTATGGTTTTTCGTAGATCAACAATCTTTTTTTATATTTTAGTTATATATGATGGTATTTTTGGTGGTGTTTTGTTCTTGTTAATATCTCTGCTATCACCAAGATCATGCTTCACTGTTCGTTGCTAAAGCATATAAATAGGCGTTGATTTGCCAAAATGTTGGGGTTTTTATTTGTCGTAAAAATCCATCCCCTATTTCGTCAATAACACGTAATACGATTTCATTGATTGGTTTTTTTAAAATTAAATATTGTCGTTTTAACACGTTCAGCAAGAGAGATATTTATACATGAATTAATTTCTCTCTGGAAGATTTCGTTGAGGGAAATTTTCAATTGTTTATACTTTTGATTATTAACATTATCGATAGTATTTTCCACAACAGTCGAGGTAGACTCAGATAGTACACGTGGTGTCAAATTTCTTCTATTATTATTATTATTATTATTATTATTATTGAATGCCATGGTTGACGGAGGCTCGGCTCTGTAAGGTATAGTAATTTTTAACCGTTAAAACAATTGTAAATTGTTTAAAACTTGAACCAAATTGTTGATAAAGACACCCTCCTCCTCGTGAGAGGGGTCTTTCTGTCCGTTATTTGGCCCTTCGGGGTTAAATAATCAGTTATTGGGGTTTTGTACCCAAAATTTCATTTTAAACAAAAAACAACATGGCTACGAAAAAGAAATTTCATACGTCACTCCCACTCATTCCGTCTTCTTCTTCCTCAATCATCACTACAGCAGAGAGAAGATTGTCTCTCTCCCTCCCTTCTTTAAATGTGTCTCTCTCCCTCCCTTCTCTTTCGCAAGTGACGAAAGAAAAGAAAAGTCTCGTGCAAAGCGTGCAAGGTTTCTCCACGACGACGACGACAGCGACGAAACAGGTGTGCGGGAAATACGAAAACCCAGTTCATTCGTCTGACGTCAGGAATAATAGCAGTAGCAGCCGTAATAACAACAGCAACAGTGACAATGAAAACAACAGTAGCAGCCGCAACAGCATCACCAGCAGCATAAACAACAACAGCATTAGCAGCAGCAACACCAACAACAACCACAGCAACAGCGGCGGAGGCAGTAGTCGTAGTACCTGCAGCAACAACAAAAGTACCAGCAGCTCTGACGACAACAACAACAGCAGAGAAAAACCAATCTCATTTGCAGGTATTGCGAAAAACTTGGAAACAATCCTCATAACAAATGAGGAATTAGAGGAAGCGAAGAAGATGGTGACAAAGAACGGACACCGAGCAATCTGCAAGGCAGCGAAAAATTTTTTCGAAACCCAAGAGCACTGTACGGTCACGTACCGTACAGTAAGTACAAAATCCCGTAGGGTGGAAAGAGCCACAGAGGCCCAAATACAAAAAGCCTTGGGGTCTGTGTGGCAGCGGAAAACGCACATCACCCGAGGCAAAAAATATGCCACCGTAGACGTACTTTTTGCCACACCCCAGGAGGCAAAGGCCCAATCAGTAGTGACCCTAAGGAGCGAGGAAATGGTGTTGGTGCCCTCCTACTGTGGGCAGAAAATTGTGAGGGTCAAACTGACCCACGTCCCCCCCCCCCCCCCCGGAATGACCCCTTCTTGGCTGGCCGCGTCTGTCCTCGTCGGAATCGAGGACAAAACAACTGTACTGCAAGTACAGAAAAAAGTAAGAGAAGATTGGGTCGGCTCCTCCATTGAGATGCTAATCCAAACCAACCAGGAGTGCATCGAAGCTATCCCGGATGTGATAGACTTCGATAACGGCACTCAACTGCCCATAAGTGTTGAGGGCAAACGCCCGAAATGCTTTCGCTGTGGATCGAAGACTCACCTCAGGGCCTTCTGCAACGAGAAGACCCTGAGAAAGGAGAAAACCCCCCTCCTTCCGAATCCGGCTCCACGGCTACCAGCAACAGGACAAGCGGCAACCAGGAACGATAGGCCCGTGGCACCCATACCCACTCCACGGAAATCAAAAACAGCAGCAGCAGTGGAAATACTAACAACAACAACAGCAATACCAAATGCAGCTGCAACAGAGACTCCAGTGCAAACATCACCAACAACAACAAGTGAAAGAGTGGAGTTGGTACCCCTCCCCGACCTCACAGAATCAGACATGGAGTGTGAGGTGGGAGAGAGATGGCAAAAGGTCGTAAGAAGGCACAAACGCAGAAGCAGCGCATCGTCGCCTTTGAAAAGGGAGGAAACAAATGAGAAAAGGGTAAAGTCTACTGCAAAGAGACCCACAGCAGCAACAACACCAACACCATCACCACCGGCGACAACCCCACCGCCAACAACACCTTCAACACCACCACCACAAGCACCAACATCGCAAACACAACAACAAAACACACACACCCAGCAACAACGACAAGAAAATAGCAGAACCACACCCCACCCCCAGAAAAACAAATGCACGGCAATAAATACACACAACAAGAAACTAATGACTTACATAATTGAACACACAGACATTTCACAACAGGACTACATAATACCAGCACCAATCAAAACGCCAACTAACATAAGACTGCTAAAAATAGCACAGAAACAATACACAAATATTAAAACGAAATTCCCCAACGCAGTTGGTGATTTCAGGGACCTAGGAGGAACCATCAATCGAAGAGTATACTCAGACATTCTCTTAGAAGAGCCGACGACCAGCCGAAGGGACGATTCAACGGTCCCTTCACCAGACGATCAAGTGAAAAGGGATGTAAAAACCATCCCTCCTCTACCAAAAGTACGGTAAGTGGTCTTTCCCATCTTTTCCACTCTATTTTAAACATGACCTCACTCAGAATAGGCAGCATAAATGCGCGTGGCTTGGGGTCGTCATGGAAGCAGGGTCACCTGCTCAACGACCTCAGGTCACTAAACATAGATGTAGTGGCCATCAGCGAGACCAGAATCTCCGAAGCACGGGCCTTCGCACCGATCTTCGGCGGCTACGATGTGTACGCATCTCCCAGCCGTCCTGGATCCGGTGGAGGAGTTGCTGTACTTTTTCGGAGAGGTTTGGATCTCGCCATACGGGCCATCTTCCTGGACCCAGAGGGTAAGCTGGTGGTGCTGGACGTGACCAGCGGAGACGGGCAAGCTTTCAGGCTAGTGGCCGTCTATGCCCCGACAGGAGCAGGGCGGCCTGATTTCTTCCGGCGTCTGGAGACCTTTCTTGGAACGTCGCGCTCTTTAGTGTTAGTGGGCGACTGGAACGGGATCTTAGATGCACGCTTGGACTGTGTGGGATTAGCGGATAGGGGTGGAGGGTGCAAGAGCCTCACCAACCTGCTCAGGCGTTTTGAACTGTCTGACAGGTACCGATTGGATTTCCCGAATGTGCCAATGTGGACTTGGACAAACCGCATAGGGTCATCCAGATCATATCTAGATAGAGTATTTTGTAGGGAAATAGATAGGTCTAGCATAGGCTGTCCACAATTCAAGATAGTCAGCTACACGGACCACAAATTCGTGATCTGTGTGCTTGACTTAGATAGGCTTCATAGACGAGGACCCGGCTACTGGAAGCTAAACGCGTCCTTACCAGCGCGCAAGGCCTACAGAGACAGGATTAGCGAACTAGTTAAGCGGGCGTTGACGGGGGCCATCGTCAACAACAAGTGGTGGTTTGCTCTGAAAAGAGCGATTAGAATAGAATCGATTAGATTTAGTAAGGCTTTAGCAATAGAGAAAAATAGAGCAGAGGGAGAACTAGTTAGAAAATTAGACGAGGCGCTTAGCAAAGGCATTGCGACCGACGTGCTTGCGGCGAAATTGGCCCTTGACCAATTCTTCAATGCAAAGCACGAAGGCTGCGTTGTCAGAGCAAGGGTGCGTGCTCTCAGACACGAGGGGACGAAAGCCGTTCAATGGGCCCGAGTGGCGGAGGCGCGTCGTGGCAACAAAGCCACGATCCGGTCTTTGGTGGACCACGACGGGCGCATGCTACTCGATCCCGGGCAAATGTGTGAAGCTTTTCAGCGACACTTCGCTCAGCTGTTCGGGGGCAGCGGTGGGCCGGGTAGAGGGATGGACTTTAGTGTCTACCTCGACGGACTGCCGCGGCTCTCGGCCACTGAGGCGAAGTGTTGCGAAAAGCCGATAACAGCCGCTGAAGTAAGGGAGGCAATGACTGGCTGCACAAGGGGTAAATCGCCTGGTTTGGATGGTCTGCCCTATGAACTTTACGCACAGATGCCAGACTTGTTCGGAGGCCTCTTGGCGGACGTCTACTGCAACTGGCAACAGAACGGGAGAATTCCCAGTTCTGTGAGCCGAGGAGCGGTGGCACTGCTGAGAAAGGATCCGAACAAGGGGGATAACATAGAAAATTTCCGGCCCATAACTCTGCTAAACACAGAGTTTAAGATTTTGGCCAAGGTGCTAGCAAAGAGGTTGGCGCTTGTCGTTGGTGGTCTGGTGGGAGAGGCGCAGACATGCGCCATTCCCGACAGATCCATCCACGACAACCTCCACCTCATGCGATACATCGTAGAGAAGGTAGCTAGGGAACCTGGCACGGGTGGGTCCTTGATCAATTTAGATCAGTCGAAAGCTTTCGATAGGGTCGACCATCGTTACCTAGCGGCAGTCCTGAGGGCGGCTGGCTTTGGGCCCGTCTTCAGAGGCTGGATCGCTGCCATGCACAGCGACATCTGCTCTGTGGTGAGAGTGAACGGTCACCTGTCGGAACCGTTCAACATCATGCGCTCGGTCCGCCAAGGATGTCCCCTCTCGTCCCTCTTGTACGTATTGACTCTCGAGCCATTACTGCACAAACTGGAGACGTTGAGGGGGGTCCCGCGCGAACTAGGATGCGGAAGATCCGTATCAGCATATGCGGACGATGTCACCGTAGTGGTGTCGAACGCCAAACACATCGAGGCGATCGGCACTACACTAAGAGAATACGAAGCGGTGACAGGAGCAATGATCAACCAGGAAAAGTCAGTGGGCCTGCAGCTCGGCACCTGGAGAGGCAGGTCCATGCCGTCCAACAGCGTCGTCGGACGCTGGACGTACGGACCGGTTAAATTGCTAGGGGTCTGGTTCGGTCCGGACCTCCAGACGGACAAAAACTGGGACGAGGTGACGAGCAGGGTGGCTTCTCTCACCCAGAAATGGGCCGAGAGGAAGCTATCCCTGAAAGGTCGAGCGGAGGTGGCTAACGCGTACATCGCGTCCGTCATCTGCTACCGCCTGACCGTCGTACCTTGTCCTAAGCCTCGCCTGACTGTGCTGGAGCGTTTGCTCTTTCGCTTTTTGTGGAAGGGACGCGCTCCGATGGTCAGGCGGTCCATCTGTTGTCAACACCCGCTACGTGGAGGGCTGGGCATGCCGTGGCTGATGATGCGCAGGCACGCGCTCAGGCTACGACATCTCCACCTCTTCCTCGACGGTGATCAGGTGTGGTCGCCGTTTGCTAGACGCGTGTTTCCCCAGCTCGTTTCCTTGACGGAGCTGCAGTCCTGGGTCAAGCGAAGACCGAGAGGGAGCGCCTGGAGACTGGAATGTCTTCAGGCGCTCACAGCCCTCGACCAATCGGGCAATGTGATCGGTGGAAACTCCACCTCGGCGTTCTATAGAGGATTAGTGGAGGGGAAGAGCGACGACGTACTTGGGGAAACTCTAGGCGTCGACGAAAATCAACTAGCCAATCTCTTCGGAAGAACTTTCGGGCCAGGGCCTATGGACAACTTCCAGAAATCTCTGGCCTGGCAGTGCTACCGAGGAGCCTTGCCAGTTCGGGATAAACTCTACAGGCATGGAGGTGCCGTCAGCCGGGCATGTCCGAGATGCGCGCAGGGCGACGAAACCGTCCTGCACGCACTCGTCCAGTGTCCGAAAATTGCTGACTTGTGGGTTTATGTCGAACACCTGCTGTCGCGTTTAGGACGGATCCGGCTATCATCTGAGTCCATCGTGAGGATTGCCCCGCCCTCCTCCTTTAGCCGGGAAGGGCAGGCAGTTTTTATCTGCCTGGTGGCCATGGCGAAAGAGATAGTATGGTGGACACGTTTGAAAGGGCTGAAGACGAGCACTTACCTCTTCGGTGATGCTCTGATTGACTTTTTCAAATTTCATTTGAAAAGGAAAATCAGAGTAGAGAGGGAAGTGCTCTCTTCCCAGCATTTTGTTGAAAGATGGGTGAGAGAAGCAAGAATGGCCCGAGTGAATGGGCCTACTCTGAGCATATATCTGTAAATTAAAGGTGGAAAACTGGGAGAGGGCACTTGCCTTGGTGGTCAGGGTCATTGTGGCTTTTTACTGGGCTTTCTCCACAAATGTCCCTCCGAAGTCTCCCCCCTATTGGGGAATTTTTCATTGTTATTTTTTGTTACATCCTCTGTTTTTGTTTTTTACACGCAGAAATGCCCATTTGTACCGTCCTGCATTGTCCTGCACTGTCCTTAATGTCTACTTTATGTAAACCCTTGTGGTTAATAAAGAAATCATTATTATTATTATTATTTGCATTTATCTTGCTTTATGTTTATACGAGTTATCACCAAGTCACAACCAGTGACCTCAAGAGACAACAAGGTCCGCCATGTTCAAGAAAGAACACACATATTCACACATGCATCCTTAGTGTTTAGACTTGTGATGTACTTATATTGACAGGATCTTCCTTAGTATATGGGCAGTTCCCATTAGTACTATCTTTTGTATTTCTCCTATACGCGGGTTTCCTGGGATTTGCGATAAGTAGTCGTTAGACCCCTTAGGTATCATTCCCAGAGCGCCTACAACCACTGGTATTGTTTTAGTTCTCAATTTCCACATTTTTCCAATTTCTATCTCCAGGTCCTTATACTTGCTCAATTTTTCAAATGTTTTTATAGATACATTCTTGTCTATTGGAACAGACATATCAATTAGCAGGCATACCCTCCTTTGAAAGTCCTTCAATATTATATCAGGTCTATTTGCATCTATTTTTCGGTCTGTTTGGATGCTAAAGTTCCACAAGATTGAGATGTGATCTTTTTCAAGTATGGGAGGTGGTTGATGCTCCCACCAATTCTTTTGATGGGGCAGGTCAAAATGCTTACACATTATCCAATGTATGTATTGTGCAGCTCTGTCATGCCTGTTTAGGTATTCGGTTGGAGCTATAGGACTGCACATTGAAATTATATGGTCAATGGTCTCTGGTTGTTTTTTGCATACACGGCATAGTGGGCTGCACCCATTTTTTATTATGTTGGCTTGGTAATTTTTTGTTGGCAGACACTGATCTTGTGCGGATATAATCAGTCCTTCAGTCTCCGATTTCAGTCCAGAGGATGCCAACCACTGATGGGTTAAAGTTTTGTCAACATCAGGATTGTTAGCTCGCTCTGGGTATTTTCCATACAGAGGCTTTTCTTGCCATTTCTTAGCCAGTTTCTGTAGCAGTTCTTTCTTTGCAGTTACTTTTACCTGCTTTGCTTTTTCTGTGTTTTCCATTTCAGCAGTAAATGGGACTTCTGAAATTTGTAGTCCATTACTGTATCTTTGTGCATCTTTTGTAATGGAATATGATCTTTTGGTGCTTTCGTGTTTCAAAACGAGTTTGATCATCCAATCATGTGATTCCCTTAGATATGTGGATAATCCAATTGTTGCAGTTTTCAACGCAATGTCTAACTGGATTAACCCACGTCCACCTTCTTTCCTAGGGAGATATATTCTATCTATGTCTGCCTTAGGGTGATGCATTCTGTGCATGGTTAAGAATTTTCGGATTTTTGTATCGAGCCTACGGATCTCTGTGCTTGACCAGTTGATGACATTGTAACTGTAGGTTACTACTGGTATGGCAAGCGTGTTTATGGCATCGATCCTATTCCTTGCATTCAATTCCGTTCTTAAGATTGCTCTGACTCTGCGGTAACATTCCTTCCTTATCCTTTCCCTCATTGTCGAGTGCTTGATTCCGTCTCCTTCACAAACACCTAGATATTTGTAAGTTTGTTCTTGATCAAGCTCTCTTATCACGTTCCCCCGATCAAGATTAATGTCTGAACTCTTCAGCAGCTTTCCTCTGGTGAACGTTGCTTTGGCGCATTTATCCAGTCCAAACTCCATTTTAATGTCATCACTGAACTGCTTCACAGTGGATAATAGCCCTTGCAATTGTTCATCATTTTTTGCAAATAGTTTCAGGTCATCCATGTAGAACAGGTGATTAATGGTTTTGTCATAGACTCTATATCCATGTTTTGTTTCATTGAGCATTTTACTTAATGGTATAAGTGCGATGCAGAATAAAAGCGGTGATAAAGAGTCACCCTGAAAAATTCCACAATTAATGTTAACTTCTCCAGCTTCCAGTGATTTTGTTTCACTATTCAAAAGGAGTGTCGTTCTCCATGTCCTCATACTGAATGACAAAAACCTCCTGACAACGGGGGATATTTTGAAAATCTCTAAACATTTTTCAATCCAACTGTGTGGCAAACTATCAAATGCTTTTTTATAATCTATCCAAGCAATCGATAGATTTTTGTGTCTATTATGACAATCTTCCAGTATCATTTTGTTAACCAGAAGCTGATCCTTACAGCCATATGAGCCTCGTTTACACCCTTTCTGCTCAATGGGAAATAGGTCATTTGTTATCAGGTGGTCATATGTGTATTCAGTTAGGACTGATGTTAAAATTTTATACATTGTGGTCAAGCAGGTTATCGGTCTGTAATTTTTGGGATTGTTTGTCTCATCATTCTTCGGTAGCAGGAATGTAATGCCGTTGACTAGCCATGATGGTATCTTTTCTGGCTCCTTAACTATTTCATTGTAAAGTTGGGCTAACAGCTCATGAGACTCTGTGAAGGCATTTATCCAAAAGTTTTGTATTTTGTCTTTTCCTGGGGATTTCCATTTGCTGGTTTTTCTTAGAGCCAAGCGCAGCTGTTCAACTGTTATATGTTCCCATGTTTGTTCTTCAAGGTGAGCTGTTTCTTTCATTTGTCTGTCTATCCATGGGGCATGTATGTTATGAACTTTTTCTTCGGCCCAGATCTTTTCCCAGAATTCTTGCACTTCCTCCTTGGGTGGTATTGATTTAGCAGTTATTGTTGACTTACCAATTTTTCTGTAGAAGTTTCTTTGGTTGTTTTTGAACATATTATTATCCTTATAGAATCTAGATCGTTTTTCAAAGCGCCTTATACGAGCAGCTTTGGCCGACACTTTTTGCTTGATTGTTTCTATCAGCATGTCTATGTCACATGTTGATCTTATACTGTACTTTTTTTTCAATTTTCTAAGTTTAGTTTGTTTAACATGTTCACCTACTTTATAGTTTGTTAAAATTTCTATGTCAGATCGGAGAAGGTTTATTTGGCGATTGATGTTATCTTGCCAAGTAGATTTCTTGTGGGAATTCCTTTGTTTTTTCATCTTCACTCCACATAAGTGAGTGGTGACTTTAGCCGATGCATAATAGAGATGATTTAAGTCAGTAATGTTTATTTTGTTTGTGATGATAATGTTTTTGAGAATTATGTTAGTCTTGTGTATTATCTTTTGGTTCTGTTTGGAGTTCTGGATCTTAGGGAGGGTGTCTCGTTCCCCCATGTCAGATTCTTTCATTTTCATCCATTCGATCATAATTTCATCCTTCAAGTTGGCAAGTTCATTCTCATTCATTTCTTTATCATTTACGATCTCATTATTTTCATTTGGAGTTTCATCCTGAGCATGCACTCCCTCCACTTTTTCGCTCCTTTCTTTAATTTGTTCTGTTGCCAGTGATTCCGCCCCAACTCTGGGATTCGAAGTGTTACAGTTTACCTCGTTTTCACTGACACATGCTTCATTTTCCCTTCGCTGACTTTGTGCTACTAGCTTGATCTGATCAATTTCTATATCAGTTAGTAACTTTTTTCTTACAATATTTCTTCGTATATTGGCTAGTTTGTTACTGTCAATATAGCCTCTGTTTTCGGGATGTTTCTTTTTCCAGTTGATATATGTTTGCTCTGTATTCGATGTATTTGATGGGTAGTACATGGCAGTGTAGAAAGCCTCAAGGACTTCTTTATTATCTTCCCTTGACCATTTTTCTCTCTTTTTCTTTGGATTTCTTGGTGGTGAGCATGGAGGGCCAACAGTAGGAGTATTCCGGTTATGGGAGGTCTCCAGCTCCGAAGTGATGGGAAGGTTTGAACCATTAGCTGATTTTTCGACCCCAGTCTGGTTCCTCTCTGAGGGACGCGGCCCTTTTTTACCCGGGTGACGGCCGATCCGGTATGAGATTTCATCATTAGACATCTACCTTATTTTGTCGCGTTTTATCCTTAACCGCCAAGGGGTAATCTTTTCGTGTTACCACTTCTAGAACGAGTGTCAACCAAATTATTATTATTATTATTATTATTATTTCTTTGATTATTATTATTATCGATAGTGTTTACCCCAGCATTAGAGGTAGACTTAGATGGTACACTTGGTGTCAGGTTTCTTACAGGCATAGTTGTTTCAAGGCACTGTTCGACCTGGCTGCTATGAAGTCTAGTAGCATGGCGACCTGTAGCACGTGTTGTTGATCCCATGTTTGTTGTGAGGGACTTACAATTAATAATTGTTTCTACTTTTGGCACAAGGCCAACAAATACCCAGTACATTACTGGTACTTTATTTTATCGACCCCGTAAGGATGAAAGGCAAAGTTTAACCTCGGCAGGATTTGAACTCAGACCGTAAAGGGGACGTAACTATGCTGGGAAGCATGGCGTCCGCCTCTCTACCAATACTGCCAATTCAACAAACGTCGCTTGTTGGCGTAATTGTTTCGCTGTGAAATATGTTAGCTCTGGGTGTCTTTCGTCCCAGTGTAGCTTCATTCTGTTCATATAGCCAATGGAGGGATTGTTTTTTGCCATTTTATAACAATTAAATAAATCATCATTAAGTTCGCAACTCCAAGAGAAATGCGATTTATAATTTCGGTTTCTTCTGTAGCTACAACTGAATAAATTTTGATTACCTTCTTTGTTATTTGTCTTCGGTACTTCCTTAATTTTATTGTTGATGTTGTGTTCAGCCATGCTGTTTGTAGCAAATCCTTGTAAAATGAATTATGTATTTAGTCGGATATCTCTACAAATTCGAATAAAAGGTGTCTTCAGAAGGGATAGTTAGAAGAATAACCAGTTATTCAAGATGACTGTAGTTGTGGCATTACTGACGGAGATAGTATTCATCTTAAATTTAATAAATAGTCTCCCACGCCAAAATATGCGACTGATCGCGTTGACTGTCTATGTATGTATATATGTATGTATGTATGTATGTATGTATGTATGTATGTATGTATGTATGTATGTATGTATGTATGTATGTATGTATGGATGGATGTATGTATGTATGTATGTATGTATTTATATATGTATGTAAGTATGTATGTGGGTATAAATGTATGTATGTAAGTATGTAATATCTATGTATTTTAAGTATGTATGTGTGTATGCATGTACTCATTGTATATACATATATATATATATATATATATATATATATATATAGTAATAATAATAAATTTGAAGACTAAAATCCAAAGAGGGCTCTATAAGGATGAATATATATCAAATATATAAGAACCGTAGAGCAAATATTTATTAAAATAACAGATTAAAGTTTCAGAAAATACCGTTAAGGGTGAAAGCAGCGATTCTTTGCTTAAACTTTAATCTGTTATTTTAATAAATATATATATATATATATATATATATATATATATATATATATATATATATATATATATATATATATATATATATGTAGATAAATCTACCAAAAGTTTACATATATGTATAGACGTACAGTAGTATGTATGTATATATATATATATATATATATATATACATGCATACATATATATATGTACGCATGGATTCACCGAACATATATTATAATGCTCGGTGTGGTTGTAAACAAACATCCCGTATTAAGCCGTAGTGTCTAGCAACCATCGTTGCTCGTTTGTTCAACACTGACAAAGGAACGCTGTACTAGTTTCAAGCTTATTAGCTATCGGCAGCAACATATACCTTCCTGCCATATTGTTGACAGTATATACTTACCTTATGCATATTAACGGCTGAGTAAGCCAA
>OZ024750.1:44482467-44489967 GCA_964016885.1 Eledone cirrhosa
CTTTGTACCAGGCTGAACTATGATAATAAACAATACAAAACGATCATACCATCTTTTTTTAGACATTTTATCTCGGATTACATTATCTAATATGTTTAAAAAATCAAGTTATTTCTCAGGGTATTACACGAGAGAGACTTGGCTGCAGTTTCTAGAAGTTAGAGCACTTCGTACAGTCTGCTTTATTGTCGGCTGAAGAATTGATAATATATATTGGAAAAAGCCCCATAAATATGTTCGTTTTGTTGTTTATTTCTAGATGAACCCAGAAAAAGATTACACAGATATTTCACCACGGCCATCCATCTTTTAATTTATTCAGACATTGTGTATATTATGTGCTACAAAATTAAGATGGTGGAAAATTCATACTGTGTTGCTGTTTAGTACCAAGGAAACTCTAATTTAGTACATCTATGACCACAGATAATCCATCCTTTCGAGCCGTCGTTTTTTTTCTAATTTAGATATAGTGTATCTAGGAATACACTGTCGAATGTGTCAAAAAATAAAATAACTGTTTCTACGTTAGGCACAAGGCCAGCAATTACCCAGTGCGTTACTGGTACTTTATTTTATCGACCCCGTAAGGATGAAAGGCAAAGTTAACCTTGGCGGGATTTGAACTCAGATTGGCAAGGGCCGTAACTCTATACGTCAAAGTATGGCGTCCGACCCTCTACCGATACTGGCAATTCACGGTAGGATACTATGTGAGAGAGTCTTGACCGCTATTTCTAGCTGTTTGTGTGACCACATACAACCTGCCTAGAGCCGCCCTCGTCCGCTCATCATAATAGGTTGGATTTGATGACCATGGCTGTGGTGAAAAATATAGAGACGGCATTGTAATATAGAATAGAAGGAAGGGAGTGGGAGTAACTGGAGAAGGACAAAATGGAAGGAGAAAGTTAAAGGGGACGAGGCGGAGTGGAGGGGGGAGTAGAAGTGGGACAGGAGAAGGGGAGGAGGAGAAGTGGTAGTAGAAGGGGAGGAGGTGGGGAGGAGGAGAAGGGGTAGAAGGAAAAGTGAGAGACGGCGAAGTGGGAGAAAGAGAAAGGGGAGGAGAAGTGGGAGGAGGAGAAGGGGGAGGAGTAGGGGAGAAGAAGGGGAGAAGGAGAGGGGACATATGAGATAGAAAGGAAATAGTATGCATTTTTTGTACTTTTTATTAAGTTATTTTTGTAACTTCTGTTTTTATTTTTTGGTAATTTTAAAGTCTTTGCATGGTTCATGGAGGCTCAACGAATCGGAACATCTGTGTATGGCAGTCTTCTTCTTCTTCTTCTTTTTCTTCTTACTATCATGATTAGCATCATCATCATCATGCTTATAATAATAATTGTTTCTACTTTAGGCACAAGGCCAGCAATTAACCAGTGCATTACTGGTACTTTATTTTATCGACCCCGTAAGGATGAAAGGCAAAGTTGACCTCGGCGGGATTTGAACTCAGACTGCAAAGGGCCATAACTCTATGCTGCAAAGCATGGCGTCCGACCTTCTACCAATACTGCCAATCCAGTGATAATAATGATTTCATTTATTAGTCACAAGGGCCGACATGTAGGGGACAATACAAAGACAAGGACAGTGGGGGTTTTGATAATAATAATATAAATGGTGGTAATTTCTTTATTTAATATATGTGCGTTTGTGATTATATGTGTGTCTGTGTGTGTGTGTGTGTGTTTTGGCATCTGTGTGTACGTCTGTATGTGTGATATTTCTTCTTCTTAATAAGTGGACAAAGAAGGAATATCACACACACACACACACAGAGACGCACAAACATACATACGCACACACACATACATACACACAAACAGACACACACACATAATCACAAACACCCATATATAGAGTGCATGTAGCAGGAGAAGAAGTAGTAAAGGTCAGAAGAAAATATTACAAAACAAAGACAATATTGGTCGGATTGGCGGCAGAATCGGTAGAGCGTCGGACGCCATGTTTTGCAGCAAAGAGTTACAGCCCTTTATGATCTGAGTTCAAATCCCGCCGAGGTTAACTTTGCCTTTCATCCTTACGGGGTCGATAAAATAAAGTACCAGTCACGCACTGGGTTCGAGTCAATCAAAATTGCTGGCCTTGTGCCTATATAAGAAACCAATATTGGTTATAGAGAGGTTGTATACTCCGAGAAGCTACGAAGTCACGTCGTATTTCAGGGTGGCACCCACATAAATTCCATTAGACCCATACATGTACACACACGCACATATATATATATATATATATATATATATATATATATATATGCTCCCGATTTTGAATACATATATTCAAAATCGGGAGCATATAGGACAGAGACAATGAGAAAAAAATATATGGATAGTCGGACTGCCCATATCCTCAATCAAACTCTGAAAATCACCACGGTTTCCGCATTTATACTCCTGTTCCAGCCACCCAGCTGAGGCCATGCTTGTTCACCACCCTTGTAGAAAAATATGGAACGCTTCACGAATTTGCGTGTCATATACAGTATATATATATATATATATATATATATATATATAGGAACGAGTAGGACCCCGACGGCTGAGCTCAAGCCGTTTCGACGGCTAATTGTAGACTAAAAAATATTTTAGTACAGAATTAGCCGTCGAAACGGCTTGAGCTCAGCCGTCAGGCTATTACCCACTCTACTACCCTAATTATTGAGTATTTTGGTGCGTTATGGTCCACCTGGTTCCTTACCACATTTCCTTTGTTATATATATATATATATATATAGTAATAATAATAAATTTGATGACTAAAATCCAAAGAGGGCTCGATAAGGATAAATATATATCAAATATATAAGAACCGTAGAGCAAATATTTATTAAAATAACAGATTAAAGTTTAAGCAAAGAATCGCTGCTTTCACCCTTAACGGGATCTTCTGAAACTAACAAAGGGTGAAAGCACCGATTCTTTGCTTAAACTTTAATCTGTTATTTTAATAAATAAATATATATATATATATATATATATATATATATACACGCTTATATAATTAAATAAATATATTTGAAGATTACACTTGTCTGGTAAGATCTAAGGCTGTGTGTTGAAATTAAGACAGTAAGTGTCGGTAAGGCCATGTATGCATTTGCGGTGTAGTCTTGGCCATGACAATATCTTTCACAAAATATAAATAATATATAGTAAAGTAAGTTATATATATATATATATTTATATATGAGATAACAGGTTATCGTTATGGCAGTCGACTGCCGTATAGCGAACCATGTCACTCTTCTTTCTTGAATTATTATTATATATATATATAATAAATTAAATATATATATAAATATATATATATAATAAATATATATATAATAAAATAAATATATATATAAATATATATATATAATAAAATAAATATGGTTTTATAAATATAGTTTCCATTTATTAATATCATTGATATATACATATATATATATAACACCACCCCACTCTCAAGAGCGTGAAATTAATAAACATTCGTTGTACTGCCTCTCTGTTTTGTTCCTGTTCAAATTTTCCATTATATATATATACATATATATATATATAAATATATCAATGATATTAATAAATGGAAACTATATTTATAAAACCATATTTATTTTATTATATATATTTCAAGGGTACCATAAACATTTTTGTACGCCCACATCAGATAAAATACAAAATTTGTTTTATAAATAGTGACATACCCCAGAAACCAAATCTTATCGGTTGAGGTTCCATTTGGATAGTTAAAGAAAAAGAGAAACATTTCAAATCTTTAGGTAGGATATGCAAATGATGTAGAAGCGTAGACTGAAAAAATCGTTATATTTAAATAATTATTAAGATACTTTATAAAAGAAGAAGATGAAGAAGAAGGAAGAAAGATAGGCTAATATTATTATTAGGGTTCAAGTACATTTAAAAATAAAAAATAAAAAATAAAAAATGTGTTGAAGTGGTAGAATACTAATCCAAAAATTTAAAAATATATAACTAAAGGTGTGTATAAATAGTAAAAATTACTGTTCCACACCTTAATTACAAATTTAATTCCAAAGATAAGGAACCGGAACAGTTTTTCTCTGAGTTACTTATACTTTGATGAAAGGAATTTTTAAGTCTTGGAATATTGGGACAAAAGAAACAGCAGCAACAAAAACAAACACAGATTACCAGGTAACTAAATATTTCATTACCGTCATCTTATCGTCCATTTTGCATTGTTAGTCTTATATAACTTTCCACATTATATAATATATAATATATAATGCTTCAAGCAGGCTACAACCTTTTATTATATATAAAGTAAAGTTAATATTTTCTGTGCATGTATAAATGGTTAAAATTACTCTTCCATACTGTAATTACAAATAAACATATTTTTATTACATTACTGAGATATTCTTCAGTTTTAACCAGAATTTCGCTAGTTCTCACTAATCACACAAGAGGAACGGATAAAGTCAGAGATTTAGTGGAGGGTATTTTCAAAAATATTATTAAAATATACAATATTATATACTTTGGTAGTATGCATTTTTTTGTCGTTTTGCAAACCCGTATATACCTCTAAATCTCTTTCTCACTTTCTCTGGAAGAAATCTGCTGTATTCTAGCCTGGAGAGGACATGATCGCCGCCAGGTTTAAAAAACGTCGTACGTCAATATGGCACCCCTACGACACCTAGAGAATTTACGGGTCCATACCATACCTCATTGTTTTTGGTCTCCGTTGGTTCCCTCGAAGATTGCACTAGTTTTACTTTTACCAACGAAACATCATGAAATTAACATGCGTGTGGATGAAGATTCCACAGAAATGTGTACCAACCACAAATTTCTCAGGGAGATTCAGCATGAGAGTGTATTAAAACGCTGGAAATTGAATTACACGTAAAACTAATATTTTCTCATCTTATGAGACAAGTACAACATGAATTATATTTCATGATCACGGACACAACGCGTTCCTGGGAATCGATCTTACGGCTTTACTACCGTGGGCTGACCATCCAAAACATTAACACATGTGACACTACTAATATAGATAATCACATAAATAAATAAGAAAATAAGTAAATAGATAAATAAATAAATAAGTGTGTGGATCCTGTAATGAGTACCCAGAGAAATGAATGTGTATAAAGCGAAGCGTGTGATTGACGGACAAACAAAAAATTTGCTAAGCCGTGTCCCGCAGTTTATGCCAACTACAGTCTAAACGAATATTTTATGTATTGAATACAGATCGGTGCAGGTAGGCATATACACACACACACACACACACACACACACACACATATATATATAATATAATATAATATAATATAATATAATATAATATAATATAATATAATACACATACATACACATACACGCACACACACAGATATATCTATATATCTATATCTATATATCTATATCTATATCTCTCTCTCTCTCTCTCTCTCTCTCTCTCTCTCTCTCTCTCTCTCTCTCTCTCTCTCTCTCTCTCTATTATATATATATATATATATAGTTTAATAAATGAACAGAGAACAAAAAACAGAGAGGCAGTACAAATGATATTGTTTTCGTTTCATACGCTTGAGAGTGGGGGGGGGGGGCGGATATATATATATATATATATATATATATATATATATATATATATATATATGAAAATGTTTAACCCCGACGGCAGAGCTCAATCCGTTTCGACGGCTATTTCTGGACTAGAAATAGCGGTCGAAACAACTTGAGCTCTGCCGTCAGGGTTAAACATTTTCCAACTACCCTAAGTATTGAGTACTCTGGTGCGTTATGGTACATCTGATTCCTTACCACACCTCCTTCGTTATATATATATATATATAAGTTGAAATAAAATGAAAACGAAATTTCATTTCTCACTCTTAATACGGCACTTACTTAAATGGAAGTTTCCAACAGTAATGGTTGCATTATTTTAGGGTATGTCAATATTTATTTATAAAACTGATCTATATTATATTTTATCTTATGAAAGCACACCATAATTTAACTTGGTGTCCTTGAAATATGTATAACGAACTAAATATGGTTTTATATATATAGTTTCCATTTGTTAATATCGTATTTTTACTCTAAATATTTGTTGAGTGCTTTATATCAGTTATAAAAATATTTGGTTGTTGTATCCCAACAATTTAAATAGAACTTTTAAATATATATATATATATATATATATATATATATATATATATATATATATATAAGCAAAGAGATATTTAATTTGTTAGTTATTAACAAATTTATTTATAACAGATTCGAAGCATTCTACAGTATTTCTGGACTATAATATCAATGATATTTATAAATGGAAACTATATCTATAAAACCATATTTATTTGGATAGTCAAACTATCCAAACTGAACCTCAACCGAAAAGGTCCGGTTTGTTGGGTATGTCACCATTTATAAAACAAATTTTGTATTTTATCTGATGAGCGCGTTCCAAAATTTTGGTACCGTTGAAATATATATAATAAAATAAATATGGTTTTATAAATATAGTTTCCATTTATTAATATCATTGGTATATATCATTGGTATATTTATTATATATATATATATATATAACAAAGTGGGTGTGGTAAGATACCAGATGGACCATAACGAAACGGATTTAGCTGTCGAAACGGCCGGAGCTCAGCGGTATATATATGTATATATATATATATATATATATATATATATATATATATATATATATATATATATATATATATATTATATATATAAATATATATAAACAAAGGGATATTTAATTTGTTGGTAATTCAACAAATATATTTATAACAGATTAGAAGCACTCGACAGTTTTCTGGAGTATAATATCAATATTAATAAATGGAAACTATATTTATAAAACCATATTTATATTTATATTATATTTATATTTATATTATAACATTGATATATATATATATATATATATATATATATATATACGATATTAAACAAATGGAAACTATATTTATAAAACCATATTTATTTCATTATACATATTTCAGGGACACCATATTAAAAATATGGCATGCCTTCGTCAGATAAAATACAATATATAAACAGTTTTATAAATAATTTTGACGTACCATATTATAAGCGACCATTATATTAGGAAGCTGTCTGGATAGTCAACAATTTTAAATAAAACTTTTGCATATATATATATATATATATATATATATATATATATATATATTTCTTTAGGTTTGTTGGTTCACCACTGGATAGAATTGGTCATTCCGTATGGTCAATCTTGGTGTAATATTGGGGAGAATACTCAACGCAGTGCAGTTTACCCATCTTTGTTTGTGTAGTTGGTGGTGCGAATACAGAGTTAATTATAAATAAAAATAACAGGAGGCTGGACTGGTGTAAATCCTTGAAAGGTTTATTATACTATGATCATTTCAATGAGGGCGAATGGCCGAGGTGAAGACAGCTAGTTGGTCAGTCGTCCTCTCTGTCT
>OZ024750.1:44492467-44494967 GCA_964016885.1 Eledone cirrhosa
TATATATATATATATATATATACCATAGCTACTCTTTCAATATATACACAGCTATAAATATATATATATATATATATATATATATATATATATATATATATATATATATATATATATATATATATATATATATACATACACCCTTTTGACGGTTCCAATCAATAGATTGCGGCCATGCTGGGGCACCACTCTGAATGGATTTTGTCAATTACATCAACCACATTATTTATTTTTTTTCGAAGAAAATACTTATTTTGTCGTCGATCGCTCTCTTTATTGCTCTCTATCTCTCTCTCTCTCTCTCTCTCTCTCTTTATTGCTCTGTATGTCTCTCTCTCTGTCTCCCTCCCTCTCTGTCTCTCTGTCTCTCTCTCTCTCTCTGTCTCCCTCTGTCTGTTTATTTGTTGCTCTGTATCTCTCTCTCTGTCTCTCCCACACATACACACACACCCTTACACACACACTCACACCCACACATACACGTACATTGTTCTAGATTGACAAATAGATATGTGTGTGTGTCTGTGTGTAAGTATATATATATATATATGTGTGTGAGTATATATTTGTGCATGTATATATGTATGTCTTAGTATATGTGTGTGTATATGTATATATGTATACATGTATGTGTGTATAGTTTATATATGTGTGGATATGTATATATGTGTGTATGCGTATGTATATATGTATATATGTATGTTTGTATAGTTTATATATGTATATATATATGTATATATGTGTATATATGTATACATGTATGTGTGTATAGTTTATATATGTGTGTGTATATGTATATATGTGTATATATGTATATATGTATGTGTGTATAGTTTATATATGTGTGTATATGTATATATGTGTGTTATGCGATGTGTGGCAGTGATAAAACGATTGGAGGTCGTTTATGGCAACTACTTAATATAAAATACCTCCATGTATTACCCCAAACAAAAACATTAAATACAGCACACAAGAAAAAAACAAACAAACACACAAACACACAAAAAAAACCCCAGAAACAAACAAACAAAAAAAAATCTAACAAACGAACCGACAAAATCAGTAACAGCAATAACGACAAAAAAAGGGAGGTTTATATGGGATCAGAAAAGAAGGTAGCGGTAAAATGGTGGTCGGGATAAGGGATGGGGTGATTTAAAGGTTTGTTGAATTTTGTGGGCTGGCCTTGTTTGGACGATGGTGTAATTGTGAGGAGAGCATCGTCGGTTTTGGAGGCGTATTGGTGAGTTAAGCGAAGAAGGCGGGTGGTTTAAAAGCTATAAAATAGACGTGGTGGGGGGTATTTTGTGAAAGTGGGGTGTCAAGGTGGGGTAGGGAAGGAGGGCAGCCACCCTTGTGTATGTTTATATTGTGTTTTGTTATATTATTATTGTTATATTGTTTTTGTTATTGTGTGTTTGTGTTTATTTTTCTTTTCAAATTTGTTTTTCTCTGGTTTAATTTAGCATCCGTGTTAGTGATGGTTACAAACACACACATACATATATATATATATGTACCATTATATACACCCTTAGCCTCAAATATATATACCTCTAACACATAAATAACACATCATTACGCACATACACATTCAAAAGCAATCTTCTACAGATGCTGTTAAACACACGCACACACTCAGTCTTACAGATACATGCGTACACACACACACACACACACACATACACACACACACATATATATATATAAGTACACGCGTACATACAAACACTAAGTCACACACATAAACGCTCTCACGAACTACCCACATACATGCACAGAGGCACACATACACGCGCACACACACCACACACAACACACACGCATACAGGCACACACAGACACATAGAAACACACACACTCACAAAAACATTCATATATATATATATAATAAGATTTTTCTGCCCTACGGTTAAGCTTCAACGTTTCGATAGTAAATGGGAAATAAATGATCTTACTTATATAAATACGCGTTCAAATACGCACACACGCACACACATACACACATACACACACCCACACACACACAGATACACACACATGCAACGCATCCACAGAGCATTATAGAAGTTTAATAATAACTAATTATACATATATACCTATATAGGTATATATGTATATACCTATATACCTATATACTTATATAGGTATATACCTATGTAAGTATATTCCTATATACGTATATAGGTATATACCTATATATCTATATAGGTATATAGCTATATAGATATATAAGTATATCCCTATATATGTATATAGGTATATAGCTATATACCTATATACCTATATACTTATATAGGTATATAGCTATATAAGTATATTCCTATATATTTATATAGATATATACCTATATACGTATAACGATATACATACATACATATATATATATATATATATATATATATATATATATATATATATATAGATAGATAGATACATAGATATCTATATACATACATATATATCTATATACATACATAGATACAGTCGGATACGG
>OZ024750.1:44499967-44507467 GCA_964016885.1 Eledone cirrhosa
GACCTGTGTGTAATTCTTTTCTCGCGCGGTCTTGGTCAAGCTGGTATGGAATTTTTTTCTCTTTCTCTCTTTCGTCTGCGACTTCACAAAACTTATGTTTACCGAATTCGTAGACCAGACCCCTTCTTCTTCTTCTTCTTCTTCTTCTTCTTCTTCTTCTTCTTCTTCTTCTTCTTCTTCTTCTTCTTCTTCTTCTTCTTCTTCTTCTTCTTCTTCTTCTTCTTCCCCCCGTTAGACCTGTGCGAAATTCCTTCCTTGCTCACATTTCAACCAGGTTTGATGGTCTTTTGTCTCTTGTTCACGATTTCACCGAGTTTATATTCATAGAGATCTGGGACTTGTCTATTTCTTCTCACTTTCCGTTGCTTAAACCATTTTTACGTGTCCCAACGACTTTTTTTAGCCGTTGTTCGCACCAACCTGAGACATATGGCCCTTAAAGCGATGAAATGCCTGGGACGGTTGGAGGGTCACTGATGAAGGACTTACTTTTTCATATGCACCACCATTTGCAACGCGCAGCCATCATTATTATCATATATATATATATATATATATATATATATATATATATATATATATAGTACATGCCTGTCAATCGAAACATCCAATCCTTCCTCTCTCTCATTTCCCTTTCTTTCTTTCTCCCTTCTCCTCTCTCTCTCCTACTATCCATCTATCTATCTGTAAAATCCCTGGCATAGCATATGTCTTTGTATTGTCCCCTTTTCTTGTGCGCCCTTGTGGCAAATAAAGAAATCTATCTATCTATCTATCTATCTATCTATCTATCTATCTATCTATCTATCTATCTATCTATCTATCTATTATGCTTAAAACATTTATCTATATCTGTACCAAACTAACAGTCTCTCTCTCTCGGTCTTTCTCTCAAGAGTATGTGTGTGTGTGTGTGTGTGAGAGAGAGAGAGAGAGAGAGAGAGAGAGAGAGAGAGAGAGAGAGAGAGAGAGAGAGAGAGAGAGATTTAGGTTGGTACAGATGTAGGTAAATGGATATATATTTTAAGCATAATAGACTGATAGATAGATAGATAAATAGATATATATATAGATAGATATCTTTCTTTATTTGCCACAGGGGCTTACAAAAATGGGACATTACAAGACGTGACGGTGTGTTTATTTTACATAAACATAACTTTAACATTAATAAATAACAATAAAACTATATATAATAAAATAACAATTGAAATCCCCAATAGGGGGGAACGTTACTGCAGGGTTGTTTTACACCCCGTGGATAGAACAACTCTCAACACCAGGAACACGGTTTGTAGGTGCTCCTGTCTTCGCTCTGTTTGTCTTCCTCAACCTACAGGTTTATATACAGAGAAGGCCCATTCACTCGGGCCATTTTCGCCACATTCACCCACCTTTCAGCGAATTTACTGGGGTGTAGCACCTCTCTCTCCACTCTCACCTTCCTTCTGGAGTGGTACTTAAAGAAAGGGATAAGTTGTTGTCCGTAGAGAAAGGTGTTTGCCTTCAGTCCTTTTAACCTCGTCCACCATATTACCTCTTTCGCCATAGCCACCTGACAGAGGAAAACCGCATCTCCTTCATTCTTAAACGAAGGCGGCGGCGTGATCCTCACGATCAACTCGGCTGACAACTGGATGCGTCCCACACAGGACAGTAGTTGTTCGACATAATTCCACAGGTCGGTCACTCCTGGGTACTGAACAATTGCGTGCAGAACGGTTGCGATGTCCTCCTCGCATCTTGGACAGGTCCTTTTGGCAGGATCTCTGCCAGGGCGTCCGTGCCTGTAAATTTTGTCTCGAACTGGTAGAGCTCCTCGCTAGTACTGCCAGGCCAGAGACCTCTGGAAGTTATCCATAGGCCTGGACGGAAAGTTCTCCCGAACAGACTGGTCAGTTCGTCCTTCTAGATGTCTAGAATTTGCCCGAAAACGTCGTCACACTTATCCTCCACTAATCCCCTATAGAATGTCAAAGTGGAGTCTCCGCTGATTGCCGTTTCCGCTTGGTAGAGGCCTGTGAGCGCTGGAAGGCACTCCAGGTGCCAGGGACCCAATAGAGAGATAGATAGATAGCTGATATATAGAGAGACAGATATATAGCTTATATATATATATATATATATATATATATATATATATATATATATATATATATATATATATATATATATATATATATATATATATATATATATATAATAATGGAGCTGCGCGTTGCAAATGGGTTACATATGAAAAAGTTTGTCCTTCATTACGACGGTTGGAAGACCACTGATGAAGGACAAACTTTTTCATATATATATATATAGATAGATAGATAGTTAGATAGATATGTTTTTTTTATTAGCCACAAGAGCACAAAAGAAGTGGACAAATACAAAGGGGGAAGTTTATATACAATAAAAACGTGTAAAATAATATCACAAATGCAATTTAAAAAATTAGTCGATTTTCCCCAATAGGGGAGACAGTTCATAGGGGTAACACATAGACCCGAAAAAATGTGCAACCCTCATCTCCAGGAGTACGAAGAGTTTGTACTCCTTTCCTCTCTTCCTCTTTTTCCTCAACCTACAGGCTGATATAAAGAGAAGGCCCATTCACTCGGGCCATTCTCGCCACTTTCACCCACCTTTCATAAAACTTGCTGGTGTACAGCACCTCTCTCTCCATCCTGATTCTTCTTCCAAAGTGGTATTTGAAAAAAGAATCAGTTGTTGGCCTGAGGGAAAGGTATCTGACCTCAGCCCTTTCAACCTTGTCCACCATACAACCTCTTTCGTCATAGCTATCACACAAAGAAAAACACCCTCTCCTTCGTGTTTGAAGGAGGGTGGCGGTTTGACAATGACAATGAACTCGGTGGTCAACCGGATTGGTCCCACCCGCGACAATAGTCGTTCTACATAGCCCCACAGGTCAGTGACGCCCGGGCAGTGTATGAATGCGTGCGCGACGGTTTCTTCGTCTCGCACGCACCTCGGACAGATCTTTTTTGCAGGTTCCCTGCCCGGGCGTCCATGTCTGTAGAGCAGTCTCGAACTGGTAGAGCTCCTCGGTAGCACTGCCAGGCCAGGGACTTTTGGAAGTTAGATAGATAGATAGATAGATAGATAGATAGATAGATAGACGTATATTATAAAGAACACCGACAACAGGCACAGCAACAACTAAAACTTTCAGGACAACAACAGCAACAACAATATGAGAACGACAATATTTAAAGCTCAAAAATCTACAAACACAACAACGTAAGAAGGAGGAGGAAGAGGGGGAGGAGGATGAGAAGGAGGAGGTGGAGGAAGAAGAAGAAGAAGAAGAAGAAGAAGAAGAAGAAGAAGAAGAAGAAGAAATAACAAACAAATATTTCTTTTAAAAAATCCCTTAACCAACAACAAATGATTCTTCGATAATTAATCATGGAAGTCTGTAAACATTGTTAATTAGTGATCGATTCCTTAATTAGCCCAGCATTAATCCATAAAAATGCCGCTTAAGATTAATTGAAAACACTTTTGATGAGGTTGGGATAACATTACTGCATGGATATCGGAAGTTGAATAAGGTTTTCTTGGTAGAGGGCGTTGTTGGAAATGGGTGATAAGTTCATGTACACGTGTGTATATATATATGTACGTGCTGGTTTCAATATGTGTTTGTATGTGTGTATGTGCGTGGGCGAATGTGCGTGTGTGGGCGTGAATTTTTGTTCACGTGTGCTGTGGTTTAAATGTCAGTCTTATGTATATATATATATATATATATATATATATATATATATATATATATGTATGTATGTATATATATATATATACATATATATATATACATATACACACACACACACATATATATATGAATAAAGTTAGTCCTTCATCAGTGATCTTCCAACCATCATTGGTATTTCATCGCTTTAAAGACCATATACCTCCGGTTGGTGCGAGCAACGGCTAAAAAAAGTCGTTGGGACACGTAATTAAAGGGGACACGAGTGTAAACATACAAAATGATGAAGCAACGGAAAGTGTGGAAGAAGGAGTCAAGTCCCAAATTTCTATGAATTTAAATTGGGTGAAATCGTGAACGAGAGAGAATAAAGGCAATCAAACCTGGTTGGAATGTAAGCAAGGAAGGAATTCCGTACAGGTCTAACGGGAGGAAGAAGGGATCTAGTCTGTGATTTCGGTTAACGTGAGTTCTGTGAAATCGTAGACGAGAGAGAGAGAGAAAAAAAAGGCGACTTGCCAGACCAAGGGTGCGAAAGAAAAGAATTACGCACAGATATATATATATATATATATATATATATATATTAAAATACAAATTTTAATAAAATAGATGTTCTTTTGATCAATTACATTTTATTATACATATTTCGGACGTACAAAAGTACGTCCTCATCAGACAAAATATAATGATACATGACATACTCTGAGATGTTAAATGGTTAAGATTTAATCAAGGTATTAAAACTTAACCATTTAACATCTCAGGGTATGTCATGTATCATTATATTTTGTCTGATGATGATGTACTGTTGTACCTCTGAAATAAGTATAATAAAATTTAATTGATCAACAGACCATCTATTTTATTAATATTTGTATTTTAATATATAAATATATATATTCTTTCCTTTTTTCCTTCCCCACAATAACTTTCTAATGTTATTGACGCACTGGAGAGAGACAGTGTCGTTAATCCGTTGAAATATCCGTGAGCTCCAGCAGACAACTGAAGAGGGGACCTGTTCCTTGTTTGGGATTTCCTTTTATTTCTAAATACACACACACACACACACACACACACACACACACACACACACACACACACACACACACACACACACACACGCGTATATATATATATATATATATATATATATATATATTTAGGTTTGTTGGTTCACCACTGGATGGAAGTGGTCATTCCGCATGGGCGGCCGACTTAGGTAGAAGCTGGTAAATAGTCGGTCGTCCATTTGACTCTGATTTTCAACCCTATGGATTTTATCTGATATATTCCTTTGTTATATTTCGAATACCTGATGATATCACCGGATTCATACTGAACCCGTTCATTGAAATGATCATAGTATAATAAACCTTTCAAGGATTTACACCAGTCCAGCGTCCTGTTATTTTATATATATATATATATAGTAATAATAATAAATTTGAAGACGAAAAAGGGTGAAAGCAGCGATTCTTTGCTTAAACTTTAATCTGTTATTTTAATATATATATATATATATATATATATTGGTAAACGGAAAAGAAAATCCTGACAAATTGTTCCCCGTGAAAAATATTTAAATTAGGAATAAGTAAAAATTAGTAATAGTATTGGATAGTATTCAGTTTTGGTTTTAAGTTTTACCGGTTGCGCATTTCTAATGCTTTTCAAAATAATTTTGAGATAGAGCGCCCGTGATGTTTGCTCTAATCTGATTAGTTTTGGAAATTCTACCTGTTTTATATATATATATATATATATATATATATATATATATATATATATATATATATATATATATATATGTAGTAATAATAGTAAATGTGAAGACTAAAATCGAATGAGGGCTCGATAAGGATAAATATACATCAAATATATCAGAACCCTAGAGCAAATATTTATTAAAATAACAGATTAAAGTTTAAGCAAAGAACCGATGCTTTCACCCGATTCTTTGCTGTTATTTTAATATATATATATATATATATATATATATATATATATATATATATATATAGTGAAATAACAAGGACGATTGGTTACTCCTTCATTACGTTTATAGGTTCACCGTGGTGAACCTACAGAAACTCCAAGTTACACTCCCTGGATATATATATATATATATATATATATATATATATATATATATATATATATATATATATATATATATATATATATAATTATATGCGCAAACAAAACTATGGATTGGTGTATGTTAGAATGGACATAAAATCTCTGTGAAGTTATTTTAGGCATAAAGTTAAGTATTATATATTAAAGTATATGGCCAGTAGTTAATTTTACTGGACACAGATGCAAGTTGACCTCATCCTTTTCAATATTCCCCTACAGTTTTATAATGGTCTCAAATTTTTACACAAGGTCATCAATTTTGTAGGTGAAGGGAAAATCTGTTATATCGAAATGATCTTATCGGCAGAAAAACGACAAATTCTACCTCGGCGAGATTTCTACTCAGGATGAAAAGAACTGCAACAAATACTGCTAAACATCTTCAGACGTTATAATACAAAGTTTCTCAAACTTTTTGAGCCACCACCACTCACGGCCACATAATACCCTCCACGCTCCCTCGACCCTATTTCCAGAGAGATCTACCTACACATAAATTGTAAATAATATATAATAAATAAAATCGTTAATTTATATATAATAAATAATATAAAATATACTATATATATAAAAAAATATATATTTAGTATTTTACTATATTTATATAAAATATGTATCATTTGATATTTTATATACTATTATATTATCTCTACCACCTCAACAGTACCCCTTAGGCCCCAGCGCCCCCTGGAACATCTCATCGCCCCACCCCGGGAGAGTTAGCGCCCACTTTGAGAATCTCTGTGCTAACGTATCTTCCAATCCACCATCCTGTTGTACTAATGGTTTCTGAATTAATTATAAGGCCAGCATTTTTTTTTTTAGGGGAAAGTTGATTAAATCGAACCACGTATATTACTGGTACTTTATCTTATCGATCCCGTAAGGATGAAAGGTAAAGTCTAACCTCGGCTGGATTTGAACTCAGGACGTAAAATGAGGTCATAATTAAATAGTAATACAGACACAAGGCCAAATATTTGGAGTAAAGTAAGTCAAATATATCGACCCTAGTATGTGACTGGTACTTTATTATATCGAACTCGGATGGATGAGAGAAAAATGTGTGGATATTGATGTGGTTTGAACCCAGAACCCAAAGATCAATATCTAAATAACTGTTCCTACATTTGGCACAAGGCCAGCAATTACATCAGTGCATTACTGGTACTTTATTTTCTCAATCCCGTACGGAGGTAAGGCAACGATACCATCGGCGGGATTTGAACTCAGACCATAAAGGGCCGTATCTCTATGCTGCAAAGCATAGCGTCCGACCCTCTACTGACTCTGTCAATACACCGACCTGGTATTATAACAATAATTGTTTCTACTTTTGGCACAAGGCCATCAATTAAACCAGTGAATTACTGGTACATATTTTTATCGACCCCGTTAGGATGAAAGGCAAAGATAACCTCGGCGGGATTTAGAATCTGCCCGTAAAGGGCTGTAACACTATGCTGCAAAGCATGGTGTCCGATGCTCTACTGACACTGTCAATGGTATAATAATAATAATACAACATTGAGAGATAATTGTTTTGTATTTTTGTTGTTATTGATATTATTTGTTTGTTATTTTATTAAATGCCTCAGTGACCTGTTTCATTAAGTATTCTATAC
>OZ024750.1:44512467-44514967 GCA_964016885.1 Eledone cirrhosa
CACTCATGCACACACACAAACACACGCATGCACATATACAGAAACTTCTTTTACGTATAGAAAACAACTATAACTCTATCTCCCCTTCCCTCTCCCTCTACACACACACTTAAACACACACGCGCAAACATACTTACGCGCTCATAGTTTCGTACTTACATGCACACACACACTCTTTTACTCACATATACACACACTTTTCTCCTTAGCTTCGTACGGACGTATAATAACACACACAAACACAGACGCACACACACACACACACACACACATACAAACACATACATACACACGTGCTCAAGTATAGCTCTTTTTACAAAACGTTTTTTTTTTCCATTTCAGGTAGAGGCGCACCATCATCCACTTTTCTAAAAAATAAATCATACACAAAACGCCAGCACCAACAGTTTTGCAAGAGATATCAACACGAATAGACCTGTTATTTATATCTAAAGACATATTTTTCCAATTCCATCCCACCCGTCCCCTCAATCTATTTTATTTCTCATTCTTTCTTTTGACGAAAGACTAGCGTCCGAAACGTTAAGACGCACTTCCTGCTATATCAAGCGTTAACCTAATATATCGCTTCCATATACTGTACCGATCGTGTTGTTATTTCTGATTACCTTTTACATACATATATATATATATGTATATACATATGGTGGCTGCCAACTCGTTTTCGAGTACGGCCACTACTTTATATCCATGTAGGAGAACCCCTACCGATGCGCTGAACGAGTGTGGCTTTTTAGTCCAGCCAGCGACTTGAAAACTCTGGTACAAACACTACACTTGTGACAATTATTGACACATAGTGCTGGGCCCATGGTACCATGTGACGACAAGTGCAGAGAGATCTCCAGATATAAAGCAATGCCTGTGCCGTGAAGCTTTTATAGTGAGCAAAGGCACTGCACAAAGCCAGTCCCACTCTCTTAACCAAGATCATATTTACCAAAAAGAAGATCAAGTCAATATCATTGGATAGCATCAGGGTTGCAGGTGTTATATCAGAGTTTTCCTTCTCCTAGAATTCTACCTTGACAAAGGCTAAGGGGTCATCTCTCCCGGTGATTTTGGATGGCCATTGACTCTTATGAGCTCATTTTCCCTTTGACAGATTTTGTTTTTAGTCCTGCAGGATGTCCAAAGTCACCCTCCTCACCAAAAAACCTTGGTAGGGTTGCCAGTTTAGTCGCCAACGACCCGACCATGAGACAGGTTGTACTGGGATACATATTACCAGTAGCACCAACTGGTGACCTGACATATATTCCCATATATACATACATATATATATATATAATAAATATTATATATATATATATATATATATATATATATATAATGAGATCAATATCCCTACAGGTACTAAGTACCCACGGAAATATATAGGGTGTCATCTCAATTATATATATATATATATATATATATATATATATATATATATATATATATAATTGAGATGACATATATAGATAGATAGATAGATAGATATATAGTGTATGTAGTAAGGTGAACTACTGGTGTTGGTACCACATCAAACACTCTATACACAGGCCGAGTGTATAGAATAGAAAAAACGAGGAAATTTCGTTTACATATGAAAAGTATTTTTCATATGTAAACGAAACTTCCTCGTTTTTTCTATTACACACACACACACACACACACACATACACACACACGCATGCACACACACACATATATATATATATATACAAACATATAACGAGAGAGAGATAGTGAGAGGGAGGGGGGGGGGGGGGGCATTTAAAAAGCTCCATTTCTGCCACACATACAAATACTTCCAAACACAAATTGGTATTAGCTTCCATAACTCTGCTTTACTTCACATGCATGAAACCTACCAATACAATTGAAGACGTGAAAATGCTTAATCACATACACAAGCAGATACACACGCACGTACAAACCCATTCACACATATGCTCACACACACACATACACACACACACACACACACACATATATATATATATATATATCTTTACACAACAAATACTGATTTCAGCTCTTGCATTCGGCCCATGTCTAAAGCAATAAGCATTGATTTGTTACAAACTAAACAGACATATTTGCTCTCTGTTTATAACAAAGATACCACAGGAGTTTGATTTAAGAGAAAACGACCAGAAACAAAAAGATTGAGAGCTATAGAGATAGATAGAGAGTATGAAAGGGAGATATAGTGAGGGGGATGTGAGTGGAATGGTTTAACGAACGGGGGAACGGTTAGAGAAGAAGAGTAGAGATATTTATATAATTACAGATTTCGGCATATAATTTAATTAATTGTTTCAGAAGAGCTAATACTATTAATTTCAACTTCAGTCACCTGTCTACCTTTTAAAGGAAGCTACTTCACAAGACCATAGAGTGTCTGTCATAAAATCAACATGTTGCAGTGACGTCAAAGTCTTAAAGGCAAGAAAACGCCACAACAAGCTATCACTTGATTTGAAGAGCGAGT
>OZ024750.1:44517467-44519967 GCA_964016885.1 Eledone cirrhosa
TGAGTTCTTCAAAGATGAAATGGACCCACATCGATTTCGTTGATACTAGGAGTTACCTGCAGGTAAAATAGACGTGCAAAAATCTGATCATTCCACAATCACGTGTACCCTTTATGTATTTCTCTGTGAGATTGAGCATTTACACATTGTGTAACAAACTCTGCATCTTTGAATTGCTAGTACAGTACACCCGTCGGGTTTCTAGGCAGAGGAGGCCCGTGATCTTGTAGAAAGAGGGTTAGACTTACAATTATAATGACGAGAGTTTGATTCCTGGGTGGGTTGTGTGTTGTGTTCTTGAGCAAAACCCTTCATTTCCCTTTGATCCAGTATACTCAGCTGAATGTGATTACCAACAGTGACTGGGTGTTTAATCTTGCGATTGACTGGTGTCATGTCCAGCGGGGAGTCTTGCACACTCAGGCGCTTAATCAAACGTAAACCGGGATAAGCACAGGTTTGATGTGCCTCTGGGTTTGAGACAGACTTTAGATGGTTTTAAAATCTTAATTACACAGCTTGAATCTCAGTTTTGTGAAGGCTTGTTTTCCAGTAAAAATATGACTTATCTCTCCTTACGTCATTAATAGTTCAAATCCCGCCGAGGTTGACTTTGCCTTTCATCCTTACGGGGTCGATAAAATAAAGTACCAGTAATGCACTGGGTAATTGCTGGCATTGTGACTAACGTAGAAACAATTAATATGACCACAGCATGACCCAACAATTAAGGAGTTAGTTTCGCAAACACGAACTTCCAGGTTCGGTATTATTACACTGAGGCATCTAGTGTAACTCTTTCTTCACGATATCGTTGAGTCGTCCATCATCTTTCGAGTGAGAATTAGTAGCTCGAACACTGAATTTCCCCGAGAATTACATTAGAAATACGATGTATACATTTGATAATGTGGTGTTAGATTCAGTATGTTTGAAACGAAGCCGACAGGGGTCTCAATAGCTGGTTAATCAAGACTTATGAGGGGGCTTCAACAAGTTCGTGGAAAAAATTTAAAGCTGAAAATCATATGCAGCATTTTGATCTCAATGAACCTGTACGTTCTCGTACTAATGTGCCGTAACATGTTCAACATGAACCCCTAAATACATGTAGCAACGCGGCGCTGCCAGTTGGAAGTCAGTATCCACTAGAACAACACAACCCCCATCAAAACATCAAATTCACGGTGAAGCTAGGGTGGCAGAGCAGCCAAATCATTGACGGTCTGGAGCAAGTTTATGGAGACAATGCTCCAAATAAATCAACAACCTACAAATGGATAAGTAGTTTTAGAAGTGACAGAGATGAGGTTGAAGATGATCCCCAGTTGAAGATGTAAAAAAAGCTGCTTTGACATAGTTTAAATCGCATGGCCCTCAGTTTTACACAGATTGATATAAAGGCTGGTATCAACACTTGATCCTAGAGGGAGCATGAAAAATAAACATCATAAATTAAACCATTTTTTCCAACTGGCCTTTCCCCAGGAACCTTTGAAACCCCATCGTATATGGGGGGAGGAAGCCCGACAACATTAACTAAATCATGGACATTAACAAATATTCGTCAAATCTACATAAGCAGGGTTTGATCTTAAATAAAAAAGGGGGCTATGTCGATGCTTTTAGGCTTATAGTTTCAGCATTCTACCATTAAAGCTACCAACACAATTACCACTACCACCACCAATACCATCCCACCACCACCACCACCGTCACCACCACCATCATCACCACCGTCACCGCCATTACCACACACCTCACTGCCCTCACCACCACCACCACCATTACCACACACACCACCACCTATCACCATTCTATATTATTGTGTCTTTGTCTTCTCTGGGGAAATTCATGAAATTATCAAATGAGGGAGAAAAGATCTGAGATATAAATATATGCAAGTATATGTTTCACATTTATTTTATTTTATATATAGTTTATTTCTTAAGATTTTTTTGTTAATTTTCTTTCTCAGTGATTATCTTCTATTTTCCAGCATCTTCAGTATTCGAAACGTTTCCAAATAATATGATATTAAATTAGATTTGAAGAGAAATATTTGTCGAATATTTCATGTTGTGTTCATTTCAGTTACGTATGTCATTTTTTCTCTTCTACTTTCTCTATTGTTCTAATCTACAGATTAGGCAAGAGCGTATTTCAGGTATATTGCATTATGGGAACGATAACGGTACAACCAAAGCGGAGAATGAGACGAGAATTTCTACGTAATACGTTTGATGGCGGCAGATTGTTTAAGGACAGAGAACAATGTAGCATCACCTGGGAGTACATTCTTGCTGCTGTGATGTAATAATCTGCTATCAGGGAAATAAAAGATTCTATTAACAACGTCTAATAAAATATGTTTTACATTATGGTGGCTACTGTTTGGAGTCATTTTGAAACTTAACACACACAAAAAAATGTTCCTCGCTTTGTTTTTATTTTTACTTTTAAGCAGTGATTTCAATTTCAACGGAAAGAAAGAAAAATA
>OZ024750.1:44530582-44535582 GCA_964016885.1 Eledone cirrhosa
ATTTCATTTTAATGAAAAGGTTCCCCGAGGGCACAAACACTAGCTTGTCCCCGCTGAAAATGTTTTCCCTTCGATTTATATGAAATTTAAACCACAGGTAAATGACAAGATATGATGCATATTCAAACATTTTAGCAAACCCCCTATAGTGAAAATTTTGGAAAAAAAACGGAACAATATTTCATTTCACAAACTCCTCCTATGCTTTTGGAGATAGAGCCCCATAACCATATATATGCTGAAACTACATTGCCCAGCGTACATGGATAAGTATATTTCATTTCAATCAAAGGGCTCCCCGGGGGTACAAACTCTCGCTGAATATGATTCCAGTTCCCCAGAGAAATAACAACACAACCAGGAGCTGAACATATCGATGTATTGCCGGAATAAAACACACTTCAACAACATGTGTACCCGTCTTTCCCACACCAATTCAGTCTGCCTGAAGAGTTGACAGCCAAGGATGCCTGTCACCGAAATATATATATAACAGTATATCTATAATTTATAATATACGAAGCCAAATTTTACACATTTGACTTAATTATTTTATTTATATATATATATATATATATATATATATATATATATATATATAAGTATGTATGTATACGTACATACATATATGTATACAGACGTACAGTAGCATGCATATATATATATATATATATATATATATATATATATACATACAGGTACACATACATCTATGCACGCATCAGTTATGCGGCGCTTATTATAACGCCGCTTTGTTCGTTTGTAAACAAACTGAACAGCCTGAATTTATGCCATACGGTGTTAAGGCAACCATGTCACCTTTTTGTTCAACACTGACACAGGAACGATGTACTAGTTTCAAGCTTGTTAGCTATCATCAGCACCGTATACCCATCTGCCAGATAGTTGAACGTTCGAAAGTATATACTTTCCTTATGAAAATTAACGGCTGAGCAGCCTAATTTGCATATTGAGTGAGTTAAATCGGTCAGGCATACTGAAAACGATAAGTTGAAATAAAATGAAAACGAAATTTCATTTCTCACTCTTAGTATGGCACTTACTTAAATGTAAGTATGTATGTATACGTACATACATATATGTATACAGACGTACAGTAGCATGCATATATATATATATATATATATATATATATATATATATATATATATATATATATATATATATATATATATATATATATATATATATATATATATATATATATATATATATATATATATATACATATAGGTACACATACATATATGCACGCATCAGTTAAGCGGACGCTTATTATAACGCCGCTTTGTTCGTTTGTAAACAAACTGAACAGTCTGAATTTATGCCATACGGTGTTAAGGCAACCACGTCACCTTTTTGTTCAACACTGACACAGGAACGATGTACTAGTTTCAAGCTTGTTATATATATATATATATATATATATATATATATATATTCTAATTAAATAGATCTGTTCTATAGATAGCGCAGTCTTTTTTCCTTTACTTTTTCTTCGGAAATACCTAACACACACACACATATATACAATATATGCGTTACACTCTATTTCCATTCTCTAATACTCTCTTACATATTCTCCTTCTCCCTAGATGTCCACTGTTTGCCCTCACAAAGAGATCAACCATTGATATGGTAAATATAAGTGATACAATATTCCAATTGTTATTATTTTTTCTCATTTCGTCCACCATTATATTCCTATTGAATACTTTCTCTTTTGTTTTATCTTCATTTACTTTAGAAGTTTTTACCTATTGTTCACAATTGAGATTTGTTTTGCTATTTTAGTTTTATTTGATATGTATTTTCTTTTATAAATAATATATAAATATTATTATTGTTTTATATTGTTTTATATATTTTAATAGATATTATTATTGTTTTATTTGGTTTCTTACGTATTCTTTATAGATATTATTGTTTTTATTTTGCTGCTAATTATTTGTGTAGCTGTGACCAAGTATCAAATATGGATGTACTCAAAGGATCAATAGAAGTAACTTCACCATTAGGGGACACTTCTGTATCTATATATCATATTACCCAGGTCTACAAGCAACACCCAACAAATGTGGGGACTGTCTCAGATTGCAGATAATGAGATGATTAATAAAACCTCCAAAACATAAAGATTAAGAAAAAAAAGGGAGAATATAGAGAAATGAAATCGAGGATATTAAGATAAAAATAGGAAGGTACATGTGGCAAATACATACATATATATATAGATATATATATATACATACATACATACCTACATATATATGCAAAGATACATACATATATACATACATATATCCATACATACATACATGTATATATATATATATATATATAGTAATAATAATAAATTTGAAGACTGAAATCCAAAGAGGGCTCGATTCTTTGCTTAAACTTTAATCTGCTATTTTATTAAATATATATATATATATACATACATATAAACATACATACATACTTACTTACAAACGTACTTAAGTACGTGTGTATGTATGTATATGTAATTATGTACACACGCACGCACACATACACACATATGTATGTGTGTATGTGTAACTATATCTATGTTTCTCAATTCTCTCTCTCTCTCTCTCTCTCTCTCTCTCTCTCTCTCTCTCTCTCTCTCTCTATACTGATGATTTATAAGTGCCCACCTACATATATTCCTATGGACTATGTGTAGGCTTCTACATAACCTGGACATTATTTTCCCAATTTGTAGAAAACGATTGTTTGGAGAGCGAGATATATTTAATTATGTCTCATATAAAATAATATAACTGGCTATCCGCAAAATACGTATAGTTAGCACCCCAAACGTATAATTGGGATTATACTAAGGTATATCCTAATGTTTGTTCAGTGAGACGGAAGTCGGTCGGAGTATTGCTTAAAGCTTTCTCTGTTAATGTATTTAATATATATATATATATATATATATAACAAAGGAAATGTGGTAAGGAACCAGGTGGAACATAACGCACCAAAGTACTCAATACTTAGGGTAGTAGAGTGGGTAATAGGAACCAGTAAGACCCCGACGGCTGAGCTCAAGCCGTTTCGATGGGTAATTCCAGAATTAGCCGTCGAAACGCCTTGAGCTCAGCCGTCGGGGTCTTACTGGTTCCTATATATATATATATATATATATAATTAAATTTTATTTGTACTGCTTCTGTTTTTGTTCCCGTCCAAGTTTTCACTATATATATATATATATATATATATATATATATATATATATATATATATATATATATATATATATATATAAATATATATATATATATATATATATATATATATATATATATATATATATATATATATATATATATATATATATATATGTAGATAAATCTATCTATATATATATATATATATATATATATATATATATATATATATATATAAATCTATATATATATATATATATATATATATATATATATATATATATATATATATATATATATATATATATATAACAAAGGAAATGTGGTAAGGAACCAGGTGGAACATAACGCACCAAAGTACTCAATACTTAGGGTTGTAGAGTGGGTAATAGGAACCAGTAAGACCCCGACGGCTGAGCTCAAGCCGTTTCGATGAATAATTCCAGAATTAGCCGTCGAAACGCCTTGAGCTCAGCCGTCGGGGTCTTACTGGTTCCAATATATATATATATATATATATATATATATATATATATATATATATATATATATATATATATAATTAAATTTTATTTGTACTGCTTCTGTTTTTGTTCCCGTCCAAGTTTTCACTATATATATATATATATATATATATATATATATATAAATATATATATATATATATATATATGAAAAATGGTGCAGCGTGGTTGCACATGGGTTACATATGAATAACATTAGTCCTTCATCAGTGATCTTCCAACCTTCATTGGTATCTCTTCGCTTTAAAAATTATATCCCTCTGGTTGGTGCGAGCAATAATATATATATATATATATATATTAGAAAGTGAGGTTTTTTTTTTTTACAAAATGAAAAATAACCGAGGTGTCCTACACGAGTGGAAGTATAAAGAAAAAGAGATGAAATCGAAAATGCAACTGAAGTCTTATTTTTTTTTTAAATATATATATTTATTTGGTTCCTTTACCGGTTTCGCAGTTCTTCTGCTTTTCAAAAGGTGAGTTGAGAGAGATTGAGAAACATAGATATAGTTACACATACACACATACATATGTGTGTATGTGTGCGTGCGTGTGTACATAATTACATATATATATATTTTACCACACCCTGATATATATATATATATATATATATACACGTTATTCCGGCGGGTTGAATCGGAGGTAACCACAGTAAGTAAGGTACTCAATACATTGCAGAGTATAAAAGTTTTAATATAGATGAGATTCTACAGGACTAGAACTGTTTCATTCTTTAGAAATCATCAGGAATCTATATATATATATATATCAGAGAGGGTGTGGTGATATACCAGGTGGATTATAACTCACAAGAGTACTTGATAGGGTAGTATATATATATATATATATATATATATATATACATAATCGGAGAAAGCTAAAAGCGATACTCCGGCCAAATACCAACTCATTCAACCAACATTAGGAAATACCTGAGTATATTCCCAAATAAACCTTTTGGGTGCTAACTTTATTGTATTGTGTGGATAATTGGCTGTATTATTTCGTATGAGATATATCAAATATGTCATATATATATATATATAAAGATTGCGAGGGAAAGAGTGCGTGACAGAAAGCAAAGGGAAGGTGGGAGAGAGAAAAATGTGTTACCCTGATGGTTGTTGTATGAGAAAATACCATTACGATAGAGGTATGTAAAGAACGGAAGTAGTTCAACCAATGAGGGCACTATAATGTTGTCATGTGATCTACTGAAAATAGCTTCTTAATTAACCTCCAATCACATCCTACTATATCTATAAGT
>OZ024750.1:44540582-44543082 GCA_964016885.1 Eledone cirrhosa
ATACATACATATGTTCAAATCGTAAGGGACCAGATTCGGTAAGGTATATATATATATATATATATATATATATCTAAGGCGGGTAAAATACCCGAGATCCATGGACGAGTTCTCTCCAGCGGTCTCTGTCCCTCATTATCGCTGCCATGTCTTGCGTCTCCAACAGACCAGTGTCTGTCCTTAGGGCATCAACATACGTTAACCTTGGTCTTCCTCTTCTAGTGTGTCCATGTAGGGGCTCCCACATATATACATCATTGGCTGGAGAAGTTCATTTGCATATCTTGTCAAGTTGACCGGCTAAAATTAATTAACTCTAATATTAATATACAGGTGGCGAATTAGCAGAGTCTTTAGAATGTTAGAAAGAATCCTTTGCGGTATTTGTTTCGGATCACTGAGTTCATATCCTGACGAGGTTAACTTTTCATTTCATCTGTTCGAGGGCGATAACAAAGTACCAGTCTAATACTGGGGTCGTTTATTCCTCTATATATTTTCTCACTTCCCTTCTTTCACTCTCTCACTTTCTATCCTCTCTGGAAGAAATCTGCTGCATTCAAACCTGAAGGGATTGGGCTCTGCCAGGTTTTAACATAGTCTAGAGATGCTGTATGTCAATATTGCGCCCCTACAACACCGCCAGGGGTTGCGGGACCATTCATACATGCACTAACATAGTCTGGTTCATAATAGAGGTGGTGGGGTGGCAAAATCGTTAGAGCGTCGGACAAAAATATTTAGCTGCATTTGATCCGGCTCTTCATGATCTGAGTTCAAATACTATGGTGGGCAATTTTGTATTTCATCCTTCGGGGGACGATAAAATGTAGTAACAGTCAATACCCGGGGCTAATTTAATCAACCTTCCCTTCCACTAACATTACTTTTCTTATGTCTAATTTAGAAAGCCTTACTTAATATAATCATAAATATAAATCAAAAGAAATTCCGAAATATGTGAACATACAAGTAAAGTGAACGATCGTTTGTAAACGTGATCTGATCAAGTATTATTGAACTTCGATCTTCTTGCCATTGAGAGTGAGGTTCGAAACGTAGTGATCTGATAACAATAAAGTAATACCAATTAGAAGTTAAATGTGGTGACTGAGATGATAAAGGATCAAATATTTGTAAATAGAGTTTAAGAGGTAGAATACCATACTATACAGACACACACAGGCACACACACACATGCATATTATGGGAGAGGGGCTACGTACATACGCACATACACGTAGACACTCACGCACACGCACACACTCATATAGTGTTTTAATTTAATTTTGGTTTGATATCAATAATAACTAATTATCTAATAAGACTGAACCACTTAACGTACAAGAATATGTATGCATGTACAGATTTGTGTGCGTTTACACACACACACACACACACATACACGCAAACACACACAAACACACACACACACATATATATACATATTCACGCACGCACACATGCACACAAATACGCATACACACTATGTGATATTTCAAACAGATATCGTTATGATGTATTTTCATGTTTCGGAGCCTCAAGACGTCTTGCTGTAATATGCTGGAGATCAGTGATGGAGATCTACAAACTATTGCAGACATAATTAATAGCCAACACATTCAAATTCATGACGTCATCATTGAACAAGGGGAATCAATGACAAATATTGGTTGCTAGCTGAATTAATTATAGAAATATAAAATATACTGAAGAGAAAACCAACGCAAATTAGGGTGGCCCAAAAGTCACAAAGGGATTTTAGTTTTTATTAACTTCCTCAATCGTACAGATTGATGTATGAAATTTTGGTACAGCTTAAAGGACGTAATGGAAATTATTTTGCACTCGTCAATCCTTGTCATACCTCTACATTACTTATAATTATAAAATAACAAAAAAATATAAACAATTGCGACTCCTGTGTGACTTATGGGCCACCCTGTATCGATATTTCTTTTTTTCTGGCAATATTACATCAACATGACCCTCCCCAAATATAAGAAATATTCCACAAAAAGATACCCATGTATGAAATGAAATTTCGCCACACTCATGCTCCTTATAACGAAATTGTTCCAAACAATTTTCTGTTGTTGGTTTATCATGCCATTTTTTCCCCTTGAACAGACAGAAAACCTGGCAGATTTATCGAAAACGAATCAATTATTCGGAATATTTCCATTCTATATGTGATGCTCAAAGTGGGAACAGGACGCACTGGGAGACCAAATTGAATATTTAAGTGGTCCAATTTGAAAATATTGGTTTTACCTTATTAATTTACACCAATGTAATTTTGGTAAACATTACTCTCGGAAATTCCTGTCTCACCTTTTCCACAGGTGTTATTGTCCATCTGGATTAAATAGCATTTTATAATTGAAGAAAACTCAATTCGTTTTCATAACAAAGGTTGTATAACAATTTTTGCGATATTAACGTGGAGCATGGTGCACACAAGTCTGGTAACCAATACATTATGTACATTTCTAGCCTT
>OZ024750.1:44550582-44558082 GCA_964016885.1 Eledone cirrhosa
TACCATAAAATATTCTATCCGACGTTCTAACGACTATGCCAATACCATAATGTATTATATCCGACGTTCTAACGACTCTGCCAATACCATAAAATATTCTATCCGACGTTCTAACGACTATGCCAATACCATAAAGTATTCTATCCGACGTTCTAACGACTATGCCAATACCATAAAGTATTCTATCCGACGTTCTAACGACTCTGCCAATACCATAAAATATTCTATCCGACGTTCTAACGACTATGCCAATACCATAAAGTATTCTATCCGACGTTCTAACGACTATGCCAATACCATAAAGTATTCTATCCGACGTTCTAACGACTATGCCAATACCATAAAGTATTCTATCCGACGTTCTAACGACTATGCCAATACCATAAAGTATTCTATCCGACGTTCTAACGACTATGCCAATACCATAAAGTATTCTATCCGACGTTCTAACGACTATGCCAATACCATAAAGTATTCTATCCGAGGTTCTAACGACTATGCCAATACCATAAAGTATTCTATCCGACGTTCTAACGACTATGCCAATACCATAAAGTATTCTATCCGACGTTCTAACGACTATGCCAATACCATAAAGTATTCTATCCGACGTTCTAACGACTATGCCAATACCATAAAGTATTCTATCCGACGTTCTAACGACTATGCCAATACCATAAAGTATTCTATCCGACGTTCTAACGACTATGCCAATACCATAAAGTATTCTATCCGACGTTCTAACGACTATGCCAATACCATAAAGTATTCTATCCGACGTTCTAACGACTATGCCTATACCATAAAGTATTCTATCCGACGTTCTAACGACTATGCCAATACCATAAAGTATTCTATCCGACGTTCTAACGACTATGCCAATACCATAAAGTATTCTATCCGACGTTCTAACGACTATGCCTATACCATAAAGTATTCTATCCGACGTTCTAACGACTATGCCAATACCATAAAGTATTCTATCCGACGTTCTAACGACTATGCCAATACCATAAAGTATTCTATCCGACGTTCTAACGACTATGCCAATACCATAAAGTATTCTATCCGACGTTCTAACGACTATGCCAATACCATAAAGTATTCTATCCGACGTTCTAACGACTATGCCAATACCATAAAGTATTCTATCCGACGTTCTAACGACTATGCCAATACCATAAAGTATTCTATCCGACGTTCTAACGACTATGCCAATACCATAAAGTATTCTATCCGACGTTCTAACGACTATGCCTATACCATAAAGTATTCTATCCGACGTTCTAACGACTATGCCAATACCATAAAGTATTCTATCCGACGTTCTAACGACTATGCCAATACCATAAAGTATTCTATCCGACGTTCTAACGACTATGCCAATACCATAAAGTATTCTATCCGACGTTCTAACGACTATGCCAATACCATAAAGTATTCTATCCGACGTTCTAACGACTATGCCAATACCATAAAGTATTCTATCCGACGTTCTAACGACTATGCCTATACCATAAAGTATTCTATCCGACGTTCTAACGACTATGCCAATACCATAAAGTATTCTATCCGACGTTCTAACGACTATGCCAATACCATAAAGTATTCTATCCGACGTTCTAACGACTATGCCAATACCATAAAGTATTCTATCCGACGTTCTAACGACTATGCCAATACCATAAAGTATTCTATCCGACGTTCTAACGACTATGCCAATACCATAAAGTATTCTATCCGACGTTCTAACGACTATGCCAATACCATAAAGTATTCTATCCGACGTTCTAACGACTATGCCAATACCATAAAGTATTCTATCCGACGTTCTAACGACTATGCCAATACCATAAAGTATTCTATCCGACGTTCTAACGACTATGCCAATACCATAAAGTATTCTATCCGACGTTCTAACGACTATGCCAAAACCATAAAGTATTCTATCCGACGTTCTAACGACTCTGCCAATACCATAAAGTATTCTATCCGACGTTCTAACGACTATGCCAATACCATAAAGTATTCTATCCGACGTTCTAACGACTATGCCAATACCATAAAGTATTCTATCCGACGTTCTAACGACTATGCCAATACCATAAAGTATTCTATCCGACCTTCTAACGACTATGCCAATACCATAAAGTATTCTATCCGACGTTCTAACGACTATGCCAATACCATAAAGTATTCTATCCGACGTTCTAACGACTATGCCTATACCATAAAGTATTCTATCCGACGTTCTAACGACTATGCCAATACCATAAAGTATTTTATCCGACGTTCTAACGACTATGCCAATACCATAAAGTATTCTATCCGACGTTCTAACGACTCTGCCAATACCATAAAGTATTCTATCCGACGTTCTAACGACTCTGCCAATACCATAAAGTATTCTATCCGACGTTCTAACGACTATGCCAATACCATAAAGTATTCTATCCGACGTTCTAACGACTATGCCTATACCATAAAGTATTCTATCCGACGTTCTAACGACTATGCCTATACCATAAAGTATTCTATCCGACGTTCTAACGACTCTGCCAATACCATAAAGTATTCTATCCGACGTTCTAACGACTCTGCCAATACCATAAAGTATTCTATCCGACGTTCTAACGACTCTGCCAATACCATAAAGTATTCTATCCGACGTTCTAGCGACTCTGCCAATTCGCCGCCTATAAACGATAAGTAATCCCACATATTACGAATGGTTTGAATACAGTAGATTTCTTCCAAAGAACGATATAGAGAGGGAGAGAATGGAAGTGAGAAAGAGATAATGAAGAAGACTCGACCCTAGTACTAGACCGGTACTTTTTTTTATCGACCTTGAATGGATGAAAGACAAAGTTGACCTCTGCGGGATTTGAACTGAGAGAGTAGAGAGCCAAGATATATGCCACAATGTATTCTGACTTCCTAATGACTCTGCTAATTCGCCGCCTTAGGTGAGACTATTAAAGGAACGATCGACTTTCGTCAAATCGGACCGAGGGAACAATGTTTCCGTTGGTCTTTCCAATTGCTAATACTATCTATCGGTCGCAACTCCAGGTAGAAGGAGCAACGTGAAATAAAGTGTCTTGCTTAAGGACATAACGCATCGCCTGGTCCAGGAATCGAACTCACAACCTTACGATTGCAAATCTAATTCCCTAACCACTCAGCCACACGCCTTCACATGGTGAGACTATATAACTATATAAAGCCTACCAAATGTAGTACCAACAATAGAATTGAGATATTAATTTGCATATTATTAGTTCTTGTGGCTGCTTGAAGTTTCCGGCAACGCCTTGTCTACCTTCATACCCGGAATGTTTAAAATACATTAGATTTTGTTTTAAAGAGCGGTGAATGGGCAGTATCGGTAGAGGGTTGGACGCCATGCTTTCTAGCATAGTTACGTCCCTTTATGGTCTGAGTTCAAATCCAGTCGAGGTTAACTTTGCCTTTCATCCTTACGGGGTCGATAAAATAAAGTACCAGTAATGTACTGAGTAATTGCTGGCTTTGTGCCAAAAGTAGAAACAATTATATTTTGTTTTAAATTATTGCCAGTGAATTGGCAGCCGAGTTGTTAGAGTGTAGGACAAAATGTCTAGGGTTAGGGTTAGAGTTTCAGCTACCTGTGCTATGATTTCAAACCCGACCATTATCAACTTTGACTTTCAAGCTTTCTGGGATAGATAATATAAAATACCAGCCTAGGGCTGTGATCTGGTAGAACTGTTTGAGTGTCGGGTGGGATGGCTTGTGGTATTCGTTGCAACTCTTTTCTTTCTGAATGCAAAATCCATTTCTTACCTGTTTAATAACATTTCCTGACCCTAGACTCTCTTTAGGGATGTGCACTATGTTGTAAGCATTTGAATATACCTTGCATATTTCCCCATATAGGTAATGAGAAATGACATCTAAATAGGAATTGAAATCGAAGCAATAATACTACACAACACCGAGGTTAACTTTGCATTTCATCATTTCGTATTCAATATAATATATTATTGACACCCAGCCCCATTACAATATTGCCGGCCCTTTGCCTATGCTAGAAACAACATCTTTGAACATTGCAAATATTAAGTTATCATTTAATTCTTCGAACTAATATGAAATTGGAAGAAGTGGAGAAAGTATTTTGTGTTTTCAGAAATGGCGTAGCAATGTAGCAAGAGTAGAAGAGACAAAACGATAGAACACGACACGAAACTGTATCTCTTCCATTCCTACATTCTTACACTCGATATCCAGGCATAGAAATCACTTTGGAAAGAACAGCTAAGAAGGCACCAAGGCAAAGCAGCAAGGCAACAGATTGTGATAGCGATATAAAACTAGAAGCCGTGTTTGGTCTTGATAACGATGTATTATTACTCAACTGTGTTAAGTTTCGTGGATAAAAATCCAATCAAAGTGTGAGAGAACATTAATGAGAATTTCACAAGTTTCCATCTGTTGTGACGTGAGAAAGAAAAATGTTTACGAAACATTTCAATCGTACAATGATAGAAAAGAAACACACTTACACACGTAAACACGCACAAACGAATACACACATGCATGTGTACAAACTCACAAACACACATATATAATACACCTAAACATACACAAACACACACAGAAGCACACATAAATAGACACGATTTTACTCACAAGCACACACAAATACACAAACACACATACTTACATACACAAACAAACTTACATACACAAACACAATTACATACACAAACACACACCAATACTAACGAGTGTACTCACAAACACACTTACATACACAAACACACAAAAATACACAAACACACACACATACTAGCGAGTGTACGCACAAACATACTTACATACACAAACAAACTTACATACACAAACTCAATTACATACACAAACACACACCAATACTAACGAGTGTACTCACAAACACACTTACATACACAAACACACACAAATACTAGCGAGTGTACGCACAAACATACTTACACACACAAACAAACTTACATACACAAACACAATTACATACACAAACACAATTACATACACAAACACACACCAATACTAACGAGTGGACTCACAAACACACTTACATACACAAACATACTTACATACACAAACACACACACATACTAACGAGTGAACTCACAAGCACACTTACATACACATACACAAACACACACACAAACGCATACAATTAACACATTGCACTATCAAAAGCAGACATACATGCACAAACACAGTTAAACCAACAGAAATACACTGAGAAAAAAGGAAAAAAAGGAAGCATCATCAGAGACCGAATGAAGAAAGGTACTAAAACAACAACAACAACAACATAATAAAAACAACAAGGACATCTTAAGTAAAACTACATTTCTCGTGGATTTAAAGATATACGACAAGATGTCTAGAAGATGTTTGAAAAGTTTATATATTGAATGTAATTTACTTATGACTTACTGGTAGATAAATCTAGGAATATTGTTTTAACACAGTTGTAGTATTAGCGAGAACACATCACACCTTGAAATCTCTGTCATTAGGATAGATATGAGGGTAGCGGGGGGAGGGGGTTAGAGAGAAGGGGGGATGTTGATGGGGGAGGAGGAGGAGACGAAGAAGAGGAAGAATTGGAAGAAGAAGAAGAAGAAGAAGAAGAAGAAGAAGAAGAAGAAGAAGAAGAAGAAGTGGAAGAAGAAGAAGAAGAAGAAGAAGAAGAAGAAGAAGAAGAAGAAGAAGAAGAAGAAGTGGAAGAAGAAGAAGAAGAAGAAGAAGAAGAAGAAGAAGAAGAAGAAGAAGAAGAAGAAGGAGGAGGATGAGGAGGAATAATAAACCAGTAGAAATATAAAATCTTGTGATGTGTAATTCACAAATGGAAAACGTAAACTGTATTGAAGACAATTAATTACTTCTTAATATATACACAGGTACATGTACACATATATATACATACATGTATATATATATACATACATGTACACACACATATATATATATATACATACATGTAAATACATATACACACATGTACATGTACACACACATATATATATATACATACATGTACACATATACACAGAGGTACATGTACATATATATATATATATATACATGTACACACATATACACATATATATATACATACATGTACACACATATATAAACACACGTAGACACACAGCCAATCACACACACACACACACACACACACACACACGTAGACACACAGCCAATCACACACACACACACACACACACACACACACATACACAAGCACACAAAGCCAATCACACACACACACACATACACATACACAAGCACACACAGCCAATCACACACACACACACATACACAAGCACACACTCAGCCACACACGACCAAACACACACAAGCACACACACACACACAAGCAAACACATACACAAGCACACACACACGCACACACACACACAGATACACAAGCACATAAACACATACACACACACACACATATACACACACACACAGCCACACACGACCAAACACACACAAGCCCACACACATACACACTCACCCACACATACACAATCACACACACATACACACATACACACAAGCACACACACTCAGCCACACACATATCCACACTGTTAACGGCTAGAAATCTTAAACCCGGCTATTTTGGCATTATCGGTAACAATACCGTCCCCATCATACTGACTGACTACAAAAGCTTGCTAATCGGTAAAGGGTCGGACAATATGCTTTGTAGCACAGAGTTACGCCCCTTTCTGATCTGAGTTCAAATCCTGCCGAGGTTAACTTTGCCTTTCATCCTTACGGGGTCGATAAAATAAAGTACCAGGAAGCACATAGTAATTGCTGGCCTTGTGCCAAGAGTAGAAACCATTCATTGTTTAACAAGGGCGGTGAATTGGCAGTATCGGTAGAGGGCTGGACGCCTTGCTTTTGACGCATAGAGTTACCGCCCTTGCCATTCTGAGTTCAAATCCCGCCGAGGTTAACTTTGCCTTTCATCCTTACGGGGTCGATAAAATAAAGTACCAGTAAGCACTGAGTAATTGCTGGCTTTGTGCCAAAAGTAGAAACAATTAATTGTTTAACAATAAAAAAGTGTGGTAATCAAACAAAACAGGAACAACATCGACCTCTTCTACTAAATGATTGCGAGAAGGTTTTGAAAGATTGATACAATTTTGGCAACGTTTTTGTTCTAAACTATAGGTAAAAGACAGCGGGAAGAAAACATTAATTAAAGCGCAGCCGTGTCTTCAAATCTACATGTTATGTTTAAATCGAAAACATCGTTTCCCTATGCAGAACATATTTTGCATCTATCTATTTATCTATCCTGAAGAAGAGAGCAAAAGGAAGAAAGGAGCACTTGCACAACACGCTCCTGAAGTAGAAGGTTGTTCTATCAACGAAGTATGTATTCAACAACCCATTTGTGGAGCATTCCCCCTATTGGGGATTTCGATTTTT